>CM067536.1:2317500-2685000 GCA_034509925.1 Hirudinaria manillensis | reverse complement strand
TTATTTGTTTTCAAATCAACTGAAAATTGAATCCTTGACTTTAGAGGATTGATTGAACTCACATTATTTTGCCCAATCGATTGAAACTCAACCCATTACCCAATAAATATCTACCTAATTAACGAATATTTAATTATCTTTAATATTAATATAATATTAATTTAATAATAATTTAATAATATAATATTTAAATATCTTTTCGTTTATTAAGGAACTCTCCGGAAGTCATGAGTAATTAACGAGCGAATTTTTGATTAAAAAAAATTAATGGATTGGAGGCCGACCAACCCCTGGAGTTTCAATCAATTTCTTACGCACCGAATAAACTTCCTGGTCATCAGATGCGCCATTAAAACCATCCCGAAGGGACACGAGAAAGGAACAACTGCGCAATGAAACGCGCACCGAACGCCAGCAACAAGAGACACGACATCAGCCACGATATCAACGACAACGTTTCAACGCCAACAACACGACATACAACATTTCATCGACAACAAAGTATACAACAATTCGTAGACAACAACATTTCATCAGCAGCACAACATACAACATTTCACCGCCATCGATTGTGATCGTTCACAGCCTCCGCGACAAACTCCGCCAGTAAAAACAACAACAACAACAATCCTCTGGAAGCGAATCAAGAAAGAGAAGAGATATTTAGACATGGAAATCAAAAACTACCAAACGACGAAAATAAAAAGTGCATTTACTCTCTCGTTTTATCCAAATCATTAATGTTTTGTCGGCAAAAAGAATCAAGTTATTGACCGTAGACTGGGCAACCAAGACTTTTCCGCTTTTTGGAATGTTGTCCATAAAACAAAGGCAAAGTGAATATTTGCCAAGTCGTGGACAAATGCCAAAATTACAGGCAGAAACCGTGGCCATATGTTGTTAAAAACGTTGTTGTAAAAGCTACTCGTTGATCCCAAAAGCTAATCTTCGATTTGAACTTTTTTCCGACAAGTTGATATCTTTTATGTGAAATGTAAAAAGAAATTCTCTCTTCGTCCATTCTCAATGGACCCGAAATGAACTCGAAATTATCTCCACAACGACAAGTAACAATACGCGACGACACAGAAACGACGACAGGCAACAACATGCAACCATGCGCAACAAGCACAACGATCCACTGCGTAAATCATTACAGTCCCTAATTAAAAAGGTGCCTGGACAAGTGACAGGTAACAGTTTTATCAGTTTGCCATGGATTTCCTGAGTCAGGAAGTAAGGTAGGGTTAGGGTAGAGTTTGGGTAGGGCTGGGTTAGGTCTGAGAGCGGCAGGTACCAAAGACTCCCTCCTATGACACGTCTTTTGCCTGTAACTTATCCAATATTAGAGGCACCCGCCAAAACAAAGACGATAACAGCCACGACGACGACAACAGCAAGAGCAGCAGCAACAAAAACAACAACAACAACAAGAGCAACAAATAGCGGTGAGCAAGTGCGAGGGATGGATGGGGTACTAATGTCATCAACTTGTCTCAATGTTCACCGACCAACGGAAGATAATGAGGAAATAGAGCCACCGGTAGTGCTTTTGTTGATCAGGATGTAGGTGGTACTTTGGCGATGATGGTAATGATGATGATGATGAAGATGATGACGGCGATGTTGATGATGATACCATAGATTCTTGTATAGCTCATAATAAAGAAGCTTTAAAGAACTTTTCATACAAAAAATATTTCTCACTTTCTCAGCTAATAATAATAATAATAATAATAATAATAAGAGCTAAAATGCAATAACAACGAACGATGATGATGATAATGATGATCGGGGTCGGCGGCTGCAGCGACGACGATGAGTCAGCGGAAGTCGAACGCCTGGGGACGACCTGGATTTATGACTGCAACGATCAATTGCAGTCAAACGGGCACTCGAGCACATCGTCACGTGGTTCGATCACGTGTCCTAGAGTTTCGCGGTCTTCCTCCATTATCGCGAAATTATCCGCCGCAAAAGGCAAGAATAATTGGCGCTCATTAATTCATCAAGTCGGAATAAATCGCTGGAAAACTTGGGGGGAAAAGAGGACGTGGGAAACCATTTGCCTCGGTCGTTGGATTCGTTGGCGAGGGGTTGGTTGGCGGTGGATGGCTGGAGTTCGGTTGAATTCATTATAAATTGTTGTTTATGAGGCCGACACAATCGCACAGTGAATCAATTTGCCCGACTGAATCCGGCTTAATGCGAGAGTACAACCAGAGTAGCAGGGGACTTCTGTCGTCCCTAGGGGGTTTCCGTGGGTTGGAAGGGGTGAACCGTTGGTAGGGTCAATAAATACCTTCTGGTAAGTTAATTGATAAAGAGTTTTATGAGTAATTCGTCGAACTGATTAAAAGAAATGATTAACTATTAATATTTTTTATTATTATTTGAAATTAGGCCTTTATCTCTACCTATCATTAATGCCTATTACAGAGGAGATTAATCCTGAAAAAAATGCAATGAATGTAATTCCCTCCCTCATCGGAAATTCCGACGCGTGGATCCTAATAAATCTCTTTATTAAGTTACAGATCAATAATTCAATGGACCTCGATAATGAAACAAGGATTCCGTTCCTGCGAGCGACTTACGGAATGGATTAAACCATTCCCCGCCCCAATTCTGCCCTTTGAGTGGCTTTTATTCATTCATTCACTCTTTCCTTCTGTCCTTCTTCTATTCACTTGTGTTTGCCTTCCTTTAATGCGTCTGCCTCCATCAGCGCCAAAAAAACCAGAGCGCCTTTGGGAGATTCGAGAATCTTCTCGCTACTGGTTTTCCACAATCCCCTGCATAAAGACAAGAAACCTAGACTTGAGGGTAGGATAACGAGGGGATTATGGGTGGTTTGAGGACTCGTGAGTAGCTATGAGGGTGGACCCCGGGTGGTCTTCTAAAGAAGCAAATGAGGTCTGCTAATAAGAAAGTGAGGATTGATTTTCCTCCGATGGATGAATGATTAGGATGCTGAATGCTTATCATTGATATTCTATCAACAGTTTTGTTATCAAATTATAATTTGTAATTTACTACAATAATAAAAAAAAGAAGAAGAATAAAACATAAAAATAATTGCGAAACCACACAGATCGGACATAAATGCATCAGAAATTTCGTGAAATGACATCCTGGCGATTCTTTAACTTGGATGTTGATCGTAAAATTTGTTTAGTTCTTGTCGTTTGGATGCCTTGTTTATTAAGAGTTGGTCAAACGATGCATGTTCAGCGCTCATTCTTTTTTTTTTCTGTCATCGCATTTGTTTGTAATTTCAGAAAATTACCTTAAAATACTGCTTAATTATTGTAATTATTAATCATTTACGATGATGATGACGATGACTATGACGACGACGAAGATGATGATGGTGATGATGATGATGAAGACGATGATGGTGATGCCTAGTCAGTCCAGAGAATGAGTCAAATGACAAACCTTAAAAAAAAAAATAAAATAAGGATGACAACATTTCTGCATTTGTTTCAACACCCAATCCTTAAGAAGGAAACGATGGATTTTATGATGGAGAGAAGAAATTTCATTCATTTTCCAATCCATCAATCGTTCAGTGGATGCTGCCGCTGCCACTGGCTACACTAGACTGCAATTAAATCAACAAACGAAGGGTCGCCTTATTCCTAAGACTGACGCGCTGCCCGGAGAGGTCAAAGTTCAAAAGATGATGAAAAATCGCTGAACTCTTGAACCCTAGGTCGGCATTGATTGATTCTCAAAGTCACTCTGTATATATATTTTCATATCTTTTTGTATATATATTTATGTGCCTTTTAAGCTGGGCCGTGTTTATCTCCGCAGAGGAAGAAGAATTGATTTCCGTACTAAGATAATTATCATTAACATTAATTAATCTTTACTAAATATAATTATTATTTAATATTAAAAATAATCATAATAATGTTACACTTTTACTTTTGATATTTATTAATGTTACTATTTCATTTCTTTTGTAATGACCTGGTTGTTTATCCTTTCATAACTTATATAGGTCTTGCCTTTCATTATTATTATTATAATGATTATAATAATGATTATAATAATAATAATTATATTAATATTATAATGATTATAATAATAATAATAAGTTATTATTGTTATCGTTTGATTCGTGGAACATCAAACAGAGCCGCGTTTTAATAATTTTATAACCAAATTATGTGTTTAGTCATTCGTGAAGAAGTTGTTGGGTTTGAAAATGAGGATTCATCATCACAATCCCCTTTAAACCCCCTCCTCCTCCTCCTCCTCCTCATCATCATCATCATCCTCATCATTATCATCGTCATCATCACCATCAACGTCATCATTATCATCACTAGCATCGTCAGCTGCTGTCAAGATTTTAAATCGTCGAAAGAGGAAAATTTTGAAAGTTGAAATCTTCAAGAGATGACTTTTTGGTATTTATTCATTCGAACTTTTGGGAATTTGTACGGAAATTCACGCATCCACTTTCAGGAAAATGTCTGATTTGTTTGCAGGTAATGTTTGCCTTTAAGTCTCAGATTGAGTTTTGTATCGAGTTGTTTATTTGTTTGTCGGTATCGAGTACGTTTGTGTGTTTGAGTATTTTGCATGTATTAATACTCCATCTAATACCTGTTAATTTCATCCTATAACATTATTAACATTATAAACTATAACAATTTTATCCTATAACATTAACATAACTTGTAGCTTCCCCTATCTTTAATTGTCCTAGTTGCATTCCAATCAAGGCATTATTTTTTATTTAAATTACAAGTTTCAATCGCTAAATAATCTGTCGAGCAATTACAATTCTTTCAGTACGTATCGAGATAAACAAGTCGGTCTACCGAGCAATTTAATGCAAGGCATCCTTCGGGAGATTGGTCTTCGACGAAAGCAAATGCAAGGCAAGCCAAGAGGGACGAATTGATCAGCACAATTGCCTCGTGGACGGCACGCCATCACATACGATTCTTAATGTCTTGGCAAAGGAAGCTTTTGGCTGCTTTCCTGTCTTGGTTTCCAACCTATCGAAAGGTTCCGTGTTCGAAACCCGTTCCGTTCCTCGGTTTCTTTGTTAATAAAAGCGATTGCTAAAAGTCTTTCTTTATTTTTTAAAGATCTTACGAGGCCGTACACATGTACGTCGTAAGCGGCATACACATGTCTGTTTGTAGTTTTAATATCTTATTCGTGAAACGATGCCATATAATATTTCACCGAAGTTACATTTATTACAAAATACTTTAAAAAAAAATCTCAAGAATTTCTTTCTAGAAATCATCCTAGAAACATGTGAAGCCCTCAGAAATTGTACGAATCCTTGGTGCTGCAAAAAATGATTGCAAATCTCTTTGAATTGCCCGTTGCGAATCGTCTTTGTACGACTGGCTTTTGATCGGACAAAGCAACAAAATCGTCTGCTTTTGGAATTATGAATTATGTCGTCTGCTTCCTGACTCGTGGAAAGCGGGAAAATCATAACTGCTGCAAGCTGATCTAACCTGGATTGCACACAAAACAACAACAACGACAGCAACAACAACAACGATGACGACAACGACGACGACGACGCGACGAAACCTCCGAAAATCATCCATCAAAACCATCTATTGGATCGATGGTGTCCTCTTTCCTCATTGTTTTCGCGTTCTTTCATTTTCGCGGAATTCAAAGTTGCCTTTTGAATGAAAAATGGAAAATAGTAACTAATAATAATAAATAATAATAATAATAATAAATAATAATAAATAATAATAATAATAAATAATAATAAGTTAAATATGCATACTAAAATAATAAGGAAAGGTTCAAAATATGCCGCTTTTATTGGCTAATTGCAGAAGATTTCTTTGTGAAGTGTTTGTTGGCAGAATTAGAATTTTTGTTCTTTTAAAGTTAAATTTGATTATAATTAATTTGAACTCTTGGATGTCTTTGTGATGAGAGTCGAACAAAGTCTCTGTTCTGAAACACCATCATCATCGTCGTCATCATCGTCGTCGTCGTCATCTCCATCTCCAGCAGGGCCAACTTCCTGACTTGTTATTATTGCCACCGAATTATGGCAGCAGTCATAATACGAGTCACGAATTGAAATCTTGGGATGTGTCGGAGAGAATTAATTTCGGAAAATTAGATTCCTTGAGCCCAATTACATATACTTTTATTATTTAAGCAGTTATTTAGTAATTACAAATAATTACTTGATCAGCTTAATTACGTTAATATCTTATCAATGTTGATTATCCATCAAATCGAAGATTTGATTTGCAATATCAACTTTTAAAAATTATAATAACAACTATGAAACAAATTTATAACTTGTTCCTTTGACCTTTTCTTAATATTCTCCAATTTTCTTTTTATCATTGACAATTCTTTACAAAAATATAATTTTAATTTTATAAATATTTATATTTTCAATTGTTTTAATATGACGCCTACAAAGGCGTTAAAATGTTGAAATTGCCCCCCAAAAGACACAGCATCACACACAGTGCTCGGCGCCTGACAGGTGAAAAACTGGAAAACAGTCAACGAATCGTTAAAAATAAATAAAGTAAAATACACAGAAAATAAACAAAAAATACATGAATAATAATCCTTATGAATAATAATTCAAAATAAAATCTTATTTAAATGTTTAAATGTATTGTTTACATTTTGAAACAAAATCAAGACGAAGCTTTCGTTCGGTCAAAGGCATCGTCGTCGTCATCATCGTCATCATCGTCGTCGTCATCATCATCATGAATAATTATCTTTGCCGGTGCAAAAAAGGTAAATTAATAATTTCAAGAGAAATGACAAATCGCGTGGAAAGCAAATAAATGAATGACCTCATGAATAATGAATGCGATGGACTGAACAGAGCAAAATGGAACTCGGCCAATCGATCAAATGAAAAGGTTGGATGAGATGATGGATGGACGTGTGGATGAAAAGATAATAAGCGGAGGAGGACTGCTGGGATGAGCCGGTGAATGTTTGCAAGGTGAATGGATTAATGAAATGATGGATTAGTGGGTGGATGGATGGATGGATGGATGGATGGATGGACGGATGGACGGACGGGTGGATGGATGGATGGATGAATGGGAGATAGATGGAAGCATTAATGAAAGATTGGGTGTACGAACAAACGGTCGGATGGATGGATGGATGGGTAGGTGGACGACTAAAGGCTGATCGAGCGAGCGGAGGAAATAAAGGAAATATTAATTCGGCAATTTATTACGCAATTCATCGCGCAATTAGTCCTCGGTCTCGCAAATGGAATTCAACGTTCGTTAATGCATGACTGACGTCACAGTTCTATGACGTCAGTCATGACGAGCATTCATTGTCTCCTAATGTCATGTCGGACGCTCAGAAGAAAGAATGGTCTTTCTCTGGGCTGCGCCGTGAACTTCACTTTTCATTTTTAAACTTTTGATGTTTAATTTTCAAATTAATAAGTCATTAAATTAATTCATTCAAAATATTAATTTAAAAAATAAAACGGAATGAGTTCAATTCTGCTCCCTCCGTACTTTCAACCATATACCCATCCACCCAGAAATCGATCCATCCATCCTTCTGTCCGTCCGCCAATCCATCCATCCATCCATCCATCCATCCATCCATCCATCCATCCATCCATCCATCCATCCATCCATCCATCCATCCATCCATCCATCCGTCCATCCATCCATCCATCCGTCCGTCCATCCATCCATCCATCCATCCATCCATCCATCCGTCCATCCGTCTATCCCGGATGGATATTCTTCTCTTTTGTAATTCGAAATCATCGCTCAGAGTTGAAAGGGAATCCGATGACGTCACTTCATCTCCCAATGGTTCGATACGCGGTCTGCAATCATCGTTTGGAAAGCGGTCGCCTCGTGAAAGATGAGGATCCCGACGTCATCGTTGCTTCTAGATTGTTGACGATGAAGATGAACTTGGTGACAATGACGATGACGATAACAACGTCAATAATGGTGGCGATGATGAAGATGATGACTATGATGGCGATGATGTTGATGACAATGACTATGACGATGACGACGACGTTTAGCCATCCAAACTCGTGAAGCAATCGTTCAAAATATTTATTTCTCTGTTGTTTGACATTTTTCGCTACTTTTTTGAGGGGAAAGTGAAAAAAATTCAAATCTCTCTCCAAATCTTTATTATAATCAATTAACTCAATTAAACATGAAATAAGTTTATCGTTCGGCGGTCTCTCTTAATAATCTCGAGAACGTGAGAACATACGAGGTTAAAAACTCCTCTGATATCACGACGAACTGAGAAGCTGTTCTCACTTTCATGAAGACTTGAAGACAGGAAGTTCAAAGGGGCTTTAAAAAGGGCCCTGGTTACGTCTTACATTTGGAGTGTTGCCATCACAGGCAGGTCTGGAGTGGGGGTTGATTAGGGCCGGTGGTAGCGGATGGACGGATGGTTGGATAGATGGATGGATGGACGAACGGATAGACGGATGGACGAACGGATAGACGGGTGGATGGCTTTGGAGCGAATTTATTAAATATTCAATTTAATAATTAAATATGCTTCCCCTTTCTTCAGGCATGTCATGCCATAACCTCCGTTTCTCTTTCCTTGATTCCAGATGCCATCACGAGTCAGCGTAACTCGATACCGTAGCATAGTTTAGACCGTGGACGTCCATCGAAAATATGACGTGATTTTGAAATAATATAAATAAAATAAATTTCTGTATTTCTCATTTATTCGGTTCATTTTCAGTGTTAAAACGTTCATTAATCGCGCATCTTTCTTCGCTCGTTTTTCTCAGTAAATTCTCAGCTCTTCTGAAATATCCTTCAAGACTTCAAGTTGATTATCTGCCGAAATAGTCGTTGTCTGCTTTCTTTGGAAACATTGAAGCCGATGTCGGATGAGATAAGTGAGATGCTATCACGATGCACCTAAGGTCAGGAGATATTTTGAAAACAAATCTCACATTTTCCAGATCTTTTACTTCTGATGAATTTATTTACGAAATGTTTATTTTTATTTTATTTTTATTTTTAAAAGCGTATCTTTGGAGGAATGCTTTTTAATTCTAAAGTTTCGTAAAAGCCGAAGCTATCGGTATCTCCGAAGGTCTTGGCAAACATTTGGAAAAGTGAAACCATTAGAAACCATTCTAGAACACTTTTGGGGATTTGGGGCGTGCAGATTTGGGGGGTTTTGGTGGAGTTTCGGGTGGTTAGATTTAATCTTTAAATTTAGTGCTTGACATTGCTCTCTTGGGCCCCTATTGATCATCATTATTAGTCTATATTTCCTTGTCTTCATCAAACTATCCTGGGTTCATGTATCACTGTATCGAATGGATACTATCCATAGGATCACAAATAGATTTACAATCTGGAGACCAACATTAGCCTAATGTCGAGGAAATTTGAAGTAATTTTTCACACGCATAAATGACATATACGAATCCTAAGAATGGCAAATAAAAGCATTTTCATGCAAATCATTTGTTTGACCAAAGCGGTCAAAGTTCACGACTCGATAAAGTGTTGTCTTCACATTTTCTTGTGAAATGCAGGATAACTGACAGGCTAAAGAGAATTCAAATGCTGACATCTTTAGTAACTAACTTGACCAGGCTTTACCCTTGTCCAGCCATAACCCTAAACCTAACCCTAACCTAACCCTAACCCTAACCTTAACTCTACCCAGATGCTACCCAAAGCTCAGCCTCCTGACTTTAAAAATAGACCTTGTGCCTGTGAGTTATCTTTTGCCTGTCACTTATCCAGATAGAATTGAAATGTTTGTGCAGTTTTTTTGACGGTTAACTTCAATAACATTGAAATTATGCAAACAGCTGATAAACTTTTCTTGTTGATTTTGTGAAGTAATCGTTGGAGCCAACTCGATGAATTTATAAATATAATTATAAATATCATAAATATATTTATTTGCTTATTAATTATAAACTTACAATTATAAAAATATGTTATTCGGTTAGATTTGAAGAGAATCTTCTTTTAATTTCGGCAAGAGGCCAATTGTACTTAAATAAATAAACAAATATATAAACATATTGTTAGCGTTAATTGAAAATGATTTATAAATTCAATCTTATAATATAAGGTCAATAATTTAAAGAGTATATCAAGGAATATTGTTTGATTGATTATCAAAGTTAACAAATTAATCTCCAGACAGATTTTTTATAATAATAGTAATAATAATAATAATAATAATAATAATAATAATAATAATAATAATAATAATAATAATAATAATAATAATAATAATAATAATAATAATAATAATAATAATAATAATAATAATAATAATAATCATCATAATAATAATCATAATAATCATCATCTTCTTCTTGAAAATAATAATAGAAAATTCGCAATAATTTATGGCTAAATGTGTTTTTTTTTATTGACGACTCAAGTGAAACGATATCGTTGTAATATAATTGCAGACACTAATGACGATAATGACGATAACGATGTTGATGATGACGACGACGATGGCAATGGTGAGGTCGATGGTGATGATGACGAAGACGATGATGAACTTAATGATGAAGATAATGATGGAGATAATGATGACTGATAAAATCTCTCTCTTACTTTCCAGAAGATAATTTTTTTTATCTCCAGAAATTATCGTCGATAAAAAGTGGTTATATTTTTTCCAAAATGGCGTCCTGTGATTTAAAATCGTTTCTGTATCATGGGATATTTTTTGATTTTATTAAACCGGTGATTTTCAACAATCGTCATTCATTTTAACGAATGTGCCAAACAAAGATAATTCATTACAATTAACTTGTTGACTTACATCTATTATGTTTACCAGATATTTACGAGCCTAACTCAGATGAAATATTTGGTCATGCCATGCTTTCCTCTGGTAAAGGTTAAGCTTAATTCTTTGCAGAATTCCAGAAGATTGCCTCATGAAGTATGAACGATGGCATCAAAATCAGTCTTGGGACAATCTTCTCTCTATTTATTCCTGGCAGTTTCAAAGCAGGTACAAAATTGAAATGTCACCAGGGAACAGGGAATCTACCTTGAAAACGCACCGAGAATTTCAGAATGAAGACGTATTAGCAATCCATGCCGCCATTTCATCATTGATTCGAGACTCCACAGGTGACACGGATGCAATACCGGTGTATGCCATTCAATCAGAGTTTTTTTTATGTTTGTATTTTATTATTAAGTATTTTTATTTTTTTTGCATAGTTTTTTTTTTAATTATTTAATCTCCTGCACTTGTTTGACCTTTGGTTATAAAGTCCAGCGGAGTGTTAAATTGGAAACAGATTTTTGGCAGCTTTTGAGTGGAAAGAGGCTTTAAATTGCAAGCGATTTCGTCTTATTTCGAGGTGCTGTCGGGAAAAAGTCCGCTCTTTTTTGGTTGAAAAACAAGATGTTTATTGCTTAAATATGTAATAATATATGCAACGTATATATTATATTATGTAATAATATATATATTTTTTATTTAAATAAATTATTTATTTAAATTTAAATATTATTTAATTATTTAAATATTATTTATAAATTATTTATTTAAATTTATTTAAAAGAAAATTGGGCTTTATTATTTGTGTGTTTAAATCACAAATCAAAAATTGGAAATAAAATTTTAATTTTAGTGAATAAATTTTATAATATTTATTTAATATATCATAACGACTTAAGAAGAGCCGTACTCACCAGTGCTTCCAACTGCAAACAACTGATAAGTCAACGATTCGAAGACGATCGACGACGATAGCAACGATAGCAACAACTACTTACAACTTTCAGCAACACGAGCAACACAACTACGAATTTAAGTTCCACACTTTCATTAAAGTCGAGAATTATTTACTAAAAATATTCGCTTAAATTACAGAAATTATTTTCTGACATTTAAAGAAAAATAAAAATAATTTAACACCGTTCGCTTTATTCTAAATTATTTGAAATATTAACTACTGTTCGTATTTTATTTGAAATATTAATTGGAATAAAAATTCGAATCTAAACCGAAAACCAAGCAGATCGAATGAACAAGAGACCCGTTAATAAACACTGTTCATTCAGTTCCGCACTTTATAAGGACAGAGCAGTCTGCTTTTGTGGAGCTGTGCGCGCCCTACAAAGAATCAGCCGACAATTCCGCTGGATAAGGGAAGTTCTTTTTGCCATTCGGGTGGCGGCTTCTAATTTATGGCTGGCACTTTACAATTGCCTCTGCATCCGTGATGATAACTTTGGATCCGAGAAGCAAAGACGAAGAATAAGAGGAGGAGGAGGAAGAAGAAGAAGAAGAAGAAGAAGAAGAAGAAGAAGAAGAAGAAGACGATGATGATGGTGATAGGGAGGAGATGCCGTGATGTCTTGGAGTTTTTCCATCCTTTCCAGTGATGGAGTTTGTAGTGGGATGGTCATTAGACTTAATGTAGCTCCGTCAGACGAGAACATTCTTCAGTTCACGGACAGCCTTCTTTTGTGTTATTTAAACTTATTTCAAAGAAACGTTTTGGGCATGGTTTGTTAGTTTTAAAGTTAGTTCTGGCTGCGATACAACTTTTTGTTTTCAACATTTTAATTGTTTATTTAATACTTTTGTATATAATTTGCATCCCGACCCTATCTTTGAGTCACGAGTCGATTTATAAACAAGCAGACGTCTTTCCGCACGGCATTCTCGAGGCGCCAAAAGATTGAATAAGAAAAACATTTACACGCCATTTTTTTGCTCTCCGATAATGCTTTGTTAAGAGTTTCATTGTTGCTCGAGTTTAAATGTTAATTTAATGTTATTATTATTATTATTATTCTTATTATTATTAACTATCAGAATCTGAATTAATGTCTTTCATTTGATTGATTTGTTTCTATTTTACACTGACAAGTGGTTGATTGTGGATATTTATTTCGATATAAAATAGTATTTCAAAAATATAAAGTCAATCAGTTTCAAAAATATTAAAATATCTCAGCATGAATTTGTACATATAGCTGAAGAGATTCAAAGGGATGCAATTACATTTCTTTAATATTTTCAGCCAATTATGTTTAATTTAGGAATAATTTAATGATATTAAAAGTAGTTAAACCGAATTTGGAATTTAAATTTTAATTATCGGCATTTCAATTTATAATGAGACAAATTTTTCTTATCAACAACTTATCACTGGTGTGTCACAAGTTTCAATGATGTAAAGTTCAACATGGAACATTCATGTTCGTAATATTTCAAATATCATGGTAATAATAATACTAATACTACCGCTACCAATAATAATGATAATCACAATAATATTAATAAAACTTAAAACTTACAAATGAGTGAAAGAATGTGTAAAATTGAGATAGAGGTCAACGAAAAAGGAATGTGCGTAAACGAAAACAGAAATAGGAAACAACTTCGAAACAAAAACATTGTATAAAAATACAAATTAAATCTCTGAAAGTCAGTTGTTACATGAAATTTGAATACAATTGGTCATTGCATGACGTGGAAGTTTCTGCAAACAAATATAACCTCCGATATTGATCCTGGAAAATAAAAATCAACAATTAACCAGTTAAACATGCTGATTATTTGAAAATCATAATTTTAAAATGTAATAATAATAATAATAATTATTATTATTGTTCGATATGGACTCTGCTAAACATGGATCTTTCTATGACATATCATAAGTTATTTGTAGTAGACAAAACTGGTTTTATTTAAAAAGTGAATCTCAGGAAGCAGATTGTGTATGTAATAGATTTTGTAATTGGTTTTATTTGATGAATTGAAATTAATTTGGCTAACAATGCTCGCCATGAAATCAGGAGCTGCAGTCTTCAGTTGATAAACGACTTGGAAAACATCGATTTCTTCGACGGCATCCATCATTTCGAGCAAATTTAAGGCACAAACGACAAATCCTGCTTTGTTTAAGTCACTGCGAAGACATTTGGAAGGTTAAAAATACTTCATCAAATTACTTTCTTGATTTGTTAAAAATAAAACAATTAATTATAGAAATAAAAATTAAATTTCCTTGTTGAAAATATCTTGAAATTTATAAATTATTTATTAGTCGCTTTATTAAGACTTACTCGGCATAAACAAGCAAAGTCTTTTGCTTAGTTTGCAATTGTTTTATTGCAGTCCACAGATGTCGCAGTTGTTCAAAAGAATTGGAAGGAATTGCAAATATATTAACTTTCTCCGTCTATTAACAAAAAAAAAAAAATAACAATAAGAATAATTAGATCTTTATTAAAGTTACATAATTATTACGAAAGTAATATAAACCCATTCAAAATTAAAAGCTCTAATAAGTTTGCCTATCCTATCACGTTTGCGCTGATAGCAAAGCCACTAATAATAAGTTACTGTGGATAATTGATATTTAATTTTTGCTAACATTCGTGTAGATGTGGTAGTCTGACTCTGCCATTGCAAACTCAATGTGTTGAACAGGTAGCTGGGGAAATCTTTGTGTCAAGTACAAGTTTCCACTTCCACTGTGGTATGGTAGGTCACGTGACTTCTGGAAGGTTTTTTAAATTGTAAATAACACGCTGATAACTTATCATGTAAGTATCACACTTATCCAAGCAACCAATCTCTTAGCTAGTTTGGTCGTCCTAAAATATCAAATAGTACTTCTTAAGTCTAAAATTATTGCAGCAAAGCATTACTTCATCAAAGTCGTCGTAAACAAGTATTGTTATCGCGTTTCTTTCAACTGAACAGCATTCGACAACATTTTGCCAGGATATTCTGCTTTCGATATGAATTTTCCACACGGAATTCTGTACGCATCCCTGACAATGTCCAATGGAACGACGTGAATTAATAAATTTACAGATAACTCGTCAACAGAGTTTTATGTTAACTCAGGAAAACATACCGAAAAGGTGAATTTGTTTGCTTTGCTTCTGCGTTTTATAATCCCATCTAAGTATGACAATAATTACGTAATTAACAACCACTATTTTGAGTATTATTGTTATTATTATTATTATTTTGAGTTAAATGAAGATTTTAAGGAACATTATTTTAATTATTGCTGAATAAACTTTTTTTTAAAAATTAAATTCACCTTCTTCAAAAGAGGCCACATTTTGGAAGATCCACTAAAAAAAGGGGTAATATAAAACAAACATTAAGGGCTTCATTTTGGATTCCTTTCTAGAAAAAGATGCAAACCTGAAACTCTTTATCGATGAAATCGTTTCTATTTTGATTATTCAATTCGTCGTTCAATTTAATGGCAGTTGTGCTTCCCAATTCGTGATAAAAACTTAAGACTTCGAAGCAAAAGCTAAACTGCATCTGAGAAAAATAATTTGAAATAATTTTTATTTCTCGAATTAATACAGTAATGTAGAAATTCAAAATAAAAAAAACAAATGCCAGGGTTACTTTTGTTTGTATCATATAATTGCGATGTGCTCTGAGATGCTTCAAGCACTTGAAGACATCCACTTTTCCTGTTTGTTGTGCCTCGTGGAGAAGGAAGTCCATTGCTAGAAAGGTACCTGTACGACCAACTCCAGCACTGTTGTTAAGGAAAATGAGAAATTACATTTTTCTTGCAATTATAAATATACCGCAAATCATAGATATCCACGATTAATTGAGCTGAGTTTTAAGTCAATTCAGTTCATGAGAGAAATTCATTTGCAAAAACAAAATTAATGGCAAACTATGTTGAACTTAAATCTTTCAACGTCAATACCGTCTATGTTGCTTAATAATAAGGTTTCTTATTATTTAGGTTAACCTGCAATGGACCACAATCGGAGAAGCCAAGACCCGCTTTCTCAAAGATTTCATCTTGTTGTAAAAGTTGAGCAAACTGCCGATGTTTTCCGGGATTTTGTGGTCGAACCAACATTTGTACAACATGTGAGTCACCTCATGAGTGGTCTCGTCCTATCAGTAATTGATAATTAATCACATGTAATATTAGTTGGTAAACCCGTCGTCACTAATCGTAGTTGAAATATTCCCAAA
Source organism: Hirudinaria manillensis (assembly GCA_034509925.1). NCBI lineage: Eukaryota > Metazoa > Annelida > Clitellata > Hirudinida > Hirudinidae > Hirudinaria > Hirudinaria manillensis. The sequence continues at coordinate 2,668,989 of CM067536.1, read as the reverse complement.
AAAATAATTAATTTGAAAATCAGCAGAACATCGCTTAAGATGAACAATAGCAGTTATTAAACTATTGGGTTTATCGTAATGATTTTTGGATACACGATTGGTAAAATATTACACATTTATGCGAAATAAATTTGTTGAAAACCTTGGTTATAGCGAATCTTCTAATCTCATACGTCGACCAACTCCTCAAGTCTTTCAATGTCACGCTAATGTCATTAACATCTTTGGAGTTAATGTCAGGCCAATACTGAATGCATTTGACCTACGAAATGAAACATAGAAAGTTACCTGAAATTTAGGGGACTTCAAATATTTTCAATATTATTAAGAAAAATACCTTTCCCTTCTCTAAACAATTTGTCAACATGACAATGATTTCCACTTTGTATTCCAATATCATTCTCCAAAAGTCATGCTCGGTTTCTTTTATCGGTCCTGGTATTAAGCAAATAATTTAATATGATGAATGTAATTATTAAAACATCCACAGCTAATTGCTCAACAAGTCATCGGCTTGACGCCTTTGAAACATCAAGAGCGTTATTAGATGATTTTAATTATTACCTAATTTTATTTAATTAATTGTTAACTATTAACTATTATAAATTATTAACCTTGAGCAGCTATGAATTGAAAGGTTCCAGAAAAGTTCTGAAATTGATTAAAGTGACTTTTGAAACGTTTAAAACACAGGATTAAATATAAAAAAAATCTAACTGGTATAAAGCTGGCATTAATGTAATCGGATAGTTCTTCATTTGGCAACGTTTTCAGGACAACTCGATTTTCGTCAACTGAATTTTAAAGTAATTTTAATTTTAATTAAAGGAACAATATTTATTATTTTTATTTGAGAATCCATTTACATTATTTACTGACTTACATGGAATTATATTTTTGTATTTATTTTTCGGCTTGAGTATAACATTTTTCCCGTAATTTGTCTGCACTTGTGCCACTTGAGGGAATTTCTTGAAGTAATTTGATTTGATCAGGAAGATGCTATTAAAATGATTACAAACAAGGAAGTTACTTACTTCAAAATTACTTAATAGCCGGCTTTTATTGCATTCATAATAATTTTTCAGCTCAGTCATCGAAACAGGATCAGATTCGATCTCTCTGAATTCAATGGTCTCTGCAATTGGTTAGTATGCGTTTATGAGTGCAATCAATTAGGTGTATGTCACTTATAAGTACTTGCCCGTTTCCTTCGTCTCTTCATTTGCTTGATTTTTCTCGAAAATAATTTTTGCGAGCCTAGATATTATTTTTACTCTAACATGTATTATTAAAGTAATTCCTCGTTTGGATTTATAGTAGCAACAATTATGCATTTGTTCAAATTGTAATGGATTTGAATAAGTTATTTATAATTTTATGTACGAATACCTTTCCGGTAATTTCTTGCGACAAGATATCAACACAAGAGCGGTAATAGCAATTAAAACCAAAAGAATAACTGCACAGACCAGTGAAATGATTATTTTATTGGTTGAGGCATTCCCTATTATACAAATAGAAATCGAAAATAAAGTTAATTACATTGCAGAAAACGACAATTACTTGATTATACCTTTATCTATCAATGGCATTATTATCATCATCGTCATACTCACTTTATAAAATAATGCAAAAAGTCATGGAAGAAACTGTACAGACCCGAAATATCCAAATGGCTCTGAAGACAAATGTTTGCAATTTTATTATAGACCGATCCTTCTTCTAAGCACTGACATTCATAAGATCCGAACGTATTGGTACAATTTGATACTGTCAGATTGCAAACTTGTGGTGTTTCCTTACACTCGTCTATGTCTAAAGTGTGATGCAAAACTAAGCAAGACTAAGGCTACCTTAGTTATTTAATTATTCATTGACGTGAATAAACATCACATTATTAACACAAATATTTTTTATTAAAATAATTATTTAATAAAGATCATGTTATTAACACAAATAGTACCTCTGCAGTTGTGTAAACTTTCGTTTATGAAGCCTTCCCTACATTCACAGAAGAACGACCGAAATGTGTTTTGACAAATTGTGGTTGTTGTATTACATTTGGGTTCTGTCGTACATTCATCTATATCTGTTGTGATAGTGATTTGCATTTCAATAAAATCATTTTATTTTGTAATCTATTGTAATTCTCAATTGAGTTTGTAATAACATAAAAAATGCTTTAAAATGAATTGCAATCATTAAATATATTGAGCTTAACCCAGGCAGTCGGTTGAATGAAGGCCATCCATGCATTCGCAGTCATAACTTCCTTCATTGTTCTTGCAAATTGATGTTGTTGTGTTACATGAATGAGTTCCATCTTCGCATTCATTAATATCTACATTAAAAGATGTTCGATTATTTTTTGCAAATAATCATATTTTTGGCCTCCAAAGCTACCAAGACATTGATCCCACCAAAATCTTTTATCGTATCCTTCCTTACAAATACATTCTGTATATCCATCAATGTCCAGGCATTCATGTTGCTCACAAGAACCGTTGTTATATGAACAACCTAAATATTTCAACAAAAGATACGAAAATTGAGTTCTTATGGAAAACCTCAATGTAGACGATAAATAAGCTGAAATAAATATGATTGGTAGGTATGAGTTATCCCACACTTTATCTCACATTATTCGTTATATATGATATAAAGTCACTTCATACTTCTCAAAGTGCAATCGTCTCCAGTCCATCCATCTTCACATTGCTTGTTTTCACAAATTCCATTCAAATCAGTCCCGTTCAAGCAATGGTGATTGTTTTTGAAGAAATTTGAACGTCCTTGTTCTAGATAAACTGCGAATTACAAAAATTTGTATAAATTTCAAATTAATTCTACAATGGATATAAACACACCAGAATAAATACTGTTCCTGTAGCCGTCTCCACATATTTGTGAATGGTTTCCATCACATTTCATTGTACAGGAACTCTCGTTTTGACCAAATTTTCCATAATGGTTACCACAGAAGCATTCATACGAATACTTTCAAAAGTAAAGTAAATTAAATTCTACACCAAAATTAAAAATAAAAATAAAATAATGAAACCTGAACTCCAAAAAATAAATAATTTTTTAGTGTGCACAAGTGCTGACACATTTCTACAGTCATATCCTGTTTGTATCCCGAATTATGTTTTAAGTCTCTGTCTTGATCATCAACGAAGCATCCAATATATTTACGTTTTATATCTTTTGAAAATTTCAGAGGAAACACTGCAAAACAAATTGAGTTTTTAAAAGGAAATTTTTAATCGTAAATCACTTTAAATTTTTACCTTCGTAAACAGACAACTTGTTTGAACCTCCGCAATAATCAACGTCCCCAGAACACGTAACATTGCATTCAGAAAGAGGCAAATAATGCTTTGTTTTATTACCGCATATGCATTTTGTTTCCTATTGTTTCAAATTAAACTCAATTAATTTGATTAAAAAGTTATATGAAATATTTTGTTCCAACCTGCTTTGCAGCATAAACATAGTTCTTATTTTCACAATAATTGATGCAATCTTTAAGATCATAGTTTGAACTGGTCGTTTCATTACTTAACAATGTTTTGAAACAACCCAAATAATTAATATCTGAAAATTAAATAACTTATACTGTAATTATATTAATAAATATCACATAGGAAAAGAGAATGAAAACGTATTACGAAATATAAAATAATAATAACTCACATTCACCAAAAACCTCCACTTCTGGGACGGTCAGGTATGTCTTTCCAACATCCTGTTGAATTATAACATAACGAGAATATGCTTCTTTATCCTGACATTGTAACTTCACTATTGCACCAGGACCCAATATTCCATTATATTGACCACACAATTTATAATCATTGCGTATTATAGATTTATTTATTTGTGGATCAAAATTATTAGAAAGACCCACTATAAAGTTATCCATTCTACCATCTGTCAAACAGGGTTTTTTCATATTAAAACATTATTAAATGTAAATGTTATTGAACAAACTCACCGCAAGATCCACAATGCTTTCTGTGATAAAATACAATGTATTCTACTTGGTATGGTCTCCCAAGATCCACCACAAACCATCCACCGTCATTCTCATTATTAGCGTGTGCATAGGATAACCCAAAAACATTTCCATCAACAGCATATCTGGCATAATGCTCCATATAAAGAGAACTAAGATATGCTCTTTTATTTAAAGCGAGGTTTAATTTGAAGCAGTCGCCTGTTCGAAAAACATGAAATAAATACAGTTTCATTTAAAATTAAATTTTGAGTTGATATTTATTAAAATTACTAAAAATCATTTAAATAGTTTGCAAGAATATTTAATATATTTTTTCGAGTTTAATACTCGACATTCTGAAAATATTTATTAAATTTTACTGAAGATATCATTCACTCACCTGATAATTGCAATGTAAAACAATAAATCCACAAAATTATTTTCGTCATCCTTTGGCTTGCAGTAATAAGATACCACGCCTAACCCTCTCTCGAAATAAATCAACTCAACATTCGAGTTATTAAAAGAGAAGTAACCAGGAAGTTAGCAGCAAGAAAATATAAATTCTTTAGACGAAATATTTTGGAGTCGTTTATGTTTTAATTATTCTTTTTTAAATTTATTTTTTATTATTATCATCATTTCTATTTATTTTTTTTATTCTAGCCGTATAATTTAGTTTCCCAACCAAAACATCAAGCAAAATAACGATCTGTCTCTGATATTAGAATCCAATAATGATAGCTCGGTAACTCAGTGGGAGGATGAAATTGATTTCAGATGCTGGTGCTCAATAAATAAAAGTCTTGGAATAAAGATAATATATAATTAATTTAAATTCAATTGATCATTTATAGAACTCGAAAGCTTCAATTTTTCCCATGATAATTGCCCTCTATGAGTCGCTTCCTCTTCTTGTTTTGACTTTTTTGTTATTTTCTAGTTCTCCTTGGGTGCCTTATTTTGTGGATAGGACTCGAGTTGTAAGTAGTTACCTTTTATACCTTCTCAAAGTATTTCCAAAGTTATTTATGAAGTTTTTGATAAGTATATAAGTTTTACGACTAATGATAAGACAGAAGTGTTGCATTATGGTCATTGCTTGTCATGGCTCAGATAATACATTGAAGCCAAAATCATAGATATAATTGAAAGATGATTTAAAGTCATTTCTTCTTGAATATTTCATTTAAACAATGTTAAAACTAGCGAAATTAAACATAAATATGATATTAAAAAATTCAGTTGGTAACCAACTTGAAACACATTAATTTTCCCAAAATCACTCAATATTTCATGCAAAAATAAGGCACAATATATTGTTTAAAGTCTCGAATATATTTAAAACTACAACTAAAAAATAATAAAAAGCGGAACTAAAATAATGTTCATAATAGATTTATGGCTTCAGAAATTAACATTCCAGTCATCTGTAATTGCCTGAGATTAATTTTAGATAATTGATATTAACTTCCCATTTTTTTGTAATTCTTGTTTTTGTAATTGCCTCATTTTTTTTTAGCTTACCACGCTGTTGACCTTAAAAATGTTAAAAATTTTCAAAGTGCATCCATTTCCCAGCCTAACGCAGTTTAGATTCTTCTTTGGAGGGAAAAGTTATTTCATACAAAATTCTTTAAAAATATTTAACAAATCGTTTCAGATTGTGGATGGTTTATTCGATCATCGTAGTAGAAACAACACAAATTTTGAAACTGAGCCTGAAATTAAGCAAAGAATTAACGTCAAACAGAGACATTATAAGATACTTATAACATGATTAATGATTACAAAATAATTAAAATTGTCAATCTACTTTACAGAAGTTTCGATGATTGAATTGGAAAGATTCCAGTCTCTTACTAAATAAATTGATTTTAGCTAATCATTAAATATTACTTTTCTCAGTAATTCAATTTTTATTAAATAAATTACAAACAAACTCCAAGTAAAACTATAGAAAATGTCTAACTAAATAAATGTTCAGTTTTTTTTTATACAAATTGTGTAATGCCTGTTGTCTGATTCACTTCCTTAATTATTGAAATAGTTTTTCTTACGCCATTTGGAACTCCAACTTGTTTCTATGCTGTTAGTAATAATAATAATTTGTTAAGAAGTTTCAGTAAGAATTATTCACAATCAGTCACTAACATAGCCATGGCTTTGAGAGATTAAGTACCATTCCAAATAGTTTAAAATAATCGATCCGAGCAAAAAAACTTTGAAAAATTCAGAACATCTTTTACCAGAAATTTGTAAAAAGAGGAAAATAAATATCTTATTACAAATGCTTCCGTTGAGTTTATTTTGATGTCCAGAATTCTTCTGCTTAATTCTTCGAAATGTTTTAATTCAAGGCGCATTTTTCGTTGCATTTTGTGATTTGACTTCAAAATTTGGATTTATTTTATAAACTTAAAAAATGCTAACTGAGAACTAACCTCAATTGTGACCTTCATAGGGAAGTTTAGGATGTTGTGGCGCATAACAATGCGATTAATGAGATAAAATTTAAATAATGAACTTAAAGATAATAATAATTATAAGTGGCATAAGTAAATAAATAAGAACTTCAATTCTAATAATTTTGCATTACCTTTGTAAAACTAGAGATAAACAAAGGAGAAACAGGCTTGGGAAATGTTTTAAAATTTGATTTTTCACAAATATTTTGAAAAATTTGAATTTTTAATGATACAGCGAATGCTACAGACATAGAAAATCTTTTTTATTTGAAATTTGCCTACGTAATTTCAAACATGATTTAAATAAGTTTTACGAATAAAAATCGGGTCGAAGTGCAAATAAATTTGGTTAAAAATTGTTCTTCTGGAATACTTTCAAGATATCTGAAGTTCTTTAGCTTTAATAAAAAAATATTAGTTAGCCTACAATATTTTTGTACTACTACTTTACTTTTGTACCTTTAAAGCAATAACTAGGTTCAATTTGAGACTGAGGGTCAGGAAATCTTAGGTTTAATTGGGATCGTGGATTTCCATTTAGTAATAACTTATAATTTGGCCTAATTAATGATGGGAGCATATTGTTCATGAAAATCCCTTTTTTCCCCGTAATACCATCAATTTAGAACCCAACGAAATGGCAATTTAGAAATTTCCGCTTTTAAACATAAAAAATAAATACAAAAATTTTGATTTAATTTTTTAAAAAGAAATTTGAAAGGTTTGTGGTCATTGATTGCAAAAATCATTTGTTTTGATTTTTCACCCCAATAAATAAATAAATTTAAATTTGCAGTAATATTTTCAATATTTACAAATGCATACCCTTGAAACAGCTCCTTTTCTTGTAATCATATGCATATCCTTCTTCTAAGCATTGACATTCAAACGATCCAAGCTTATTCTTGCAGTTTGAAACCATCGAATTGCAGATGCGTGGTACTTCCTTGCATTCATTTACGTCTGAAAATAATCGAAATGCGTTATAATGAATCCAAGATTTTCCAATATTTCCAAATACAGTCAAGTTTCGCTATAATGCCAAGTTTGCTCGGGTGTCATAGTAAAGAGGGTTTGTCAAAATGGCTTTATTTTATCAAATAAAAAACGGTTTCATTTTCTGAGGTTATCCATAAGCTCACTCTAAAGCTCTCATAATCGTTGGCTACCGCATTTTATTTCGGTAGATCGCACGCTTGCATCATACCGGACTTGCGACCACCGCTTCAGGTTCACCCTGCACTGTTTTGAATGTGATGTTATGCCGCTTCTTGAAATTGTCCAGCCAACAGTTCCCTTGTGTTTCTGAGCTGACATTTGCTAATCTTCACTCCAACTCGCGATTCTCAAATAAATCCCTCGACATTTACTCTCATTCCAATTCACATTTCCAGTCAAAATTGCCCATTCGACCAATCAAATTCCATGGAATGTTCCATCATTTTCCTTAATGATCCCTAATCAATAAGTTCTGGGAAAGTATTAACCTGAGCAAATCTTAAAAATACAAGGTAATTTCTCTTAATTATTCCTGCGACTGGAAATATGTCCTTAACTTCATGGGTTAGCCAAACATTGTCAGGACACTGGCGGCATAGTAGCGAGGGTTGGGGGTTGCCTAGTAAATTTATTTTGTATTGAATTTTTGTCGGGACCGAGCAAAAGTGGCATTATAGCGAGGGTGGCATAGTAGCGAGACTTTACTGTATAATCAATTTCTAACCTCTGCAATTGAAAAGGTTTACTTCCGTAAATCCATCCTTACATTCACAATAATATGAACGAAATGTATTCTGACAAGTTGTGGTTGTAGAGTTGCATTGATTATATGTCTGACACTCGTCTACATCTGTTTCAGGAGAAAATTATTAAAAAATACAATTGTTTTAATTTTCAGATAACAATAATAGATAAATTTAGATTTGCAATTACAAAAACTGAAGGTTAAATGATATTTTTAAAAATTAATAATGTTTTTCATAACAATAAAAATATCCCAACCTAAGCACCATTTCGAGTCGATGTTCTGCAGTTCATCCAAACACTCGCAGTCATAACTTCCTTCCTTGTTCTTGCAAGTTGATGCTGATGTGTTACATGAGTGAGTTCCATCTTCGCATTCATTAATATCTGCATTAAAGAAGTTCAGTTATTTTTTCTGCAAATAATCATATTTTGGACTCCAAAGTTACCAAGACATTGATCCCACCAAAATCTTTTATCGTATCCTTCCTTATAAATATATTCTGTATATCTGTCATTGGATAGGCATTCATGTTGCCCACAAGAACCGTTGTTATCTGAACAACCTAAATAATTCAACAAAAGATAAGAAAATTGAGTTCTTATGAAAAACCTCAAGATAAATAAGCTGAAATAAATATGATTGATAGATATAAGTAAAACCACTCTTTATCTCATATTATACGTTATAAATAACATAAAGTCACTTCATACTTCTCAAAGTACAATCCTCTCCAGTCCATCCATCTTCACATTGCTTGTTTCCACAAATGCCATCCAAATCCAAATCAACTCCGTCCTTGCAGTGATGATTGTTTTTGAAGAAATTTGAACTTCCTTCTTCTAGATAAACTGCGAATTGCATGAATTGTTTAAAATTTAAAATTAATTGTACAACGGATGTAAACACACCAGAATAAATACTATTCCTGTTAGCGTCTCCACAAATTTGTGAGTGATTTCCATCACATTTCATTGTACAGGAACTCTCGTTTTGACCATATTTTCCGTAATGGTTACCACAGAAGCTTTCATACGAATACTTTCAAAAGTAAAGTAAATTAAATTTTACACCAAAATTATAATTAAAAATAATATAATGAAACCTGAAGTCCAAAATATAAATAATTTTTTAGTGTGCACACTTGCTGACACATATCTATAGTCATAGCGTATGTGAATCCCGATCTTTGTTCTAAGTCTATGTCTTGAGTATCGACAAAGCATCCAATATAGTTATGTTTTATATCTTTTGAGAATTTCAGAGGAAACACCGCAAAACAAATTGAGCTTTTTAAAGCAAAAATTTAATCGTAAATCATTTTAAATTTTTTTACCTTCGTAAACAGACAACTTGTTTGAACCTCTGCAATAATCAACGTCCCCAGGACACGTAACAATGCATTCAGAAAGAGGCAAATAATGCTTTGTTTTATTTCCGCATATGCATTTTGTTTCCTATTGTTTCAAATTAAACTCAATTAATTCGATTAAAAAGTTATATGAAATATTTTATGTTCCAACCTGCTTTGCAGCATAAACATAGTTCTTATTTTCACAATAATTGATGCAATCTTTAAGACCATGGCTTAAACTGGTCGTTTCATTATTTATCAATGTTTTAAAACAACCCAAATAATTAATATCTGAAAATTAAATAACTCAAATTACAAATAAAATTATTAAATACCACATAGGAAAAGGGAATGAAAAAGTATTACGAAATACGAATTAATAATCTGGCGAGGGGTTCGCCAGTGCTTTATGTAATAATAATAATAATAACTCACATTCACCAAATACTTCCAATTCTGTGATGGTCAGATTTTCCTTTCCAACATCCTGTTGAATTATAACATAACGAGAATATGCTTCTTTATCCTGACATTGTAACTCCACTATTGCACCAGGACCCAATGCTCCATCATATTGACCACAGAGTTTGTAATCATTTCGTTTTATTGTTTTATTTATTTGTGGATCAAAATTATTTGATAGACCCACTATAAAGTTATCCATTCTATCATCTTAGAAACAGGATTATTTTATATTATAACATTATTAAATATAAATCTTATTGAACAAACTCACTGCAATATGGACAATGTGATCTGTGATAAAATACAATGTATTCTACTTGGTATGGTCTCCCAAGATCCACAACAAACCAACCATCGTTATTCTCTTTTGAATTATCAGCGTGTGCATAAGAATGTCTAAAAATATTCCCATCAACAGCATATCTGGCATAACGCGCCATGTAAAGAGAATTAAGATATGCTCTTTTATTTAAAGCAAGGTTTAATTTCCAGCAGTCGCCTGTTCGAAAGACATGAATTGAATATAAATTCATTTAAAATCAACTTTTGTGTTGATATTTATTAAAAATACTAAAAATCATTTAAATATTTTGCAAGACATTTTTACTACTATAAAATTTGAAAATATTTATTGAATTTTAATGTAAATGTCATATACTAACATTGCAGCGCAAAGCAATAAATTAAATAGGTTATTTTAATCATCGTTTGGGTTATAGCAAAATAACTATGCCATGCTTAACTTTCTTGAGTCGAAATCAACTCAATGCAACATTCGAAGTATTAAAAGGGAGGAAACCAGGAAGTAACTGCATGCAGGTTTAAATTTTTTACACCGAGTGCACTGTAGACGTTTATGTTTTAAGATTTCTTATGATTATAATTATTATTAATCGATGTGGATAAACTTTACTGTTCTCTTTTTTTTTTTATTTTTGAAATAATTTGAGAAACATTTTATATAGAATCCCAACCGAACAATTATTTTAAATTAACATGTTTACTTTACATACAATAGGATTTTCAAGGTGATTCCGTCGAAGTGGAAGCATGGGCTTGCTTATAACTGACGTATGAGTTTATTCCGCTTGGTGTTTAGGTTCATTTGTTTCGTTGTGGTAGGTACATAATTGTTTATTTTGGTACGTGTTTAATTTGCTTGCTTGATTACTTTTGTTCTTTTGGCATTTCAAAAAACTCTAAATTAAATAAAATTCGAATTATTCGAATTATTATGACTTTTTAAAACGCTTTTTTCACCAAATATTTAACGTCTCCACAATAATGAAAAGAACAAGAAGGACATTTATTATTATAAATAAATGTATACAGAAAATTGTTATATCTTTACATGAAATTCTAATTTCTATTCTTAGGTTGAGTAAAACTTTGATTTTCATTCTTGGTTGCATGTTAGGTAATTTTCCACAAGCAAATTCAAATTCCGATATTGTTCCTAAAATATGGAAACATTTAATTTGCCAATAAATTCAAAAATCTTGTTTTTTAATAATATTCCAATGAAAGATATAACTGTAAGAACGCATAGCGAGCACAGAGAACGGTTGCCTAATTTGTCCTAGTTAGGACAAAATGTTGGGTTAAAAACCAAACCAGTCTTGGAAATGCAATGGCTAAAATATATCGTAATATATTGATGCTAAATCTTTTAGAATTGGTTAATTAATATGATTAATAAGACCTTAACAAGTAAAATATTTTATTTATATAAAGTTAAAACTAACGAAATTATCCATGAAATGTGGTATTAAAGTCTTGAGCTGGTAAACTACTTGAAAGATATCAATTTCACCAAAATCATCCATCATTTCAAGCAAATTTAAGGCACAGACCATGAATCCAGCTTTGTTTAAGTCACTAAAAAATTACTTAAATTTAAATTGAAATATTTAAAAATCAACAACATTAATAAATGTATTTATTGACGTTTTAATTTGTTTGAGTATTTCGTTATTTATATAGAAAAAGTTTAAAATCTACCGAGAATATATCTGCAGCGTTTTTTCTTGCGGTTGGATTTCTTTTACAGCTGACCACAAATGTCGCAAATTTTCCAAGGAATGAGAAGAAATTGCAAAAATATCAATCTTTTCCTATTATAGAAAAGGGTTAGTTGCACATTTCTTTATAATCTCGATTTCAAATGTTTTTTTAAACATTGTGTGATTAATTATTTCTGTACGTTATAAATTACTTTGCCGACTTACATTGCTGTACAAGTGCCTGTCACATGGAGTTGTAACCATTTCAATGTGTTTTACTAAAGGCTGGTCAAATCTTTTCGAAAGATTTAAATTTCCATCTTCACCAACAAATGGAAAATCGGCGAACCCCTGCTTAATTTATGAAAATCAATTATCAACACGTCAGTTTCAAGTCGAAAGCAGCAACATCACTTGTTCAATAAGTTTATCATCTATTAGTATTGTTATTGATTTGTTTGCATCACGACAGCACTCAATGACACTTGGCCAAGATATTTCAGTTTTGACATAAATTTTATAAGTTGAATTCTGAACACATCCCTGTAATTAATTTTAAATTTATAAAAATTTTATTAACATTTTATTTTAGTTAAATTATTATTTCATATCGTACCTGGAATATTAATTGTGTCGTCTCTTTTTCTAAGTTCTGATCTTATAAATAAAAATAAAACCATATTTTAAAAGTGAATTCAAATACGTGTTTTGTAAGTTCATGAAGTGCAACTTACCTATGTTACAAGGCAATGCATTTTGAGAAATCCACTGCAACAAAAGAAGAAGATTTCAAAAGTAAGCGATCTATACTATAAGATTGACGGACGGACGGGCGGAAGGGTGAAAGGGTGGTTGGACGGATGGACGGATGGATATCTTATGGTAAAGAAGTACGTTAGCGATTAACCAGATTTTCATATTAAATATTTGCAATGTTGTTTTGCAAAATTGTTTTTAACGTTAATTTATTGAAACAATCAAAAAAAAACCAACCACATATTCCTTTTCAATAAAACACTTTCTTTTAAGAACTAAATGGTAAATGTTCACTTCGCTAAGTCGGATAGTTGTTGTGTTTCCCCAATCGCGGTAAAAACACAACATGTCAAAAACTGCCACAAATTGTATCTGCAAATATTTCCATAGTAAAATTTTGTGTACGTCTTTGAAATAAAACGAAAAATAAATGTCGTGCAACCTTGGTTATAGCAAATCTTTTAATATCATATCATCACATGATGTCTAAATATTGACCAAATGGGACATATGTTTTCACATTACCTTTGTCCGGATCATGTAATTGCGATGTGCTCTGAGAAGTTTCAAGCACTTGAAGACATCCACCATTCCTGTTTCTTGTGCCTCGTGGAGAAGGTAATCCATTGCTAGGAAGGCACCCGTACGACCAACTCCGTCGCTTTTTAGTGAATGATTTTGATATTCAAATCATTATTAATATTATTGTACAAGGTTTATAATACGTATATCATTTATAATATAAAAACATTCTTTCATATAGTTTCTTGGTTCGTTCACATATTTTCATCACCGATCTTTCAATCAAGCGGTTAAAAATGAATCAATTAAACCAAATATTACTCGCAATGAATCACAACTGGTGAGACAGAACTTTGTTTTTTGAAAGTATTCATTATGTGGCGCATATTTAACAGGCTTCCAATATTCCTTAGGGTTTCATTTTTCAACCAAAGTTTGTAAGACAGATGTGTTACATCATGCGTGACGTTATCCTGACGGTATATCATTAATTATTATTATAAAACCTCACAATGATATATTAAAGATTTAATTTTCATATTTAAATTAATTATCATAATATAGCATAATATTACATATATCATGCGCAACCTTGGTTACTGCAAATCTTCTAATATCATACGTTGACCGACATTTTAAATCTTTCAATGTAACACCGATATCACCGATGTTTTTTGAATTGGTGTTTGGCCAGTACCGAAGGCACATTACCTGAAAGATTTGAAATGGGACTATTAACATTTTTTTATTATATTATATTTATTAATATTAAAGTCCTTATAAAAGTTTAAAATCAAGGTTTTACCTTTCCCTCTTCCACGCAGTTTGTAAGCATTACAATAATTTCCACTTTGTATTCCAAAATCATTCTCCAAAAATCATATTGAGTTTCTTTCATTGGACCTGTTTGAAAGTTAACACTTGCAACTCATAAAAGTTCAGGCTTATTATAAATTTGGGGTTAGCCTAGTAATTAATATGACTGCTAGCACTGCACGATATAAAATTAAGTGTTATAAAAGTTGCCGGTGCAATTCAGTTTTTTCCGATAACAAATACAAAACGAAATTGCACATTAATAATTTCGCCGCCGATTAGCTAAACAGATACAATAAATCGCAATAACATTGATATAATTTCAGTACCTTGAGTTGCTATGAACAGGGATGGCCCTTGAAAGCTCTGAAAAAAATAATTTAAACCTCATTCATTATCTCATGCCAGAGACTGGAATAAGGATAGATTGATATTTCCCCTTACTGGTACGAAGCTGGCATTGATGTAGTCTGATAGTTCACAGTTTGACAACGTTTTCAGTACAACTCGGTTGCAATCGACTGTCAGTTTTAATATTAAGTTTTTTTAGTTTATATTTCAGTTAATTGATTTAGCTCACATGGAATGATGTTTATGTTGTTATTTTTTTCTTTGAGATTGATGTTTTGCCCATATATTGACGGACTCCCGGAGACTTGAGGAAATTTCTTTTAAATTTCATTTAATTTATTTGATATAATAAATTAATTGATATCAATCTACTACTTTGAAAAAAATATTAAATTAATATTAAATGAATAATTCTCAATAATTAGTTAATATTAAAATAATTTAATTTGAGAATGTTTTGAAAAAAACAAAAAACAAAAGGGCTATTTTAGTTTACTTCAAAGGCGTTTAACAATCGCTCCTTATTAGTCAGATAATAATCTTTCAGTTCAATTAGCGTCAGAACCCCCATAGCATCTAAAATTATATTTAATGTTTGTTGTTCGAATTCGCTAATATGGGGCAGTTTAATAGTTATGGAAGCTTACTTCCATTCAAAGAATTAGGAGATCCATTGAGTTTCCTCCGAGTAATATTCGAAATTCTTGTTTGAAGTAATCGTGTGTTTAAGGAAAATTTAAATGTTATAAAATGTTGGTCATGTAATTAGCAAAACTAACAATTTCTTTCGATATTTGATGCCAATAAGTATCCCAACAATACAGAATATACTCAGCATCACATAGACCAAAACATCTGTTAATATTGAATAAAAAACTGTACTTTATACACATTAGTTATGAATAATTATGAATTGATAGATATATAATATTATAGTAATCATAATATAGTTAAGGTATATATGAATATAACGTCAAACTTAGAAGACTGGAGCGAATTCTTTCGTAATTATCGTAATGATATCCTTCATCAAACCGTCGACATTCATAAGATCCGAATGTGTTGGTACAGTTTGAAATTGTCAAATTGCACACATGTGGCATGTCCTCACATTCATTTATATCTGAAAATATAATATCGATTGATTGGTATCATTGTCCGTCTAGTAATAGGTGAATTAGTTCATATTTACCTCGACAATTATTTGGACCCTCTTGTATGAAACCTCCTTTACATTCACATAGGTAGGACCCAAATGTGTTACGACAATTCATAATCGTCTTGTTGCATACAGTATTTTTACATTCATCCATATCTGCAGTAAAAATGTATTTAAAATAATGTGTATTAAAATGTAATAGGTGAATGTTGAACATTGCAAAACGGTCAGCTATGGAAAATCTGACCGCTCCATTAACAATTCCGCACCAGGTTGTTTTGGCAACTTGTAGAACATTATTATATTATTAAATTATTATAAGAGTCAATGTGGATTAAGGCCTTACAAACAAGTTTCACAACATTTTACAGAATTTATTCCGTTTTATAATAATGTTTTTTTAATGAATTTTTTTTCTAATTTTATACAAATATTTGTATTTGAATTTTGAGAAAATATTCCTTTTAATTGAAAAGCAATTGATTGCTGCCTCAAAAGAAAAAAATGACAAAATCTCTAAAATAAAAACCTTCGCATTGAGTGTCCGAAGCGAATTTCCGAAAACCACTAAAGCATAGGCATTCAAAATGTCCTTGGTAGTTGGTGCAATTTGACGTTGATATGTTACATTTAGGAATTTCTTCTTCGCATTCGTTAATGTCTGCAATTAAAATGAGTTCAGTTAATTTTTTTCTTAGAATTACCGGGCTTTTGCCAAGAGAAGTTACCCTGACAGTAATCCCACCAGAAACTCTTATCATAACCTTCCTTGCAAATGCATTCACAAGCATATCCTCTATTTAAAGTAGTGTTCATACACGTGTGAATACCACAATTTCCGTTATTAACCAAACAATCTGAATTAGTAATATTATATTACATATGAAATGAAGCTTTCTGCTTAAAATACCCATTAATAGTTTTACTACAATATTAATTCAGTAGGTCTGTTTCGAAATTATAATTTGAAAAATAATCATGTAAACCTAAACCGATAATGAATTACCTTGATAAAATGAACATTTACCATTATAATCACAAATGTTAACCAAGCTTGGTCTCATACAAATTTGCTTAATTATTTTTTTACAATTAAATTTAAATATATTTAATATATGAGAGTTTTTTTATTACTAACTTCTTGCAGTACAATCCTGTCCAATCCATCCATCTTCACATTTCTTATTTATACAAATTCCATCAGAATTCAAGCCGATCCCATTTTTGCAATGATTGTTTTTTAAGAAAATTAACCCTCGTTGCTCTGAATGAACTGATTACGTAATAAAAGATAGTTTATTATAATGTAATGTTCCATAATTTATTAATATTCCATAATTATAAACTCACTAGAATATGTGCTATTGCTGTTGGCAATGTAATATTCAATAATTTATTATAAATAAAATTTAATAGAATATTTTAATGGATTCACTGCGACAGAATAAATGTTTTAATTTAAATTTAATATTTATTTTAATATTTCAACATTTTACCCTCATATACTGATAATTTGACTGAACTTCCGTAATAATCGCATTCAGAAAGAGGATAATGATATTTTGTTTGATTTCCACAAATACATATATTTTTCTGTTGTTAAATATTTAATATATTGATTAAAAAACATGTAATTAAATTTAATTGAAGTTGAAAAACAATTTGTAAATTTACCTGAAATGTTACGAAAATATAATTAACAGTTTGGCAAAGTTCCATGCAATCTTTCAGGTTGTTCTTTGATCTAAAGGATTTGTTATTTACTAATGCACCGAAGCAACCAACATAGTTAATATCTGTAAGGTAATTGCATAATTATTGAATGAAAGAAAATGATAATTTAAGATGTGAATGAGCAAACGAAAGAGAGCTAATTAGACGTTAACTCACATTCACCGAAGACTTCCAATTCTGGGATTGTCAGATATGTCTTTCCAAAATCTTGTTGAATTATAACATAACGAGAATATGCTTCTTTATCCTGACACTGTAAATCGACAACTGAACCAGGAACCAACGTTCCTTTATATTGACCACAGAGTTTGTAATCTTTTCGTTTTATTGTTTTATTTATTTGTGGATCGAAATTATTCGAAAGACCCACTATAAAGTTATCCATTCTGTCTTCTGATTTGCCGATAATTTTCAGATTATTTTATTGAAATTAATTTTAATTTAATAAACTAACCGCAATCAGGACAGTATTGTCTGTGATAGAACACAATGTATTCAACTTGATACGGTCTCCCAAGATCCACAACAAACCAACCAGCGTTATCGTCATCATGACGCTCAGCATGAGCAAAAGAGTTTCTGTCCTTGTTTCCATCTACTGCATGCTTTGCTTCCCATCCGTGAAATACAGAACTAAGATAAGCCTTCTTGTTCAAAGCAAGATTCACCAGACGACAAGAGCCTTATAATGTGATTGTCAATTAACATTTTTATGGAAATATTTTGCATCGTTAAATTATTTATTAATTTATACATTATAAATATATTATATAATATGTAGTAATTTATAAGTGTATTTATTCTGTAGCCTTTCTTGTATTTCTTGATTTAAATATAAAATTAATGTTATGTACTTTGGAAATTGAGGCAAAAAATCCACAAAATATACTTGACAATCATTCTCAGAACAAGCCAGCAACGATATACTCAGAATGAAAGGAAAACTTTATGTAGTATCCGGAAAGTATTTAATTATCTCTAATTATGGTCCGAATTAAAAACATTTTCAGTTTCGTTTTTTTTAGTGAGATTTTTACAAACATGATTTTAAATATAAAAATATAAATATAAAAAAATATATACAATTATTTAGATTTCTATCAAATTTATTTTGGAGCGTTTAATCTACTTAATTTAATAATATTTACATAAGTATGATAAATTAACGATACAATATGTGATAGTGTATATATAAATGACCACGATTGGCTCATTGGGCATCCTGATAACGATACCAAACAAAAAAACAAACTGCACGTAATTTTAACCTCTTAGTATCTCAAACGATTGGATACAATTAAATACATTGTTCAAATTAATTTGTGAAAATATAAAATTAAAAAAAAAATAATTTTTTAAAATATAATTTATTAGTAAAATTTTGTATTATATCATGGTAATTAATTACCATGCGATCCAGGTAAGACTTTAGCATGCTCTGTCTCGATCAGTAACACATGACATTCTTAATTTGATTATTTAAATAGATGATTAAATTTATTTAATCATACGAAGATGAGGTTCGAAGCCAGCTCCTTCAGATTTTCCGCGCCCCGCATTTGGAACACTTTGCCGTCCCAGCTGAGATCCGAAAGGTCCGCCGCCGATTTTAAGACGAGTCTCAAGACACTGTCTTTCGGGCGATGATATAAGGACTAGCACAGTACAACACGGCGCTATATAAATGACATATTATTTTTATATTATTATGTTATTCGTTAAAATCGGAGAGTCACTTTGTTGGCAAAGTATGAGATGTGAGGGGTTCAATTGAATATCTAAACTGGTAATTACTGTTTTCAAGATCATACTAAGTTAATTGTTTATTACGTTTGTATTTTCTATTTTATTTTCAATAGACGTATTTCGCAGCTCGATAAAATATATTCTATGTTATTGTGTGTTTGAATTTTTAAAAAATATTTCATAAAGTTTTTATTTATCGGCGAATAAAGACCTCTTTAATGGTTTTAACGTTTACTTTTTGATAATTGATATTAAGTTCCTGCTTTCTTTATGCAATTAATTCTTGTTTTATTTTTAGCTTTTTAAGTCTTAGTACGAAGAAAACATTCAAAAGTGGTAGGTTTTTTTGGATGCTACCAATAAAGTTAAAAAATATGTTAACCTAAGTTATTAATAAGTAAAAAAAGTTGTTTTCGAGTGTTCTATTATGGGTAATTAATTGGTAATTGAAATCTTTCGATCTTGTCTTGGAAGAAACTGAAATTTAAGATGATGAAAGAATTTAATTAATTTAAATTAGTAATTTAATTCAATTTTGTTTAATTAAGTTAGTAATTTAATTTAATTAAATTAGTTTAAGTTATATACATTAGAGATGGTTAAAAAACAATTTTCATTAATAAATGAAAATACAAAGAAATTTACACTTTTTTTTTAATATTTCGAGATTCAGAAAGAATTAAATAATATTTTAAGTCATTAAATATGACTTTTTTTTTCAAAGTACTGTTTCTTCTCTCGCGTTCGAAAATAATTTGTTGAAAAGGTAAAACTTCGTTTAAAAAATAACACTGGGTTGCACCATTTAAAAAGATTTTGTATTTAATATAATTATACAATGTTATTGGCCATCTTATTGATAAATTATTGATAATTATTGGTAAAATTGATTATTCTATCACATAAAACTTGGATTTCATTCTGTTCATCTTGGCAGGTCGTTTTTCAGAGACAAATTCAGATTTTCATTGTTGATCCTAAAGTGATTTCCATTGAATTTCATCATAGAATCAAAAATTCTCATTTAAGATGATTTAGTGGTGAATTATGTGATATAAGTGAATATCTGATGAGAATACATAATATTGTTAGAAAAACATCCCGCCATCTACTTCAAGATAATTATTATATTATTGTAATATTATTATGATTATATTATTATTACGTTATGCCCCGAATAAAGAAAACATGCACCAGGACTCCAGTCAAAAAGAGGGATTGAATGCCAGCCCAAAATCGTCAAAACTGAATTTAACTAGTCTTTAAAGAGGACTTTTGATGCAGTACATAATTCGGATAATTCCAGTGCAGATTGTAAGTGTCGAAGTGGAAGAACATTTCAAAGAAGCAGGGGAATGAAGATTAACAGAAGCAAGACGGGTTATAGCTTTGAGACTGGACAACATACTGCCTCCGCTATTCAGGCGAGCAAATCGTAGAACGTCACCGGGCAGGATGCCTGCCACATTCTCGTGTGTGTCTCGAGTTCATCTCCAGATTCCATCCGTGCAAGACCAAGAATGAAGTTCCCCACAACCAAAGAGAAAGTGGCACTAATCAAGGAAGATACACTCATCATGGCGGAGTTGACAGTACGCTGGGAAGATAGGATGGAGATTATAGACAACTTGAAAGACTCGCAAAGAGTGCAAAAGCAGGCTTTTATAGACAGCGACCAAGTCAGTGAAGATGCATGGTGTTCTGGCAGAGGCAGGAGAAGAAAAGGTGTGTGAAGTGAAAGGCAGGTTTTCGGTAGGCAGGACCTGACAGCGGATGCGGATCGGCCCCGTAGAAACTCAGAAGTTACAAGGGCCGAAACATTCGTGAATGGGGTTAACCTCTCTGAGGGTTCCTGTTGATGATCGTTTACGATTAATATTTTCTCTTTTCTGTTCAACGCTGGAATGTAAAGACAATGTGTCCTGTACCTGAAAATATACCAATAATAAATATTTCTAACTTATATATATTATAACTCCATAACATTAATAAATAGTTACGATAAATCTTGTGCAAGTTTTAGGGTGTTTTGAGGTTGTTGCACTCAAAAAAATTTTTTCTAATCTTATTTTTTACAAATTCGAAAGAAAAATACTTTTCACATGCTGCATCTTTAGTGGACATATAAGTTTTGCAAAAACAATTAAGTTAGGCTGATAATTGTTGATACACAAAGCAAAATGATTCGCAAAATATAATTGGCCTTACTAGCACTGGATTAATTATAGGATTCTGTCGAAACATGAGGACATAGATTCCTCCAGCAATGCATAATGTAATCATTACGAGGAACAAAATCTCTGTTAATGAATATAAAATTACTTTTTATAAATAAGAATCGTATTAATTTAGTTATGTATTTGCAAATATTAATATAAAAGTATCACGAAAAGTGATGATATCAAACTTAGGAGGTAGGCAAATCTGTGTACACAAGTTCCTTCATAATTATCGTAGCGATACCATTTTTCCAGGCACTGGCATTCATAATTTCCTTTATTGTTGATGCAGGTTGCTTTTTCTGGGCATGTATACGTTCCGTTTATGCATTTATCAGTTTCTGTCGTGGATATGAATTTCCTTGGTATGGTTAAATTTTCATAAAAATTGCTGTACTTTTAATTCCATACCGAGACAATAATCCCACCAAAATCTTTTGTGAAATCCTTCCTTGCATATGCATTCATGAAAAATTCTATCAATCCCAATAAATTCCACACACAAGTGAATACCACAATCGCCATTATTAATTGGACAGTCTACATTTAAAAGGTGAACAAAAAGCCTAATGAATTGCATTCGAAATAATACAATAAATATATCAATTAGATATATAATTTTGTCGTCAAAATTTAATAGCTATGATTTTTGACAAATAATTAGTTAATCATAAATTTTTTACTAAGTCAGAATAAGAATTACTTCGATGTATTACAGTTTCAATCATAAATGGTTAATAAGCATAGAATATAATAACACAACGCATATTTAAAAAGCTCCCCATCACATAAGTCCAGCCGTCGTTTTAGCTGATAAGCTGATAGCCTCAAAATAGTGATAAAATTTCGGCAGAAAGTGATGAAAGTTACAGAGTAAAAGAGCTGTTGGAGACTTGTTCAATAAATATCTCACTTCTTCAATGATCGAAGACAGGAATGAGTTTTCGCAAGAAAGTATGACGACAGAATCTAATTCTGTGTTTCACATGATGACTTTTAAAAGTAGATGAAAGTTTCACAATGCTAACATCTCTCAGTACAATCCATTCCAATCCATCCATCTTCACATTGCCTGTTTACACAAAATCCATCCAAATCAACTCCCTCCTTGCAGTGGTTAGATTGTTTGAAGTGTAAACTTCCTAGATTAACTGATTCAAAAATCAAATTTATAATTGTTTTAACTTTCATTTATATTTTATAAACTTGCCAGAATATATGCTGCTACTATTTGAACTTCCACACATTTGAGACTCATCTCCTTGACAACTCACATCACAAGGTTTACCATATCCGTGCCTTCCATAATGGTTGGCACAGAAACATTGAGATCCATTCTAGTTGTTTTTATCACATGAAAAGTTATATTGGTATGAAAACATAAATCAAATAAAATCAGAAACCTGAAGTCCAAAAAATGAATAGTTGTACCACTTGCAATGCATCATACATTTATCCACGGTCATTTCACTACTTTCAATGAATTCCTTTAACGAACTTTCGTTTTGTTCAGCAACAAAACATCCAATGTATGTATGTGTGACCTCATCAGGATATTTTAAAGCATTCACTTTAATAAAGAAATTGCATTAAATTAATATTTGCCTACGATTATTCATTATTTCGTTCATACCTTCATAGACGGACAATTTTCCCGGACTCCCGCAATAATATAAACCATCATTGCACACTATATTGCATTCAGAAAGAGGATAATAATGTCTTGCCTCATTTCCACAAATACAAAATTGTTCCTTTTATTTGATAATTTATTATTTAAAATGTGTAAAAACAAATTAGAAATCATAAAATTAGTTTGTCAAATAACCTGAAATGCTGCAAGAATATAGTCAAAATAATTGCAAATACTTATGCAATCACGTGTGCCGAGTCCTGCTATAATCGGTAACTTATTCACCATGGTATGGAAACAACCGACATAATGTGGTAACCCTGGATCCAAATAATTAAGGAATAATTAAATTATATTGCGAGTTATTAAACTTATAAATAATTAATGTTCAAGGTACTATTCAGAGTCTTTGGTTATGAACCTCGACATTGGAGCGAGAGAGAGAGAGAGAGAGAGAGATAGAGAGAGAGAGAGATGACTTCAAGACTTAGACAATTAGAAAAAGCATATTATCCAGGACATCTTTAGATCAGTTATGTTAACTGAACGCTTTCAATAAACCTGACCTCCCATTAATTAATTTGCGGACCCCGGATTATAGCGATAGTTAATAACTGAAAATTAACCTCAATTTTATATAATTAAATTAATAATGTTATCAAAATTAATCAGAACTGGTGAATAAATATTTTTAAAAGAGGCTGAAGAGACGCAAATGAACTAAATATATATTGACCCACATTCACCAAAAACTTCTAATTCTGGGACCGCCAGAAATTTTTTTCCATCATCTTGTTGAACTATAACGTAACGAGAATATAATTTTTTATCTCGACACTGTAACTCCACTATTGCATCAGCATCCAATGAACCGTTATATTGATTGCAAAGTTTGTAATCATTTTGTGTTATTGTTGTATTTAATTGTGGATCAAATTGATTCGAAAGACCCACTATAAAGTTATCCATTCTAGGAACTGTGAAACAGGATTGTTTCATATTATATTGTCATTAAATAAAAATGTTATTGAACAAACTCACTGCAATAAGAACCGCAATATGTTCTGTGATAAAATATAATGTATTCCACTTGGTATGGTCTCCCAAGATCCACCACAAACCAACCTTTTTTTTTCGCATCAGAATTATCAGCGTGTGCGTAAGAATCTAGAAAAACATTCCCATCAACACCGTAACCGGCATAATACGACAAGTAAATACTAGAAAGAAATGCCTTTTTATTCAAAGCGAGATTCGTCTTCCAGGAAAAGCCTGCTCGTCAATAAAAGTTTTACTTAAACAAGTTATTTAATAAATTTGTAAATAACTGATTATTATTTGAGCTTTTCACATGAAGATTAACACTAATTAAGAGTAAAAGCTAAAAGAATGTTAAGCTGTGCCCATCAAGATGAATAACAGCGGTATTAGCGATATTTGAGATATACCCAATAGCCGATACTTTTTTCGGCTAACCACTCGGAGCTGCTGACTCATCATCCATTATTACTTTAATACGAAAACAACAACAAACTCAATTAAAGTAGTTTCATTACAAAACTAAATAAGTTTCATTTTTCACCAATCCGTTAACCTCTTAAACATAAACATCTCCTAGTCATGTTCGAACGGAGTTTAGAAAAATTCTGCCTTCCACCTCCCCAGAGAGAATGTCTTTCTATTCTACTCACTGGCAGGCAGTTGATATTAAGCGAAATAAATATTTTTTTGTCGTTCAGACATCCATTCAGATCCGACAATTCTGACAAAACATCCTCCAAAACATTTGCTGATTTCCTCCGCATCAGCAACTTGCAATATGTCTCTTTGTGGAGATTGCCAAAAAATCAGAACGTTACAGGAGGATTTCTCTGACAGTGTATAGTTGGCTGGTCACATAGCAGCTCTTACCTTCTTTTAAGAAGGCATCATTTCTTGATTTCAGTGCAGAAGATCCGTGTTTTCTGGATCTCATCATAGAGCCCATATATTTGTATTATATTGTTCAACATTTTTCCAAACGTTTTATTTACACCTTCCATCAACGACTACCAGTGTTGACTTCCACTGTCTTTCAGCAAAATAATTCTCTCAAATACTCCGTCCATTTTATAATGTACTTGTAACGTGTTTAAGCGGTAAAATAGACACATAGACTGATGACCTAGAGAATGGTGCATACGGCAACAACAACCATGTGTAATATAGTAAAATATTTTTCATTAAAACCAAACTGATACAACTTTATTATAAAATTAAGTCAAAAATCGAAGTATCGGTAGCTCTAACGTTAAAATCTTTTACTAACAACCATGAATTTTGTTTTATGCCGTCACACCTGGTTTGGGTTAGGATGCGTTGGGGTTAGGGTAGCCCGGTGTAAGGTACCCTGGTGTAAGACATTTCTCATTCTTGGGTTAGGATTAGTAGGATTTTTTCTATGACGTCCGCGTTTAAGTTTGTGTCGTAAAAGTGCAGCCAATAATAGTAAATAATTTTAATACGTCAATTATATTACAAAGATCTCGATTGAATAGTTTTTCACGGAGATTTAAATAAATGTTGAATATTTAATAATTCACTAATTTGAATCATAACATAAATAACAAAATTCAAGTGCAAAATGGCACTGGTGGCCGAAATAACTTCCTCATCAATACACTAATGTGGTCGTTTTGACCTATAGTAGCTTTAAATTACGCCATTAAGCAATATTAATAAATATCATGAAAATTAATATCACGTACCTTGTAGACTGAACCAAAAAATCATAAAAACACAAATATATAAAAATTTAAATAAATAATATTCGTTAATCATTTGTGACCTAGCGAGGAATCACGTTTTCGAAGGTTGTTTACAATGTTCAGTTGTTTATATAACAATTAGGACATATTGCGTTGCTGCTTTGGTTTGATATGAAAGGCTCTTAAGATTTATATTTGCATATTTTTTTATTAATCATTTGTTATCAACATCAAGATGTTATATTTAAAGTTAACCATTGCATCATTTAAAAAGCTTTTGTATTTAATATAATTAAATAATACTATTGAATATCTTATCGAAAATTATTGCTAATTATTGATAAAATTGATTATAAATCACATAAAACTTGGATTTCATTCTGGATTTCATTTCTTGGCAGGTCATTTTCTAGAAATAAATTTAGATTTCAATGTTCATTGTTCACGATCTAACATATCCACAACAAAAGAAATCGTTGTTAAGATAAGCAAATAATCGGAAATAATAATTTATTTAATAAATTCGTTAATACAAAACATGTTAGTTGGAATTTCCGGTTTTGCACGAGCAGTAAGGCCATATTAGGGGACCCATCTAGGAGGATTTTGTAATAAAGATAAGGATAAGGATGTATACAAATCTTTTAAAATAAATTAATTAATCAATTAGCTTACGATAGCTGTTTGATGTCATCCTCGCATGAATAGTAATTGGGTCTATTTTATTGTTCAACCAATGCTTTGATCCTCTTTTTATTTCAAAGTTTCAAATATCACACCCAATGCCATGAAATTATGTTTAATGAAAACATATCGTCAAAAATTTAAAGTTGTTGTCGGTTGAAACACACTTTTAGAATTGTTTTTGGCATCTTAAACTGAAAAAAACAAACAGCTAGGCCTCTGACAAGTTAGGTGGAACATTTGCAAGATAGTTTTAGGCAACGTTTTTTGTACTTATTTTATGTATTACTAGTAACTGAGCAAAAATGATTTTTGCGGTGATTTGCATATAAGAGTTGCAGGTGCTTATGTTTACATTTATTTAGCCAATTTTTAACGTGCTCGATTTTATCCCAAAGGGATGTAAGGGCATCGACAAACAAACCATCAGCAGACACACGATAGCAAACTAGCGGCTAAATTAATAAAATGAAAGGAAATTAAAGAATAAAAATAGAATTAAAATTAATATCTAGAAGGGAGTGAGAAAATTAATGAAAAACTATATAAATATAGAGCAAATGAATAAGTGAATTTTCAGTTTGGATCGGAAGGTCTCTGACGACTGCGCCAGACGAATGTTCGGAGGAAGCGCATTCCATGTCTTGGGAGCGCTGGCTTAGAAAGCTTAAATTTGGTCTATTGGTTTTTGATGCCTCTATTTGATGCTGTTTCAATATTTTAGGCCACAATAAGTAACCGAACATTGTTTCGAGTTGGTGGCGCTTACGATATTTTTCTGTGGATATGAGATAAAGACAAGACAATAATTTGTGACGTTGTTTATCGAAATTGATCAAAAGAAAAAGTTATTATATGATATTTATTTATATTATATTGTTTTATATTAGTTATTATATTAATTATTGTATTACTTTTATATTTGCAGTTATTTTCCCTTATTAATGATTTGTGTATAAATGTTCTTTGTCTTTGAAGCAATTTTCGACAAATGAATACAAATTCTGATATTGATCCTGCAATTGCAACGTAGTAAATAAAAATATATTTAAAATAAATTCATTGAAGAGGCAAAAGAATCATTTGAGATAAAAATGATTTACAATATAAAAAGGAAATCTGATGATATATTCATTAACAAAACGCCATAAATTGAAAATTTACATTTTAATAACTTATTTTTTTTTATATTTTATGTAATTATCCATAAGTAATTTGGTGAATAAAACTAACACTTAACCTTTTTATCTATGAAATCAGGTATCAAACTTTTAAGTTGATAAACGACTTGGAAAACATCGATTTCTTCGACGGCATCCATCATTTCGAGCAAATTTAAGACACAAACCACGAATCCTGCTTTGCTTAAGTCACTATCAACGCAGACAATAAATATAAATGAAAGATTACATTTACTTTAAAGGCTATGGTTATAATAAATGCTTTGCAACTTAGAATTTACGACAAAAATAAAACTCACCTCATAAATATTAATAACGACTTGTCTTTCATTTGTAACTGCTTGACTGCTGACCACAGGTGTCTTAACGGTTCAAACGTATCGGAAGAAATTGCAAACAAATCAATTTTATCTGTCTATTAAGAAGCAAATAGTCTGTTATAATATTATAAAATAAATTCAATTTTTAACACTTTAAGTGCCGTGAATAACTTGATGTTGGCTTACTCACATTGGCATAGACATGGTTGTAGAATCCAGGAATAGTCAGTTCAATGTGCTTAACCTGAAGGTGGCAGAGTCTTTCAGTCAAAACCAAATTTCCATTTTTGTTAAAATCCTGGAAGTCGTCTAATTGCTGAAAATTGTCATCTCCTAGTACATGTATATGTTATTATTTGCCGAAATTATAGTGAGGCATTACTTTTTCGTTGAGATTATCTATAATTATTATTACGTTATTTTCCTCTTCACAACACTGGATGATATTTTGCCAGGATATTTTACATCCGATGCGAATTTTGTAAGTAGAATTCTGAACGCATCCCTGATGATAAAAAGTGGTGAAACTCAAATTTAAAATATCATTTCTTGTCTCACAATGAAATCACTAACCTCAAAACTAATTTTCCTCGATTTGTTTTTTCCAGAATCTACAAGTTAAAATTGTTAACTACTGAAAAGCATACATTGAACATGTATTGTACATATATTCGATATTTTACCTTGATAATTTGGGGAAATATTCCGAGATATCCACTTAAACGGAAATCAAACTTATTTAGTTATTGAAATTGTTACATTTATAAAAATTAATGACCGATAACGTTCCTACATGTTTAATAATAGTAATTATCAGTTATAATTAATAATAATAGTTGGTTACAAACCTCGTACTCCTTTTCAATGGCTTCAGTTCTTTCCGAAAGTAATTGTTGGACGTCACCATTCAATCTTATGGACGTTGTATTTCCCAATTCGCAGTAAAAATTTAATACGTCGAAACAAAACATGAATTGAACCTGACAGTGTTTTGGAGATTCATTATTTGATGTTGTCGTAACAAGGAGATGATAATTATTATTACTTTTGTTTGAATCATATGATTGCGATGTGCTCTGAGAAGCTTCAAGCACTTGAAGACATCCACCTTTCCTGTTTGTTGTGCCTCGTTGAGAAGGAAGTCCATTGCTAGGAAGGTACCCGTACGACCAACTCCTGCGCTGTTTAATTTATTGATTTGGTTGAAAAAGTAATATATAAGTAAAATAAAATATCATTAACATAATCATAAATTTAATATGAATATAGAAATATTGCGGTTGAACTGATCATGATTTTGCTAATTTTAGCTTTGAATCCTGGCCTAACCTGCAATGAACCACAATTGGTGAAGTCGAATCCGATATTGTTAATAAAGTCATTGTACGATGAAAGTTTATTAAGCTGCCAATATTGTCAGGAATTTGATTATCAAGCCAGTTTTTGTATAGCATGTGAGTCACTTCAAAAGCCCTGCCATCCTGTTAATAACGTCAAGTGTGAGTAATAGGCTTTTGTCAAAGACCACCAAGGATTATAGCATACAAAGCTTATACAAGTTTTACAGATTTCACTGGAGACATCCTAATCGTAATTATATGCTCACGGTTTTTCAATACTCCAATTTTAATTACATTGTATTTTTATTATAGTGTATAAGGGCTCTCTGACAAGAAGAGTCGAGATAATAAATTTTAAGTGTTTTTAAGTCTTTTGTCATCTGCATCTTGTTAAATAACCTTTGTAATAAGGAGTTTCCTAATCTCGTGAGTTTTCCAAATCTTCAAGTCATTCAAAGTTATGTTGATATCATTCACACTTTTAGAGGCACAGTCGGACCAGTATTGCAAACATTTTATCTAAAATATCGCATAAATAAAATATAAATAGTCAATATTTGGATTTTCCTTCAAAGGCAACAAAAGCATTACCTTTTCTTTTTCAACGCAATTGGTTAACATAACAATTACTTTCACTTTATATTGTAGAACCATTCTCCAAAAGTCATATTCAGTTTCCTTTATGGGACCTTTGCATTATAAGTCATTTTGTTACATATTAACTAAACTTAACAGTTATTCAATTTCACACTAACCTTGAGCAGCTATGAATTGGGAGGTTTTGTGAAAACCCTAAGAATTTAATAATGCAAAGTTAATTTTAACATTATTAATAAAGAGAAACAGAAGTAGAAAAATTAAGGAAAAATTCCTACTGGTATAAAGCTGGCATTGATGTAGTCTGAAAATTCCTCATTTGGCAGTTTATCCAAAACAACACGATTATAATCAACTACGTTGTGACATCATTAAGAAATGAATTAATCAATATTAATGGTATTTGATGAATTTAACTGAAAATAATTGAACTCACATGGAATTACATTTCTAAATTTATTTTTAATTCTAAGTTTGGCGTTTTTCCCGTAGGACGAGGAAGTTTCTGCCACTTTCGGGTAATTCTTTAATCAAAATAAAATGGTCACACAGGCAGAGTAAAGGTATTCTTTAGATTTTTAGTAGGAAGTTGCTCACCACAAAATCACTCAACAACCGATTCTTATTATGTTCATAATATTCATTTAAGTCATTTAGATAGATAGCCTGTGATTCACTTTCAATAGTAGCTAAAAATACATAAAGGAATTTAATATGCACATGCATGTGTAGCAATTAGACAATGATTTCGTAAAAGTCTGACTTTGTGTCACAGCATTATTGGTTCCTAGTTTACTCATTACTGTGAACCTGAAAAGATTAACATCGTTAATTAATTGGATGATGATAACTTATTACTATACAACATTCCGTATTATTTTTAATATATGCAATCATTTTAATATCATGCAATAATTACAGATGAACATAATAACCTTTTAGCCAATTGCTTCCGAAATTTAATAATCAGGATAATTCCCAAGAGTATCATTATAAACAGTATCGTGCAGACGACGGCAATTATTACGGTCTCTGGCAAAACGTGGTTAATCCAAAAACCATGTAGAAATAAAAGCTTATATATAATAGTAAATAATATATATCAAGAAGACTATCTAAATGAAGACAAATTTCTAAGACAATTTAGCGAATTTTGGTTAATTTAATTTACTATATTCACATATTTTTAAAATGAGCTAATGAAAAACATGAGATCTACGTTGACTAGGAAATCTATATGAATTTTTATTAATACCAGATAATCTAAAGTTTTACTTGTGTTTGTGCTTGTGATGGAGCCTGAAACACTTTGGTAGCAATTGCTGTTACTCTGATCATAAACCAATCCTTCTTCTAAGCAATGACATTCATAGGACCCAAATGTGTTTGTACAGTTTGATACTTTGAGATTACAGGCATTATGCATCTCTTGGCATTCATTAAGATCTAAATTAATAATATTAATAATGTTAACAGATGACATTTTATAAACAGACTGGACTTAAATGCAAACATAAAAAATGCGTTGTTAAAAAATTACCTCTGCAGGCGTAAAGCCCATCGCTTGTAAAACCCTCCTTACATGTGCAGTTGTATGAACCTATTAGGTTGTTGCATGTTGATGTTGACTGATTGCATCTGCTTTCATTCAGGCATTCATTGATATCTGATAATGATAATTAACAAACATACTTTTAGCGCTAGGGTAACCATTTTTATAAAAACTGAAAAAATACGTTAAAAGTTATAAAACATAAAAAGTTATAAAACACAACAAGTTATAGTAGTTTAAAAATAAATGAAGTGGTAGGAACAATGAATAAGTTATAAATTGTATTTAAGATGAACCTAAACACGTGATGTGATTGTAATTCCAGGAACCAGTATTACACTTGCACTCGTAACTTCCTATTGTGTTGCTACAATTTGAGATTGCCACGTTGCACTCGTGAGTTCCATCCTCGCATTCATCAATATCTGATGCGACACAGTTTTAAGATTAATTCTTTTCTATCAAATTAATTTGTATTTGTTACTGACACAAATATTAACAACACTAAACAACCGTAGCAATAGTCCCACCAGGATCTCTTATCAAATCCTTCTTTGCAAATGCATTCAGAAAATACTCCTGTTTTTCCATTCATTACTCGACATTCGCTGTCACCACAATCTCCCCTATTAGTATCACAATCTGATGGAACAAGTTGTTAATTTGATAATAAAAGACCTCACAAAAACCACTTGCAAATAATTTTGAAGCGGTAATTTTAAATCAATCTAACTTCTCTCCGTGCAATCCTCGCCGGTCCATCCATCAATACATTGCAAGTTTATGCAATTCCTATCAAGGTCGACACCATTTATGCAATGCTGGTTGGTTTTAAAAAAATTGGAACCTCCTTGTTCAGGGTATACTGTAGAGGCGTGAACGAGCGGTTGCAACAGTTTCTAAAATTCAATTATACTCTCCTACCAGAATATATGCTGTTTAATAAAATGCCTCCACATGTTTGGTCTCCTGCACACCTCTGGTTGCAAAAATAGTCAGGTGCTTTTCCAATTCTTCCATAATTGTTCCCACAGAAACATCGACTCGCAGACTAATAAAAACATTGAAAAAATGTTAATTGTTTTAATTTAGATTTAGACAAACTAATTTTCAAAACCTGAACTCCAAAAAATAAATAATTTTGTCTTGAGCAACCATTTTGACATTTATCCAATGTCATGGCAGTTACGCCCTGCAGCTCAAATTTCAAATCTCTGTTAATCACATCATCATAAAAACAGCCAATGTATTTACGCTTTATTTCTTTCGAGAATTTTAATGGAAACACTAGATTAAAAAAATGACAGTGTTTTAGAATAACACATTTATAATTTATTAATTATGGAATAATTTACAGATACCTTCATAAACAGAAAACTTGTTTGAACCTCCGCAATAATCAACGTCTCCAGAACACGTAACATTGCATTCAGAAAGAGGCAAATAATGCTTTGTTTCATTTCCGCATATGCAAGTTGTTCCCTTTTTGAGCGATAATTTTAATTCAAAATCTGATTGTAGACATTGGGTCTAATAATGAAATGATATACCTGAAGTGCCGCATACATGTAGTCCATGTTTCCGCAATTATTAATACAGTTTGTGAGACTAATGATTGGTGGTTCATTCATCGTTTCATTCATCAATGTCTTGAAACAGCCTAAGTAGCTTATATCTGAAAATTAAATTATCTAACAATCAATCAAACAACATTTCGATAGCAACGTAAACAATTAACATCAAGCAACAAGCTACTTCAACAAGGTGTTAACCCACATTCACCCACTACTTCTAATTCTGGTATGGCAAGATATTTCTTTCCAATATCCTGTTGAATTATAACATAACGAGAATATGATTCTTTATCCTGACACTTTAAATCGACAACTGAACCAGGAACCAATGCTCCATTATATTGACCACAGAGTTTGTAATCTTTTCGTTTTATTGTTTTATTTATTTGTGGATCAAAATTGTTCGAAAGACCCACTATAAAGTTATCCATTCTCCTACCTGAAATGAAAATAATGCCAGAAATCAGTAAATGATTTAATGTTCAGTTCTTAATGTTTAATTAACCTTACCGCAATCGAATCCACAAGAAGATCTGTGATAAAGGACAACATATTCTACCTGATATGGTCTTCCAAGATCCACAACAAACCATGCATCGTCCTGATAATCAGCGTGAGCGTAAACGTCTCTATTAATATTTCCATCCACTGCATACCTGGCGTAACTAGTTTGAAAAACAGTACTGAGATATGCTTTCTTGTTTAGAGCAAGATTTATCTTCAAACAATCACCTATTAAATTGAAATACCCAATAAAGTTTTAGTATATTTTAATATAAAATATTTAAAAGACAAATTAGTCACAAGTCAACAATGAGGAACTCAAAGCAGAAAATTATCATGTATTGTATCGTGTCACGATTTGCATTTTGTATTGACGCTACACTAGAAGATTTCATTAAATTTTATTTGTGTTATACTAAAATAAATATATATTTATATTGTATTTTTTATATATTTTTATTGCATATATTACATATGTATTACATATTATATATTTATTATTATTTTATTATATACTTACTTGGAATAGCTAGCAAAAAACTCCAAAATATAAATGCAATCATTTTTCTGCAATGTTTAACAGAGGCTTAGTTGTTCAAGTTGTTCTTTAAAAACATAACTTGGAAGGTTTATTTCAGTGTAACAATATGGCTTCTTTTCGAACTCATTGAAGGCTACTTTCTGAGGCTTATTTCTCTACAAGCTTTTGTTTGTGTGAATGTGAAGCATTAGAAATGAAATCTGGTTGTTACTGTTCTTTCTAAGTGTACGCTTTCAGGTTTGAGTAATATTAATATCGGTATCTATTACACATTACATCTGTTGACCGGTCAAAGATGTGCTTATGCTCAAAATGGCTGCGATGTCTTTTAACCATACCTGATGAAAATCTTGATGAGATTCAGTGCAATTATTAAAGATTTATTCACTTTATTTCACCAGGCTTTGATTCTAATATCGATTTAACATTGCTTATAAAACTACAAACTCATGCTAAGAAAATATTGATTAAAAATTAATACCATTCCTAATTTCAAAACGTTTTAAAGACTTTTTATGGAATGAGAGTTCTTAAAAGTTTCGTTTTTTTTTGTAAACATGAATCATGAAAATTTCAAAATTTTAATCGTAACCCGTTTTACCATACTATTACTGAAAGAGATAACTTTGGCTTTAATCATTTCAAATCCAAGCAAATTAATTGTTCAAAATGATTCAAACACATTTTTCGATAGAAATTTGTTGGACTAAAATTAATGAGTCCAAAAACCATCATAATACCAATACTCAAAGTGTTACGCAAGTTCATGTATTACAATAAAAATCCCGATTATTGATATTATTACATCCTTAAAATTTTATAATCAGTTTAAATTGCCAAGTTTTTGACAATTCTTTACGTGGAAACATTCCGCAGATTTCCAAAAAATAATATCGCAAACGTGACCCTGTTTTACACTCTTTTATTAAAAAAAATAAATTAAATTAATAGTTCTCTTTTAAAATAAAATTTAAAAAAATTAAAATTCGAGACTCATTACATATTTTTGTGACAATAAAATTTTATTTAATTAAATTATTAGTTAAATATATGCACATATGTTCATTATAAATAAAGAAAATAGAAAAAAATAATTTTTAAATATTTAATTAAATTATAAGATTCAGAATCTTCTTCCTACACGACCGTTGTTCTTGGCGAGGACACATACACAAAGATCTTACGTTTTACTCTAACAATTCTTCACGCAAAACATTACATATCTCTTAACGTAATGGAAAATACAAGAAATCCCCGTCACAACGTCAACATCAAGAGGGTTGCGGGAAACAAATTCGATGCAAGAAGCATCATTAAGCAAGCCAATCACCACGAGAAAAAGTGCCGAATTCTCATCGACAACCTGAAATACAGCGTGACAAATTCAGACCTGACTGAACTCTTCAATACCGTTGGACCCGTCAAAAAGGCCTGCATCTTCTTCAGGGAAGACGGAAGCAGTACGGGTTCTGCCGAGGTTATCTTCGTCAGACATAACGATGCCAACGTTGCCATGAAAAAGTTCAACAGCTTACTGCTCGACGGACGTCAGATGAAGATGAATTTGGTCGACAACAGACAGGAAAGAACAGAGAATGTTAAGAGGGAAAAGAAATCAGGTATTCTCGATAGAATCAGATTCGGAAATAAGAACAACTCTCGTCAGCCAATTAAGAACAGGGACACGAGGATCTTCAGAAAACCTCAGCAAAACTTCCTTGGAATCAATGAAAGAAGAAGTGCCATGCATTTCTAAGAGTTTTGTAAAGAAAGCCAGGAAAATGAGTTTCCAGTTTTATTCGAATTTTAATTTGTAATTTGGATAATCGATTGAAATAATAAATAAATCAATTTAAAACGTAAAACTAAGTAGTGTTATATCTAATGGTTGAGCTTCCTCAAATGGCTGACATTTGATCGAGGACTAT
Organism: Hirudinaria manillensis; assembly: GCA_034509925.1. Taxonomy (NCBI): domain Eukaryota; kingdom Metazoa; phylum Annelida; class Clitellata; order Hirudinida; family Hirudinidae; genus Hirudinaria; species Hirudinaria manillensis. The sequence goes on along the minus strand of CM067536.1, from coordinate 2,633,048 downwards.
GCTCAATCGATCGAACAGGCAATCTGCGACAGAATTCAGATGGAAATGCAAATAAATTTTAGATAAATTTTAAATTTAAGAATTGAATTTGATTAACGAACAGTCAAGAAAAAAATTGTTTTTAAAGTATCGGTTCCATCGGCTCAACAATTCGTGGACCTTCATGTTAAGGAGACTTTTTTATGCGTTAGATCCGCAAATGTCAATTGTGACTTTGGAATGTGTTAGGTTCCAGATATCGAGAATTTTTCCCGTAGGTAGACTCTTCTTGTTCTGTTTAATATTGCGATTAATATTCTAATTTATTATTTATGCGATCGATTCATTTATTATGTGTTTTAAATAAAAGTCTTTTGCATATAACCAAAAATAAACCACAGTCAAATCTCGACACTATGCCACCCATCGGGACCGAGCGAAAGTGGCATAGTAGCGGGTGTGACATAGTAACGAGATTTGACTGTATTTGAAGTGCCAAATGAATGGTTACATCAGAATCAATTCTAGCTAGACTTACGCTAGCCGTCTGACCTTAAAGAGAATAAAATCACTTTGGCTAATTGCAACAGCATTTAAACAAGCCGATTCGTAAATTGGATCCGGCATCTGTGATGCGTTTGTTAGGACTGATGTTGTTTGCTTGGGGCCCTTCAAAGTAAGATTCGCTAATTCATTTCCATTACGAGATAATGACAAACGTGGCAAATTTTTAGCAAATATAAAGATAAATTGTCGGTAAAGCTATATTTATTTTTTGATTTTTGTAGCAGAAGCAAATGAATCGGTTGAAATTGATACTTTTAAAATAATTTTTTTTTCGTTGATTCTCCGGTACAGACTTTGAGTGAAATTTATCTTCTGTCTTGATCTACATAAACTCGACATTAATCCAAGAAGATGTTTGCAATTCAAAAGATCTCAAATTTCAAAAACGTTATGGCTCTCATAATATTTTTAAAATTGCATACGGTTGTTGGTTGGCGTATGAATCTTGCTCTATTTAAGAGAGCTTACCTTAGCTCCGTTTCCAACGAAAGTTACGCGAGATATGCAACGGATGGGATTATTTTTGGGTCGTTTGCGCAACCAGCAGAGGAAGATGATGACGGGTGGTTAGTGGTAGATCTTGGGAGACCCTACCGAGTCGAAAGCGTCATGGTTCACACACCTGATTGTTTTAACTGCGGTGGGTAGAAGATTCAACATTATAAAATATTAATGGCACTGCATGATGCCCACCTTAACTTGCAGATCAAGCGGACAAGTTCATAATCGGCCTTTCAAAAAGTTTTGATCCGTACATAGCATTAAATCGCGATTACAAGCTGTGTGTCCAATATGGTGGATCATTGGTGCCCGGTGCCACGGTAGAATGGCAGTGCGAGGATCGAGAAGCATATTCTCGTTACGTAATAATCCAGCTGGAAATTGGAAAGAAGAATCTTCGTATTACCGAGCTTGAGGTTTTCGGACAACGTGAGAATGTTTATTCTAGGAATAATATTTTTAATACTTTACATTTAAACGACGTTTATTTAAAAAGACGATATTATGAAATATATGTATCTATACATTCCAGATATTAATTATATCGGTTGCTTCAAAAGTCTGTCCAAAAGCAGGGTGATTGGATCGCATAGTAATCTTGAAGAATGCATCAGGAATTGTGAGACCATGAATTTCTTTTACGCCGGAATTGTGGTTTGTAGTTTATTTATTTTTTTCAAATCATATACAGTAAAACCCGATTGTGGACACAGCTAGATTTTGCCCGAAAAATATTGACCCTATAGACAGGATGTCTCGTTTATCAGGTGTGTTGTTATATTAAGCTAAATTAAAATCGGTTCATAGAAAATACGGCCCTAAGGACAGGTTTTACTAAATTTTTTTTGAGTTCTAATTCACGGGTTTTACTGTAAATATATTGCATGCTGAAGATTTTCCTGAAATGCAGATTGGGCTTGTAATATGCTCTGTAAATCATTCATGTTTTTATTTTCACGCATGGCCTGCTTCTAGTCCATTCTTCACGAAATTTTATTAAATATTAATTTCTTCACTTAAGGTAAAGGAATGCATTTGTGGAAATGGAACGAAGCATTATTCGCCTCTTGCTGGATGTGATATCAAATGCTCTGGAGATATCGATTACTGTGGTGGTCCAAACAAGTTATCAGTTTATGAAGGTAGGATTGGAATTGAATTAATCAACATTATATATGAATTTTTAGGGCAATTTTTAGTAACTCATTATTCCTCATTATTTATAACTTCTAATTTCATTTGGACATGTTTTAGTAGGTTTTATCAATAAAATAATAAAACTTATTGGATACTTTTAACGTCATGAATGGAAATTTGATTTTTTAAGATAGTCGATGATTAAAAATAATATTAAAATTAAATTTATTATTATTAAAATTAATAGTAATAATTGTTGTCGAGCGAGCAACAAATGGATATGTTTTGTTTAGACTCTCGAGTTAAAGACTCGATTAAGACCAAGTCTTAAAATCAATTTTTTAAATCGTCTTTTTATTTGTTGCTCGCGTCGATGAAAGAACAATTTAAGCCCTATCTTCCTCTTATGTCTTTGCTCTGACGTGATAGAAATGAATATATATTTCTATGAAGTCCATAGATTGACATGCTACGAATATATTTAATAAAACAATCATTTGTAGCTTCTTTTGTATTTTGAACTCACAGTTTACAGTAACGAGCGAGGTTCGGATATCTTTAAAAGAAAACATAACTGCAAGGATGGAGTTGATCTGGACTTGGATAGAATTTGCAGAAACAAGCAATGTGAAGATGGATGGACTGGAGAGGATTGTACCTCAAGAAGTAAAAGTCTTATAAGATTGTTTGTGATCATCGTAAATATCTAAAAAAAAAAAATAAAAGTTAAAATATAAAAAAAACGCCTTGCATTATTAAATCTTTCATAATATAAGTTTATTTAAAAAAACATATAATTAAATTGAAAATATAAATTCGTTTAAGATTGTTCCGTTAACAACGGAGATTGTGGAGTCCATGCGTGTCAAAAGTTTCACGGAACTACTGGGATCCTTTCCGAATGCATTTGCGAAAAAGGATACGATAAGAGCCATTGGCGGGACTACTGCCTTGGTAATGCTTCTTAAACGTGAATTAATATTTTAACCTTTTAAAATGTATTAATATTTTCAAAATTAATATTTTCCACTATTTAGAAGCTAAGAAATTCAATTTTTTTATATCTTTGGTGTGATTCTTGAATTTTGCCACGTCTAGGATCAGACACGGAGTTTTAAATATGTGGCCTGCTTAAATATAGGAATATTCAGCATTTTAAAGCTGAAATTATAATTTAAAAAAATAACAATATGGAATCGGTTTGACGAACGAATAAAAGCCTTTGTTAAAAAAAAACATTTTAAGGTTATTTTGTAAATTAAACAAATTTCTTGATTTAAAATTTATTGAAATAAAATAAAAAATATTGTGTAAATAAAAACTATTTCATGATAATGAAATTTATTATTTAATTTAATAATAAAAACTTTTACACATTTATAAGAGACGATTTTTCGTTTATTAATGGAAGTTTATCGAGCTAAAATTTAAGGATTTTGTCATATAAAATGTTTTGAATAATTGTAATCGTCAAGCGTGTTAAAATAAAGATTTCCACGAAGAAAGCCGCAGAGGTTTGTGATATTTATTGTAATTTAATATTTAATTCAGAATAAATTGTTTTGTTATTTATTTTATAGGTATTGCTGAACTCTAAGCTTCCGATAGCAAGAATCGAAGAACCAATTGTAGCTGATTATAAATCTATCAAATTGCTTGGAAATTGCAATGTGTTATAAGGTTTCAATTTTGTGCTTAAAAAGCAAAAGTATATAGTCATTATGAATTTAAATAATTAATTAATAATTTATTAATATAATCATTATGAATTTAAATTCGTAACCGCTGAATTTCATTTCTTACAATAAATGACAAAAATTAGAAAATGCTTTCTTGTTTACAAATGAAATATTTATGGCTTCATGTACTTAGGTTTCAATCAGAAAATCTCTGTAATATCAAAGAAATTCAATTCAAAAATATAATAATAATAACTTAGTTCAATTAAATTACATTTAACGGCAAAGGGCATAAATAAAACTTGCAGTAAGACTAAAATATGAAGAAAATTACAAAAAAACAACCGAAACTTGGTAAAATCCAAAAGAATTAGTCCATTAATTAATGGACCGTAAATATTGTTTGCAAATCATTAGCGTTACCAGACTGTTGCAGAAATGTACATAACTTATGGTAACCTTGCTTTGTAACTTTCAGTGACTCTTTTTACTTTTTGACAATTAATATTTGAAATTTATTCAGAATTGTCTTTCAATGTCTCACTTCAAAAAGTCGATTTTGAGATTTTGTAGTTTACAAGATTAATAATTTTAAGTTTTCTTTTCCGGCAATTCATGATTGCAGTTGTTTTCGAATTGTGTTTGAACAGTTTTAATTTGTGCGTTTATAATTAGTCGATGCAGATCTTTTTAATAGCTTGTCTTCGACGTTAAAGCAGTGTTTATTCTCATTATTAGATGCTTATCCTCTGTTCTTGGAACAACATGGATATATTAATTATAATTCATCTTCTTTTCTTCTTTTCAAGTATGTTTTCTTTTTCCTTAATTCATTTAACGTTTAGTATTTAACTATTAGTTATGTTGAATGTTCTATATAGTTATATTTAATATAATATTTTTTATTATTTTTATTTAATTTTGTATTTATTCCTCAGGCAAATGTGAAAGAATTAATTTAGCATTGAAGAAGAAAGCTTACCTAAGCTCAGTTCATGATCAACATTTTGCTAGATATGCAGTCGATGGTATTGTCAGCAAAGAAAATTATGCTGAAGCTTCTAACTTAGGCGGTGAAGGATGGCTTATAGTGGATCTTGAAAAGCCATGCAAAATATCTATGTTGGAATTAGTTCATTTATATCCATTAAGGACAAGCGGTGAGTTTCTCTAATATTCGTTTGCTCTTGGGATAAACAATCAGTCAATGTTATTATTGGTGTTTGTAACAGATTTTGGCGTGATTGGACAAAAGCATGATTTCGTAGTTGGTCTTTCTAATACGTTCGATCCAAAGCTGAATAAAACATTGAATCCTGAATTGGAATTAACTAATGTCGGATCTACAAACTACGGGGGACTGCTTCTTTTGTTCGACATTGATACAGGGCCATATCGATTTGTTTCAATTCAGCTCAATGATTCAAAACGACAAGCATTTCTCACAGTTTACGAAATACAAGTTTATGGCGAATGTAAATCTAGTTTGATGAGTTCACAAATTACACTTAACTTAATGATTTATATTTTCAGATTTCAAATTCTTGGGCTGCTTTGATACTATACTAAATAACAAGACTATCTCATTGAACTCCAGTATCAAGCACTGCATTAAAGACTGCGATCAGTTGGGAAACAACTTGGCAGTCATCCAGGTTTGAAGTCACCACACTACTAAAATTGAATAATGAAATTTTATTAAGCCTTCCTAAATGATTAAAGGAAACAAAATGTATTTGTGGAAATGAAACAAAACATTATTTGCCTCTCTCTGATTGCAATTTTACTTGCCCTTTGGACGTCGATTACTGTGGAAGATCAGACAAATTATCCGTTTACGAGAGTACGCTTGAAAAATTCTCTTTCACAATCAGTCCTGAGTCTTAGAAATAGAAATAATTTATATTTTTTGTTCAGCCAAACCTTCGAAATTATTGAAAAACATTTGGAATGAATACATTGGATGCTTTTCTCAAAGATTTGGGACAAGCAGTGATTTAGAATTGTCTGATATGACCGTAGAATCTTGTCAAAACCATTGCGCGAAAACCTTACGCTTGATATTTGCCATAGAGGTGGTGTCAAACACGTTACTTGGATTTATTGTGAACCATTATGTAAATTCAATAATTTAATAATACATAAAATCGAATAGATTTATAAATTTATTGAAGTGATCTTATCTTTAAAAAAATTTTTTTAAATCATCGTAATACGCAGAATGGTTTCACATGTCACTGTTTGTTGTTAACTGGATTTGAAATTTTGATAAATGTCACGGACGAGACATCATGCAACCGGCCATGCAGAGGTAATGCCTCTCAGAAGTGCGGTGGTTATAGGACATACAGTGTCTATCAGAGTTAGTAAATAATTACTTAACTAATGTGAAATTTAGACTAAACGATTAAATGGATACCATTAATCTACATCATAATGGTAGTTTTAATGCACGATGTTAAGCAATGTTTAATTAACTTTAGGTCTTGCCATAGCTGTCTTGTTCAGATCACAGATCACTTTTTTAATCGCCATTTGTAATCACTTCATTGTATTTTTTTAAAGTAAACCTGGGTGAAACCAGTTTGCCTAATAACCGTCATTGCAAGGATGGAGTTGATCTGGACCTGAATGGAATTTGTGAAAACATGCAATGCGAAGATGGATGGACTGGAGAGGATTGTACTTTGAGAAGTAGTAATTACTTTTCTAAAATTTTAATTTTAATTATGTTGTTGAATTACTGCATAAATCTAATGATTCGAAACCAATAATTTATTTACTAAACAGATTGCTCTGCAAACAATGGAGACTGTGGACTGCATCAGTGTCAGATTATAAAAGGAATCGCGGGTGCCTTTTCTGAATGCATTTGCAAGGAAGGATTCGACAAGAGTTTCTGGTGGGATGAATGCCACGGTAGATTCTAGTTTTCAAATTCGTCAGCATGCCAATTTCTAATTATTATTATGCAATGATAGTCTCTAACTTCTTTAATATCATGCAAATTGGCTCAAAGAGTTTGCCCTCTTTCGTATATAATAATTCATCGTGTCGACCAGGTCAACAAAAATCATTCATGCTAATCATAAAGAATATTATTCAGTTATAGAATAAATAACTGGCTAAAAAATAGCAGTAATAATACGTAGCTTGTAAACATGCCTTCACTTTCAGATCAAAATGTCGACCTGATCCAAGAACATCAAACCAATAGAATTTGGACTCAGAGCAACGCAAGCTTTACGATTTCCTCGCAGAGTTTGTAAATTTTATCCTCTGTTCCTATTACTTGTAATATGATGGCTGAGTTATTGTAATCCACGCACTTCCTTAAGAGCTGATTTTTTTTGTATTTATTTTATTTATATTTAAATAAAAATGACATCAAATATGATGTTGACCATTGCACTGGGTTCGTAATGTGCTTTCGACCCAGCTTTATTTTGCCATAACTGCTCACAGGCACCAAACAATTGGTTAACAAGACGTGCCTTCTCACCCAGAAATTAATATTCACTTATTAGATAAACTATTATTCTGATCTTAACGAATAATATTGGGAAATGTTCAATTTAATCTAATTTGACTATAAACATCATTATGTGTTTTATGATAATTTTTGTTGCGGTTTTAAATGTAATTCAAGGTAAATTTAAGCTGACTTCTACAGATGGTGAGAGAATTATTAAAACAAAATTTTGTTTTGCCATTTATAAAGTGGTTGTGACATCGACATATGTCGGCCTAACCACTACAAATTATTATTGTCATGTTATTTCGTATTATATAGCTTGCCCCATTTGCAAGAGGTTAGTTTAAAATTTTCACTAAAAAATAAATAACCAATCTATAACGGACACAAATTTTTCAGATACTTTTCCAATGAATAAAATTTATTAATCCCTTTGCGATCACCAATATAACACTCCTGCATTGGAAAGACACCTGCCGTTCCCTGGAAATGCAATTTTCTACATTTTTTCACCATTTCAGTCGAACTGCCCTTCACTATTTTAACTTTGAGATTTAACAATTTGGAACGTGAAAGAAGATAGATTTAGAAATGTTACAATTTTTCTTAAATCATTACAAGTTTAGAGAGCATACCACGTTTGAGTTTTTGTCTAATATTGCAAACGTTAACAAGAATAATATTATAAATTATCGAATTTATGGCCATTTGTACTTTGAGATACAATAGTAATTGTTGATGTTTATAATTGCAAGTTTATTAAAATAAGTTAATTACATCTAGAGAGTGAGGTAGTGCTTAAAGAAGGGACTTGTTAAAGGATATAAGATAAATACACCTGGAGATTATTAATTTTTAATTATAATTATTTCTGTAACAATGTAACTGCTAATTACTTAATAGATTTGATGGATTGATAATTATCTTTAATCTCATTTTGAATTTACTAATTATGTTTCATTATCGTCCCTCTTGGACTTGGATGTGCTTTTCGTTGTTAGAAATTAATGTGACCACTACGTATTAATTGATTTTTATTATTGATGATTAAAATTGAATAATTTTGAATTTACTAATTATGTTCCATTATCGTCCCTCTTGGACTTGGATGTGCTTTTCGTTGTTAGAAATTAAAGAGTCTATCACCGGAAAATACTGGAGACTTGGCGCATGGAAATCATGCCAATTTCCACAAAGTTACGGTTACAGGATGAACAATGAAAGTTCATTATTTAAGCCATTTGTAATAATAATAATAATAATAATAATAACAATAATAATAATAATAATAATAATAATAATAATAATAATAATAATAATAATAATAATAATAATAATAATAATAATAATAATAATAATAATAATAATATTAATAATAATAATAATAATAATTCGGTTCGTTAGAGTGGCATATGTCCGGTGGACTTCAAGGCCACTGAGGGGGATGAGGATAACTTTCCCTGAAGAGGAAGGTCTTCAGGGCGGAGTGGAGCCATTATTGGATTTTGACACTTATAACCTATTGTAGATCCACGGTTTTAAATTCTCTAAAACAGATAATTACAATTAAATATCAACTATCTAATTATTTAAAATCCAGGCCAGATTATTCGTTGGATGAAAGCTCGAACTGTAAAACATTTTAATTGAATGCCTAATTGCCGGTTCCTAATTAAAAAAAAAATGTTCGTATCAATATTAGGAAAGCATTTAAAACATAATCTGATATATGATAATGCTTAGCAGATATTCAACATATTTAACTTAAATTTGTTTTCAATCATTAATGTTGGAAAGTCGAGTTAAATGTTTACAATTTAATCTTTGTACGTCTACGATAAATTACGCTGAAGTTACCAGGGTAACCGAAATTTTAAATAAATTGTTTTTTTAAGTCCGACATTTTGTTCTAGGCCTATTTGCGATGCTAAATTATCCTCTTCTTTGGAGACTGCTTGTCGTATCACTGGCGATGTTCCAAGTTACGCTCGCAAGTTGGAAAATTATTTAGTTATCTATATATTACCTATTTTCAAATATTTTCAAATTTGTAAGCAAGTTATAAAATAAAAATTAAAAAAATATGATTCTACCACACCTTCAATAACAAATGTATATCAGCGATACATGCTTTTGATATTTTGATCCTTATAAAATATTATAAATATTTTTTTTAAATTCTTGATGTTTCTTTGTTCATTTCATGTCTTATTAGACGAAAATATGAACGCATCGTGTGCATAATTATGAATAACAAATCGTCCAAGACCCCTTCCGAACATCAACAAAAATATATTTTCGCTAGATGGATGACCTGCAATGTTATTGTGAATAAAACTATCAAACTAATAAATAAATAAATAACCATTAAATTCCTTGATTGACTTTCAACATATTTTATATTAAAAGAATCTATTGACGTGAGGTCACTTCTGAATATTAACAAGGAGTTGGAAATGAGGGAACGTCCGGGATTGGAGAATAGAAATGAAGACGGATTGAGGACGAACTTGAATGACGATGGTACGTTGATTTGTATCATCAAGTGCTAAGAAATATGAAAAATGTTAAAGTGAAAAAATCTGCATTTCAAATAAGCGGATTAAATCAAATAAATGATATTTATTTTGTAAATGACAGTAATGCTTGCCATCTCTCTTTGTCTTCGTCTTTAACGTCAAGTTTTAGCTTTCATGAATTGCCGGAATTGACATAAATACTGCCCTTTAATTCCGACTTTATTTTTAATATTTAGCATTTTTATTTAATTTGTTTTTTAATGCAAATTCATATTTTTATGACCTACTATATACTTTATAAAAATTTCAAAATAATTATTTCATTATTAACCAGAAGCCACAGGTATAAAATACAACAGGCAGATTTGGAAATTGATGCAAGAATCCACAAAGACAAGCATTCTCAATGATGACTTGAACGACTTTGAATACGATGATACACTTTCTGAAGAATTGTCTAAGCTGTCGGAAAATCCAAAAGGCGAGAAATCATCGGATAATTATTACAATTTATGATTAAATAGAAAATATTTATGTATTAATTTTATGTTTTAAACATCTTATGTCCTTTAAATCATTCGTATGAATTTTCCAATATTGAGAAACGCGAATTATAAGTATCCGCCACAATTTGGACTTACTTTACTATCATAAGTTTCTTCTTTAAATAAAAATCTTCACAAAATTCCTTATACCAGAAGAGGTGGTGTGGGAGGAGCCAACATTTAAGTGGCGCGATTGTTGGTTGGTAGCTCTGCACGGTGGCACGATTGCCAGTTATTCCCCTTCTTGTAACATTCGCGGAGGCTATACCGCGAAGCAGTGCTACCTGGAGAGGTTGTTTGTTATTCAGGAACGATATCATTCATTCTTTCATTTAGAGTTTCCCGTGAATAATAAGTTATTTTATTTCAATTAAACTGTTTATTGAAAGAAATGAATCATTATAAATTGCCGTATCATACAATGATGTAAAGCGCCCTAAGATGCTATGCATATGGCGCTCTACAAATTAACTTTTATTATCCCAACTGAATGTCAGATTTTCACGTGTGGAATTTTGAATGCTGTCATAAACCAGTAAATACCAAAGAAATTGCTAAACAGATAATGATTTAAGCCGTCTAAAAGCAAAATTAATAGACATAATAAATATACTAGACAATTAAAATAACATTTTTTTTCAAATTTCATAAAAATCTAAACTTAATTTAAAAATAGATGTTGGTGTGTGAATCGGATTGGTCAACCCATGAAGAAAATATATGGCGAAAATGGCGAGATAAGCTGGAAATTCCTCGAGTGGACAGATGGAGTGGATTCTGGAATAGACGATTCGTATTTCACTTACGGATACAAAGCCATCAAATTGGATTGTGAATCTCTCCTGGACGAATATAAATTGTATTACCTGACCAATCTGCAGAGGAAAATTAAAGAAATAAAAATGTCTTCAGCTGAAAATTCGTCGGATAGAATTCTTCCCATCCTGTCCGCAAACGAAAACCAACCTCTCTATGTCGACTTAGAGAAGGTTTTAAATTAATCCAATAATTAAAATTCATTCGAGCAATTAAAAAAAAATAACAATAAAAGTGACCGCTAAGTATTAATTGATTTTTATTATTAATAATTAAAATTCGTAAAATGTTACGCTCAGGAGCCACCCAGGGTCTCTCCCAGGCCTAAAATTCAAAACAACTCGTCCAAATCATCCCCTGACAGCGGCACTTATAATAGAACTTTTATTGGGAATATAAACTTTGAATCAGAGTCCGAGACTCAAGTCACAAACCTGAAGCGTCAAAGTTCAGTTCATGACGAGAACCCAGTTCCTGATACTTTTCGAAAACACGACCAAGTAACGACTGAATTGTTTAAGATTCTTTTTGCAATTTTTATTTTATTCTTGTTGATGTTGTATTTGTTATTTTTTCTTTGTGACATAATTAATTATGCGTTATATAATAATTATTTATTCGTTATACAATCCCATTTTAACAATTTTTCAGAATTACGATACCACATATGCCATAAGCCGCTCATACGCTGGCCTGCACTCGGATTTGCTTGTTATGAATTTGACACAAACTGATAGGAACTCTACAGAGGATCTTAGAGAAAATAACATTGTAAATGAAATCCAAAACGAGAAAGTTATGAATAACAGCCACTCGCCACATATCGAGTTGGTCACAGATGAATCAAATTTCTCAAATGATATGTCAGAAGATGATATAAATTAAATCGCTTAAATTGAAATGAATTAATTGAATTATAAACTAATTGAATTCGGATCGAAATTCTCAAAGTACGGTCTTAAAAGGAGCTTGTTTTTCCGATTTGCTTGATTAATCTAATTATTAAAACCGTGGCGTGATGGACTTCTTATCAGATTCACAATTAAAACCTGGTTATACGTGAATAAACTTTTCCAAGGTTTATAAATTTTTAATTAAAATTAAAACCATTCTTCCATAAAAAGAAGTGATCGGTGGTAAGACATTGAAATATCACAACTCATAAATGCACAGACACTTGAGTACAAAAAGACTGTTTTATCAAAGTTGCAAAGTTTCGCTTCTAGACCAATTGTAGCTCCATTAGTGAGGCATTAAAGTGTTGATAGGATAGGAATTCATACGATGAGCAAGATCGTTTGAAGGCCAAAATTATGAGGTTTGACCGTGTTGAATCATTACTCATTCAAATATCTTAATCTTATTCAACGATCTTAATTTTTTACATTTTAAGCTTATATTCACAGCTTGTATAATATCCAAAATTTCAATTCGAAGCTCTAGAATTTTTTATTTTGCTCTGTAATCACAACGTTTACAAAAACATTTTTATAAAAGTTAAAACACCAATATTTCAATGCCAGTGTCCAATGCATTTCTACGGCTTAGAAGATTTAATAAAGTGCCTAGAAAGATTTTTCAATGATTTTCTCCGAAATTATTCACTAAAGGTATTATAAAATGAATAATATAATTTTGTTTTCTTGCAATTCCTAGTGAACTCAAACTGGAGTCTCTTGCCATTCCTTTTTAATTTACATTCTCCGGCAATTTTGTGTCAATACTTTAAAATAGGACTGCTTGTATTTATGTTTAAAGGAGGATGTAGTTAAAGTTTAGGAACTACTGTTTGCAAATAATGAAGTAGCTATAATTGCTGATGTGCCATTACATGCAATTAACAAATGCTTAATTGCATTTTAAATGATTTATAACCAAAGTAAAAGTAGTCATTACACACCTGGTGTGGGTCGATCTGACCATCCTTAGTCGAAAACAAAATATTCCCTTTTTTATCAATATCAGTATTTAAAATATTCCTTTTCTTATCAATATCAGTATTTTGAACCTATTATAAATTATAAATTATTTCAGTATAGAAATTGCTTTGTATCATTTAAAAAATAATAAAAAAGTCCTATTATAACGCATTTATTTTAATACTCATGTAATAAAGATCAAGGCTATAAACAAAACTTATTCCTTAGCAATGTCCAACCTCTAAAATGCATTAATGAACCAAATTGGTTCTGGGGTCAAAACTCCACACTGTCATATAATGAATACTTAAGAATAAAACACGTCATTTACTAATCGGAACGAATAGGTAGAAATAAGTCAGACGATTTTTCACACTCATCTTGATTGATATTTGTTCATCTTTTTAATCATACAAGTCTTCTATCTAGTGCAGTTATTAAGGGATATAAAAATGAAATTAACTTTCTTTCAATTCATAGGTCACTCAAGCTGGAGTCTTTTGTAGGTCTTTACATTTTCAGAAAATTCTGTGTAGACATTCTATGGAGCAATAAAACGATTACAGAGGTATATATCTTACACAATGACAATGACCATCTTCATTAATTAAGTTAAAATAACTATTAAAATTAATTCTAATTCTATACAAAATATAAAATAAAATATAAGGAAATGGAAAAGAAACAGTCAATAAAAGATTTTATCCCGTTATTGGGACGGATTTGTTTTAAATTATTTGTTTTAATCTTGGATTTTGCACCAGAGAGTAAAGCTTACTTTTCTATGTGACTCAATTTGGTCAAATAACTTGCCACAGGCAACGTAAAACGATGCCAGCTTAATGTCATTTCTGTACACAAAAATTAAACGTAACTGATGATAAATTTCTAGAAAGTTGGTATCCATAAATTGAAATTTCTAAAAAAAAATTACTAAAAATTACTGTCTATTACTAAAATATTATTATTTCGTTTTCACAAACCTGCTCAAAACAAATATAGAAGAACAGTTTCCCTTCAAAGTACGTCTGTCTATATTCTTTTTAATTGCTAGGAATATATCTTTCGTCAGCAAATCCTTATTTTTTAAGTACACCCGAATGACGCTGAATCTTATATTTCTGATCTGTAAATTAAAACGAATGCTTCCGTGAAATCAAACCGTATATCAATGTTCAACAAAGACTAGCGTAGAAAATCAGCTATTATTCAACATTATGTAGGAGTAATATTACTTAAACAGACACCTTCAGTCGAGCTTCAAGCTGATATTAAACATATTCAAATTTAATATCATAATATTGTTCCAAGTTGAAATTTGACAAAATCTAACTAAAATAAATGACTCCATTTAAATTTGCTTCACAAAATAAATCTTGAATAGGTATAATAATTATTTATATTATTAATTTCCCGTCGCCACATAATTTTCATTCTAGCCTTGTTTAAGTTTTCATAAACTTCGTCCTTTATTTTGTCATCCAGCATGGCCGATATTGAATCCACGTTAATGATTCCAGCATTCTCTGTGTTTGCCAACTTCAATTTGAGTTCTTTGCATTTCATGGCAACCTTTTTATTCGGTAGGAACGGCAGAGCAGCATCCTAATATATGAAGCATTTACTAACTTTTTAATTAAATGGGTGACTATTTCTTATTATTGGTTAATGCGTTCGACCAATATATGCAATTATTATTTTAACTCATAAATAAATAGTAACTAGTGCAAAAACCATTACCGTTAAAAATTCATTTTAACTAGTTTAGCTATTACCTTTGTGTAATCAAGAAGGATGATAACGTTTGAACGTTCCATGCAAATTTCCCAGAAGTTGCCAACATCAGACGCTGATGGAAAGGTGGAAAACAGGTATTTGTCACCCTGTCATTATTTTGTTAGTTTAATAATCTATTTTATGTGCTATTATTTAATTGCTTTATTAATTCTCATGTCATATGAGCCGATATTTTATTTTTTTTTGGGTTCTTTTATGTCTTTCTGATTCCTGAAGTTTAAACTTACATCAACAGAATAAACTTTCCACTCTTGAGGTCTCTCTGTTAATTCTTTTGGTGACAAGATTACTGATTAATTAAAATAAAAATAAATAATTCAACAGTTAAAAATTACTTTATAATAACTTAAATAAATCCTCACAATGAATTTCTTCCAAGCTTTTCTTAGAAAGTATCTGTTTCAAAGGACATTTGGATAAATTAAATAGTTGTAAATGGTATGCAAACTTGATTATTATCAATGGGCCCAAATTTTAGCAAAGATTGCCAACAAAATCATTTTTAACTACTTACATCGTCGATTTTATTTCAGAAAATTGTAAAAATGTAAAGATATTAAGATGGGCGGGAGTTTGCTATATGTCCCTGCCCATTTGATAAATTAATTTATTAATAAGCTAATATAAAATAAAAGTATTTCAATACTTTAGATATTTTATGATATTTAATGTATAACAATCAAAATGCCAATTTCTAACTTTAAATTCATTTTGAAATTGGCGATCCTTCTTTGAACCTGTTCTTATACATTTATTCATTCCTCTTGCTTCATTCGTCATTTCGTATCGTTCGTCTCTCGAAACAGGTTTTCCTAAATTAAAGAAAGAAATCAAAGAGATTCAATATCAGATCAACATCACCATCACCTCTCTTTTCAATTTCTTCCACAAGATCAGTTGTCTGTAAGCCTTTTACATGATATTTAGAATGATTATATCTCCTTGCCCTGCGAATATAACTTGTTAATTAAAATGAATTAACCAAATAATATTGGAATTAATTTTAGTTTGCCAAATGAACCGCTTACATTTTCCAGTGGATAATAAAAATGATTGCAAGAAGTGCTGCGATGCAAGTCGTGATCCCTGCTACTATCTTCCAAACATTTACTGGGGCTACACAAACTTAAATTTAAATCAAATTGAAATTCGGTTAAAAATAAAGCAGATTAAGTTGCATTTATTCATTCTACTTTAAAAATAAAATTTCTACAAATTATTCGTTATTAGGAATTCATTTCGTTTCTTTCCGTGCACTGCAATTTCATTCATTAATAACAATTAATAATTAATTAATTAATTAATAATTCTTTTCAACAAAAACCATCACGATGTATTGGTTTTGAAAATTATGACATCAAAACATTCTTAAAAATCTGTATTAAATCTATGTTTTTCAACCTTTGCAAGTGAACTTGTCGTGTTCATCTTCCAAGTAATATCCTTTCTGACAGGTAATTAAGTAACTACCAACTGAATTGAGGCAAGTAACCGTAGAGTCGTATTTATTTGATTCACGACATTCGTCTACATCTGCAAGTGATTCTGTTTTTATTTTTTTTAATGGAAATTTAATTAAAAGTAAAGCATGCACAAAAATATAAATTAGTTACAAGCCAAATAATTATTAGCGTTAAAGTATTTTAAATATTTCCTAATTTTCACTACCATATGACGTCGACATTTTCTTGCTACAAATCACGCCTGTCATCCTTAAACCTAAATAACCACCTAAGTGTTTAGCCACTTAACCTAACCATTAAGTGAACTTGATTTTCTGCTGACAATGTTGCTTGTTTCTGTTTTACTCTACTTTCTGTTGTTTAATGCTATTAAAAAATGTGTAAGTGGTCATCATGACCCTTCATTTTGCTTGGAAAAGTATATAAAATAAAAAATAAATAATTACAGTTGTTTGTTAACAAATTGTTTTCTTGAAAACTTAATTAGCTTCATTAAAGAATTTAAATGAAAGCAGTTTTTTGCCGATGCTTGCTTAATTAAATGTATTTTTACAATTGCATCCATAAGATGAAAATAATGACTAGCTCGTCAGGCCGTTTTCCAGTTTTTTAAATACTTCCTGATTAGTAATTTTGGGTTTTAACGTATTGTTGGATCCCTAGATCCAATAAATTGAATAATATTTAAAATTATATTGCCGATTAATTATTTTAATAATTAATTAAATTTAGTGGCAATATAATTTGAGAATTAAATTGGTGCTATTCAGACTCTTTGGTTATGTACCTTTGACAAATGGATTTATATCGGAAAGTGGAGCGAGAGTAATAGAAACAGCAGATTTCAAGACTTAACCAATTAAGCATTTTACATCTTCCAAGCCATCTGACAACTTTCAATAAACCTGCCCTTCTAGTTTGAGGACCCCGGGTTATTACATTGGTGTCAGGAGTTGGATTTAGAGTTAAAGGGTATCCAAAAGTAACTAAAGTAGAAGCTTGTTTAGTTGAAAAGTGAACGATGCCGAAGTACTTGGATGAATTGTACGTGCCTCGATTGAGACAAGAATTGAGAGAGCGTGGCCTGGATTGGAAAGGCACGAAAGCTGAGATACGAGAGCGACTTGGGACATGGCTGACAGAGAATGGCCATGACCCAGAGGAATACGAATTCGAGAATCCATCCCATAAAAAGATGGATGAATTTCTTGATTTTATGAAAAAGTCCGTAGATGAGATGAGGGAATGTATTAGGAGTATTAGGGGTGATTTGAAAAACAGAGCGGTTCCAAGCCAGGATGTCTCGTTGGCTTCGGGTGAAGACTCTGCCGAGAAGAGTCCTGTTGGTTCTTTTGAGGAGAGCAAAGTGGTGCTTCCATCTTGCGAAGAACAAGGAGAGGAACTCTGCAAAAAGGTTACCAACGAGGAACAAATCATGTCCGTTGTTCCAGGTACCGTTTCTGGCAGCGTTGGGATGGAGTCATTAGAGGGCACATCCAACCACAGTGCGTGTGTGTCTCCAGAAGCTCTGTGCGTGATGGCAGACTTAGGGAACTCGACGTTGGAGCCCATAGAGTTACCAGATCAGGTCGAGTCGTCAGCAGGGCCCAGAGAGCTCACGGAGGTTTTAGTGGAGCAAGTGGGGCTTTCGGAGGAGCCTGTGGGATTGCCGGTGGATCATGTGGAGTTGTTGGTGCAGCTCGAGGAGTTACTGATGAGTCACGTGGAGTTGCCGGTGGAGCACACGGATTTGATGGTGGAACAAGTAGAGTCTACAGAACAGCCCATGGATTTACCAGCGGATGTTTCGGCTCCATTGGAAATAACAGAAGGGAGTGCTCGGGATTTCAGGAGAGTGCCTAGCATGGAAAGTGGAGCAGGTGATCCTGAGGAGAGTCTGGGATCTGGCGACATCGTGGAGCAGGAGAGCGTGCATAGAAATGGCGATGTTCCGCGGCTGAAACTTGCGGGACGCAGAAGTAAAAGGGAGGAGACAGAAATCCCAGAAGATGACAAAGCAAATGGATCTGGGATTTGCAGCCATGAGATTGTTGGAAGATCGGATCCTATTCCGAGAGTAAAAATGAAAATGGGAATAGATGTCTGTTCGGGACGAACAGATTTAAGGAGGGGGCAGTGTTGGATCCCTAGATCCAATAAATTGAATAATATTTAAAATTATATTGCCGATTAATTATTTTAATAATTAATTAAATTTAGTGGCAATATAATTTGAGAATTAAATTGGTGCTATTCAGACTCTTTGGTTATGTACCTTTGACAAATGGATTTATATCGGAAAGTGGAGCGAGAGTAATAGAAACAGCAGATTTCAAGACTTAACCAATTAAGCATTTTACATCTTCCAAGCCATCTGACAACTTTCAATAAACCTGCCCTTCTATAATTAGTTTGAGGACCCCGGGTTATTACAGTATTAACGATTTAGAATTAAATTATGACTGTAATGAAATTTAAATAATAAACAAAAAACATTGAGGGGGAAAAGTAAGACGACGAAGGAATGACAGCCTTACCTCTGCAGGTCCCATTTATCAATTGGAAGCCATTCCTGCAACGATATTCAAATGACCCCAAAGTGTTAGTGCATTCAGTTGATATTTCGTCAAAATTGAAGGATTCGCACTCGTTTATGTCTGGTATAAACATTATCTCAGTAGTTCGGACCATGAATTTATGTAAACTTCACCCTATCCATGGCTTAAACTTAAACTTAAAAATCAATCTATGTTAATTCAATCTATAATAAATGTTTCACGATGTCATAAGAAAGAACTATAAATTAATAGCTTTAACAGTCATGCATGAAATTATAAATAATTATGAAACCTACCTTTGCAAGTTTTACTATCTTCAAATATATAATCGTGGCCAGGAAGACAAAGACATCGGTAACCTCCATGGGCATTTTCACAGATGGTGGTTTGTTCATCACAGTCGTGTTTGTGTTTTGAACATTCATTTACGTCTACATGATAAGAGCGTTGCAAACTATATCATTTATAGAAACTATTTATAACACATGTAAATAATAGAAAATGCAGTTATTATTATAATTTTATCTAACTTTCAAACATTTTAAATAATTTTAAACAGCTGCCCTAGCAGCTCAACGTTCTCTCTCAAACACAGCTAAAACCAAATCAACGCCCTTATATATTCTTAACTCATGCAAAAACTTTTCCTGTTCTTTTAACTCACCTTGGCATTTCGTATCACTCGTGCCATTTTTTTCAAATCCCATTTTACAGTCGCAACGATATCTGCCTTTAAAATTTGTGCATATGGTTGTTTCAGGATCGCATGCGTCGATTTTCTCTGCACACTCGTTGATATCTGTACAATTTATTTAATTGTAAATCGGAAATGTTAAAATGTTAATTATCTTGTGAATGAGGGTCCTAATCCTATTTTGACACTAATCCTTGAATCTTGAATATGGAAATCATGTTTTTATCTTTTTGTGCTTTTTTTATTTTGTGGATGATTCGTTTGAAAGGGTTAGCATACCTTGGCAAATATTATTGACATTCTTGTAGCCGTCATGACATTTACAAACGTAGCTTCCTTCATTGTTATGACACGAAGAAATCGTCACGTTGCAAACATGATGGTTGGTGTCACATTCATTGATATCTGCAACAGCAGTGGGATACTTAACACAAACCAATTGCAAATGAAATTTTAATAATATAATTTGAATTAAAATTAATATTAAAATGTATTGTACCAACCTGAACATTTATTTTCATTTATTTTTTCAAATCCATTTTTACATTCACACGAATAACCTCCTTCGCTATTGCGACAAATCGTCGATTTTCGATCGCAAACATTCGTTAAGCATTCATTGATATCTTTGAATTAATATAAATTGCAATGTTAATTAATTATCTAAATTGAATAAGTGATTAATTACAAATTTAATTACACCATTCCATCCTACCTTTGCATGACGTTACACTGTTTGGGATTATCTCAAATCCCTTGTTACAATTACACCTGTAACTGCCTCTATTATTTGAACAACTTGTGGTCGAAAGATTACATTTGTGAGTCTTCGCTTGGCATTCGTCGACATCTGGATTTTAATAAATAATAAACATGACTTTGTATCCTATTTGCCATTATCTCATTTATGTTATCCTTATGGCATGCTTAGGGTATTCTATAAAAAGAAAAATGAGGGAAAAATGGTTGAGATTCTAATTAATCATATTCAAAGAAATAGTTAATTAAATAAATATATAAATATTTAAAATTACGATATAACTAGTGATAATAAAATACAGTAATAATAAAATGTCAAACAATATCTTACCACTGCAGCTGAGTTCATCCTTTTGCTTAAAACCTTCTTTGCAAGCACATTTAAAACTACCAAGCTCATTTCGACAAATTGTGGTCGAATCATCGCATTTTCTTTGCAGACATTCATTTGTATCTGTTGGTAAATATTAAGTGTAAGAATTATTTCATTTAAAATCATTTAATTGATTTAACATTTTTAATTCTTAGTAATCCTAGTGGTGTTATTTAAAACAGTCGTCGTGATAATAATCCAGTATGCAACAATAAGATTCGGGACTGAGGGCGCCAAAATGTCACATTGATTAAGACATATTCGTCTTGTACTAGGATGGGATAAATGTCACTATAAAATATTTAATTCCAGGCATAAAGCTGTTAATAGATGTAAAAAATAAATAAAAAATGTTTTATTAACCAATAAGCTGTAGTAATGTGGTTAAGACACCATCTAATTCGACATGAACGTTCGGTAACAAAACAAACAATAAACAAAGCTAAGTCATGTAATATTAACAATGTTAAGTTATTTGAAAATTAATTTACCTCGGCACGTTGTGTTATTAAACTGAATCTTTTCAAAACCAACTCTGCAATCACAACGGAAGCTGGCATTGCCCACTGGGTAACACAATGTGGTTGAAAGATCACAATTGTGCCTGATTGATCTACAATCATTGACGCCTACAAAAAAACAAATTAGTTGCATTACCCCTTTGAACACGGAGCTGAGAAATCCATTCTATCACCATTAGCTTCCGATAAAAACAGCGTTAAAGAAATGATAATCCAGAGAAGCATTATTAAAAATTTTCTAAATTAACACCGTAATAAACGTTCTAAACTCAACATAAAAATTAGTTTACAAAGGTTCTCTTTATTGCCTTTTTAGAACAAGGATGTTACCAACAATGTTCCATAGGATACAAACTTGACGTAGATTAACCATAATTACATTATTTTATTAAACGAAGGCGATAAAAAGTGAAAGAGAAAAACTCTTCAAAAGCTCGTGCCTATTAGCAAGAAGTAATTTGTTAATTTTTAAGTTAGCGAAGAGCAAATCTTAATAATATTCTCCACAAAGGAAACACTTGGTGAATCCCTTGTTTTAGCAAGCCTATTGGGTTTAGTTTTTCTTCATATTTAACTCTATTCATTTTTAACAGTTTTGTTTTCTGCTTGCAGTTTCGCATTCGCATTTTTTCTTTCAAGTTGAAAAATTAACTGTTCAGGAAATTCATTTAGGATTTTAAATGTCATTTGAATAAACTCTTAAACATTCCATCACAGAAATATTCAGAATATCATTAAAGAATTCGTAGACATGAGATTGCGTTGGGAAAGGAGGAAAAAAATAAATTTCAAAATGCACTTACTTTATGTGACTGGTCTTGTGTATCAAATCATTGCATAAATGATGATCCCTGTTCAGCTTACAAAGAATTTATTTCTGTTTACTTAACTTTATACAATGAAGCTTTTCCCCTAGTGCCTGACCAACATAGGCCAATCAGAAATTTCAAACAACCTTGGATGAATGCATCCCTGCTGAAGTCTTCCAATACAAAAAATAAATTATATAGAACTTTCCTTCAATACCCCACAGACCAAAACAAACAGGCCTTCATTAATTTCAGAAATGCTTTTAGGAAATCCAAATTAGCTACTAAAAAGGCATATTATGATAAACTCTTTATAAAACATAAATCCAATATGCACAGAACCTGGGATAGCATTAAATCTTTGATGGGATGTCAGACCAGCACCAGAAATAACTCCGGGTCCTTTGTGAATGACAATGGTGATTTGCTTACTCCACATGAAACTGTCAGCCAATTCAATCGCTATTTCTCTTGTATTGGAAAGAACATTGCCAGCACTATTCTCACAACAGACAGGAACATCTCGGATATGCTGAGTGGATTTTCCCAATTACAGTCCATGAGTCTCACACCAACTAGTTCTTTCGAGATCATCAAATTTTCCAGTGCCTTCAACAAATCCAATAGTTGTGGTGTCGATGACATAGACCCTTGCATAGCACATGAATTTATATCACTAGTAGCAGATCCTTTATCTTCAATTTTCAATTCCTCCTTCCGTACTGGTCTCATCCCAAAAGAACTTAAATCTGCTAAAGTTATACTTCTCTTCAAATCAGGTGAGCAGGACAAGGTTGAAAACTACAGGCCCATATCTATCTTACCATACTTTTCCAAATTTTTAGAAAAAATTGTACATTCCAGACTATATGATTACTTTGATAAATTTAACCTACTTAATGATTCTCAATTTGGTTTCAGAAAGAATCATTCAACTTATATGCCTCTATTGTTGCTTCAAACTGATGTTTACAATGCTTTTGATGTTGGTGATGTTGTATTGGCTTTGTTTCTTGATTTACAAAAGGCTTTTGATACTGTTAATCATCAAATATTACTTCGTAAGCTTGAATTGTATGGTGTCAGAGGTGTCGTGTTGTGTTGGTTTGAAAATTATTTGTGTGGCAGAAGTCAGAGGGTTATGTTTAATGGTGTGCGTTCTTCTGATGTTCTTATTGATTATGGTGTTCCTCAAGGTTCTATACCGGGTCCCCTTTTATTTCTTATTTATATTAATGATTTTCAATGTTCTTCTGATCTTCTCAAAGTATTAATATATGCTGATGATATTGTTATTTACACATCAGGGAAAAACATAAATAATCTTATTACTTTACTCAATAATGAGTTAACTCTTTTGAAAAATTGGTTTGCGAGCAATTGTTTATCTGTCAATGTTTATAAATCGAATTTTATGGTTTTTCACTCTTCTAGAAAGGTCATTGAATGTAACTCCTCTCTCTACATAGATAGGTTTTCCCTAAATAGAGTCACAAGTATTAGATATTTAGGGATCACAATAGATGAACACCTCTCTTGACTTAACCATATATCTTATGTACAAAATCGCATCTCCAGAAATATTGGAATAATCTCAAGGATTCGGCCTTTTATCAACACAAAAATAGCACTTTTATTATATTTCTCACTCGTCTATCCTTACCTAACTTACTGTAATATCATATGGGCTTCTACTTACAAGACACACTTACATCAGTTATCATTATTACAAAAACGGATTGTGCGTGTCATTTTCCTGCTGCCGCCTCTGTCATCAACTGTCTCTGCCTTTACAAACAATAATCTACTAAGTGTAACGCAAATTCATGACTTACAAACTGCCGTTTTTATGTTTGCTTATCACTTCAATTCTATTCCTAAAATATTTTCAGATTTTTTCATAACAAGCAATAATTATAACAATCCTTCTTACTTCTTACGTAACACTCACGAATACAGTCCTACCTTTGCTAAATCTACTTTGAAATTATTTTCTATACAGTGTTATGGTCCCAGATTATATACCTCAATTCCAGATTCAATTAGGGAGTTAACTTGTTTTCATTCATGTCCTTTTGAGTTATTGTTTTTGTTGTTTAAGAAATTGTATAAGTCTCATCTAGTGAGGGTTGTTTGAGTTTACATGGTTGTATTATATATATTATGATTTTTAGGGCCAGTCTGTTTAGCGGAAGCTTGCGCTTCCTTAAGACTGACCCTATGAGTTTATTTTGTATTTTAAGTTTAATTTGTTTCGTTGGTATACATAATTGTTTGTTCAATAAACTCATAAACTCAAAAAAAAGGAGCAAAGATGGAGAGAGGCATGAAACTTTTCAATCGATTTTATTTTATTGATTTATTTTGCTAATAGAATTTCTAAAATTTTAGCCTTACGTACAAATAGCGCGTTAATTAGCTTTAACTTATTTTGCCAGGTAGAATGACAGAATGATTAATATATCAAGCACCTTATATCAAAGAGCTGATAACATAATCAATGTAAGTTCATAATACATATGTATGGTTAGAGTAAGCTAAGAAGGTTCGGGATTTTAATATAGAGTTTCACTATTATTTTACAGAGGGAGTTTAAAATTTAAATTAACAGTTTTGAAACTCAAAACAAAAAAATTAGTCTAACATTATTACTTCCATACACTTCTTACAGAAAGTTTCTTCATTGAAGTTGCTGACTAGTGTTTTAAAGAAGGCCTTCTTAATGAAATCCCTTATTCCAAGAAATACATATTGATAAACAAAATCAAATCAGAAACTTCAGGGCAATTCAGACATAGACCAAAATAGCCATGGTGAATAGCATGTAAAGTATTTCTTTACCAAGATATTGCTATGATAAAGTTGACCAATTTCACTTCCATTTGAAATGATTTTCTAAAAAGATTTATTCAAATCAGAAAACCATAAGGCTAGTAATATTTACAAAAATTAGTGAACCCCCCTGCAATTACACCTACCAATAGATTGGGTTATGAACTTATTCATTTTTAATCATGACATTACTACTGAGTTATTTTGCTATCCATCATGCTAACCCTCTCGCCAACTAAATGCTGACTTTTTTAATTAGCATAATTGCTCTCAAAAATAGATGTAAAAGCTGGGTCCAGGATCTGAGTCATCAAAAGGTAAGTGAAACAGAAATCCCATCAAAGCGTTATCAAAATAATTGCGATTCTGATACGCAATGTTCGAATGTTTGACAATTATTTAATGGACTAAATCAAAAATGGAGGACATTAAATGGTAAAAACATTCAAAGTCTTGGACAATCTTAAACCATGCTTCTTTGTTAACATAACGCTTGTTGTTTTCCATAAAATAAGAACCATTTTTATAAAATATATTCTTACGTCAAAGTTAACCAAAAGTGTAGAAGTAAAAGGAAAAAGATTTCTACAAAAACTTGTATTCACATCAGAATTTTTCAAATTTTACATCTTAATAAAATGTTTATCAATAATAATCATTTTCAGCCACGTTATGAGGAACATAAATCAAAGAAGACGGAAGTTCATCTGGTCCATTTGATGGATCTTTCGGAAGAACGTCCAAATAATATCCTTTTGAACTTTTAAACAAATATTAAAAAAAAAAAGTTAAATACGTAAATTTAAGAAAAACCAATATTGAAGATTACTTAGAAATCCATGTAATTTGATGCTAGCTCATCAAACAATCTTTGTTGATTTGATCCTTGCTTTATTAAAATCGGTCATGCTTTGACAGGTGAATTGACATCATGTGAGAAAAGTCAGAATCCTTCTTAAAATATTAGAACTATTAATTCTGTGTAAAATTCAATCTCGATAAAGAAATTCTCACCTTATTTTAGAAGATGCGCCATTTTTAAAGTTATATCATATCAACGTGTTTTCGCCAATACAAAGAATATTAATTATAAAAAGAATGTTAATTATAATTATTAATTAATATTAATTATAAAAAGAATATTAATTATAATTATTAATTAGTATTAATTATAAAAAGAATATTAATTATATCAGCGCTTTTGAAAATAATTTAGAAACAATGAACACCTGAAAACCTTAAGTAACAGCCATTTTTTATTTTTAATCCACAAGGAAAGGTTTTATCCTTCTTTTTAAGATAAATATTTGCTATTCGACCAATACGAATTTTAAAAGCACAAAAAAATATTTTTGATGTTTATAAAATGTTTTCAGAAGTTTTTGACATTTTTGATAATAAGTAATCTTTCCATCTAAAGTGATTAATCGGTATTTATTTTCGGTTCAAAAAATCTTTATGATGAGAAATATGTTTTATTTCAGTGTTTGAAATTGTCAAAATTTTGAGTGTCAATTTTAAATCCATTTTATTTAAATTTATTTATTTCGAATTGGTTGGAATTTTAGCCGACTTATAAAGGGTATGTTTTAAAATTTCAAGGAAATGTTATAGTGAATAAATTTTTCGAAGTTATAAATAAATTGTTTTTTCAAAAAATAATTTTTTTGCAAATTATAATTTGGTTTAAAATGTGTCTTGTTCGGTATATTCAAGAATTCAATAAATCTAATCATGTATAATCGCTAGACTGTCACAAGAGAAATGAAATAAAAAAATATGAAAGAATAAAATTATATACTTTTGCAGGTGAAGGTATTGTTTCGCTTCTCTATATGATATCCTTGTTGACATTTCAGTTCAAAGCTTCCAATTGAATTGATGCAAGTAACATTTTTATCAATGTTTTCAGTTTCACATTCGTTAATATCTGTAAATTAACAAACTTTTGGATCAAAAATTGTGACGAAAATTACTTTCTTTCACCATTTAAGCAAAACAAATTTCATAATCTTTCAGATTTTTAATTTAAAAAATCGATGTTATGTCTAAATAGAGAATTTCTAGATAGCCAGATAGTTAAAGTTACATAGTTCCACACTGCACTAAGTTTTGATAAAATGACTATCGATATCATTGTATGATTATCAGAATAACATTAAAAAAGTAGCAAGATCGATATTTTTGTAATATTTGTTATTACATTATTGTCGGCTTTCATAGCTGCCTGACAGGATTCCCATTTTTTTCTTTTGCACCCCCAAATTCATATTCCGACGGATCATGATTATTTTCCAAAAGCCATTCCTCGAGCCGATTTTGTGGTTCGGCTTTTAGGCCATTTGCATTCAGGCCTCGATTCCTTAGTTCCCGTCTCAAATCGGTAACGCGCAACTCGTCCAGTATCTTAATTCCCATTTCTGTTCGCTAAAACTCGCTGTCTCTACCACTACTAAATCGATATCCTTTTACGACGTTAAATCCCACTCCAGACACCAATGTTGTAACCCGAGGTCTGATGAATTAATTAACGTAAGGGTAACTTTATTAACAAATGGCAAATACGGCCATTTGGTCTATTGCAATTGCTGTACCGATCGGAACTACTTAATGACTCGAATCGCTAGATACGTCTTCGGGACAAAAAATTCTGAATAATAACTAAACTTAATTAATTAATTAATTAATTTCAGGGATCCATCATTATATTATATTCTTTCATTGTCCATATGAACATATAAATTTTTACAATTAAACCAAGGTTGCTGAAAATATATAATATTTGTGTTTACCTCTGCACGATGAATAGATATCTTGTCTTTCCAATCCATCACTGCAAACACAACGCTTGTATGTCTTTCCGCTCATCGAAACAATGCCACACTTTTCGTAACTCTCGCATTCCGAGCATTCTGTAAAATTAGAAACCTATAAATAACTTTCATTTCCACTCCTCCGCAAATCGAGATTTTCTTACCTCCGATAAATGCTTCAATTTCGCAAATAGTCAGAAACTGCTTCTTTTGAAGTGTAACAATAAGATATCGATATTTAGAAGATGTATCGCAGCTTATTTCGACGTCAAAGGGTGTGGAAACATTTCCGCAAAAATAATCCTTCGAAGAAGTTGGACGGCTGTCCGATAAGTAAACATGGCCACCGACCAATCTCCAAGCTAACAATAATTTAATGTTTGGAAAAACGATTATGATAGACTAATTTGATGGTTTTTTTTAAATTTATTATATAATAATTGATTTATGCATTTAATTCAATCAATCTGAGATTTAATAACTTACCTTTTTGGTCTCCACGATTAGTTATGCGAACCTTCCTAATGTTTCTTCTCATTTCAAGGTCCACGTAAAACCAAGGCTCTTCATAATTTTCAGTTTTACTGCAGTGATAATTATCAAGATTCGAATCGTAATATCCGTCAACAGCGTATTCAGCAGGATACCATGGAACGAGGTGATATGTGAATGTTCTGGTGTGACCGACAGGGCGGTTAAAAGCAACATTGACATCGTTAAATAAACGTGCTGCAAGAGAAATCGAAATAAACGAAAATTAATCAACATTAACTTATAAATTATTATTTAACTTTTAATCTGATCTACTTCAAATTTTAAAACTTGATTTCTGACCTACGTCACACATGTTTCCGGAATCTTTTTGACATCTCGACTTATAACATTTTCCATTATCACTCATGCATGGAATAGAATTCTGACAATCACTACATGGTTTATCGCAATGTTTGCCATGAAATCCAATCAAGCATACTGCAAACAAGTTAAGTAAATTCATATTGTTGGATCCCTAGTTCCAGATAAATGAAGAATAATTAAAATTATATTGATGATTAATTAATTTATTGGCAATATAATTTGATGATTGATAAAAGTCTTTGGTTATGAATCTCGACAAATAGAGTTATCTCGAAAATCAGAGCGAGAGTTAGAGAAACATCAGATTTCAAGACTTAATCAATTAAGCATTGTACATCTTCCAAGGCACCTGTTGTTGAACACTTTCAGTAAACCTGACCTTCTATAACTAGTTTGAGGACCCCGGGTTATTACATTGGTGTCAGGAGTGGGATTTAGAGTTAAAGGGTATCCAAGAGTAACTAAGGTAGAGGCTTGATTAGTTGAAAAGTGAAGAATGCGGCGGTACTTGGATGAATTGAACGTGCCTCGATTGAGATAAGAATTGAGAGATCGTGGCCTGGATTGGAAAGGCACGAAAGCTGAGATACGGGAGCGACTTGGGGCATGGCTGACAGAGAATGGCCATGACCCGGAGGAATACGAATTCGAGTCCGAATCTAGTAAGTTTCTGAGAAAGTTAGCAGAGGACTCGAGGAGGATTATTAGGGGCGATTTGGAAAACACAGCGGTTCCGTGTCAGGATGTCTCGCTGGTTTCGGGTGAAAACTCTACCGAGAAGAGTCCTGTTGGTTCTTTTGAGGAGAGCAAAGTGGTGCTTCCATCTTGCGAGGAACAAGGAGAGGAACTCTGCAAAAAGGTTACCAACGAAGAACATATCATGTCCTTTGTTCCAGGTACAGTTTCTGGCAGCATTGGGATGGAGTTATTAGAAGACACATCCGAACACAGTACGTGCATGTCTCCAGAAACTTTGAGCGTGATGGTGGACTCAGAGGAGTCGCCGTTGGAGCCCATGGAGTCACCAGATCAGGTCGAGACTTTAGCAGGGCCCAGCGAGCTCACGGAGGTGTTAGTGGAGCAAATGAAGCCTTCGGAAGAGCTCATGGATTTACCGGCAGAGTCTGTGAAGTTATCAGTACCACCCGAGGAGTTACCAGTGAAGCACACGAAGTTGATGGTGGAACAAGTAGAGTCTTCAGAACAGCCCATGGATTTACCAGCAGAGCCTGTGGAGTTCTTAGTGCAGCCCGAGGAGTTACTGATGAAGCACATAGAGTTACACGGAGTTAGTACTGGAACAAATGAAGTTTTCGGGAGAGGCCATGGATTTACCAGCGGATGTTTCGGCTCCATTGGAGATAACAGAAGGGAGTGCTCGGGATTTCGGGAGAGCGCCTAGCATGGAATGTGGAGTAGGCGATCCTGTAGAGAGTTTGAGATCTGGCGACGTTCCGCGACTGAAACTTGCGGGACAAAGGAGCCAAAGGGAGGAAAAAGAAATTCCAGAAAAGGACCAAGCAAAAGGATCTGAGATTCGCAGCCATGAGATTGTTGGAAGACAAACGGATCCTATTCCTAGAGTAAAAATGAAAATGGGAATAGATGTCTGTTCGGGACGAACAGATTTAAGGAGGGGGCAGTGTTGGATCCCTAGATCCAGATAAATGAAGATTAATTAAAATTATATTGCTGATTAATTAATTTAGTAATTAATTAATTTATTGGCAATATAATTTGATGATTGATTAAAGTCTTTGGTTATGAATCTCGACAAATAGAGTTATCTCGAAAATCAGAGCGAGAGTTAGAGAAACAGCAGATTTCAAGACTTAATCAATTAAGCATTGTACATTTTCCAAGGCACCTGTTGTTGAACACTTTCAATAAACCTGACCTTCTGTAATTAGTTTGAGGACCCCGAGTTATTACAATATTTATAATTAATTATTCGTGCCAACATATCAGATAATAAAGAAATACAAAATTACCAACGCGAATAAACGCTGTAATATTTTCCTCCACAATATTCACTCGAGTCCTTGCACTTTGTCTGACAGTTACTTTCAGATGTTGAAATTCCGAATTCATTTCCACAGAAACATGAATCACCAAGCTTTTGATTTTTTAATTCAAGTCCAGTTCAAGTTAAACCTAATCACATAAAATCAAACATAACATACTTTTAAAGCAGCGAAAGTATATTTCGGTTCAGGATAATTTTTGCATTCGTATATACATTTTGCCACTGATTTTTCGTTGATGTTTTCTGGATATCCATCAAAACTGCGATAACAGCCCAAATAATGTCGAATATCGTAAGAATTAC
The DNA here is from genome assembly GCA_034509925.1 of Hirudinaria manillensis. Classification (NCBI taxonomy): domain Eukaryota; kingdom Metazoa; phylum Annelida; class Clitellata; order Hirudinida; family Hirudinidae; genus Hirudinaria; species Hirudinaria manillensis. Next base: position 2,602,105 of record CM067536.1, on the reverse strand, counting down.
CTGAATGGAATTAGGAAATTATACGTTCTCATTCTCGAATATCAATCATAAATTGATAAAATAACTCACTTGTACCAAATAATACAATTGCAATACAAGATAACATAAATAAATTAACCATCTTAACGAATTTAGTTAAAATTTACAAGTCGGCAAAAATTTTATAGCTCATTCATGAAAAATTCAATATTGTTGCGATTTATTAAGTCTACGAAGTAGGAAGTTTTGAGTTGCAATTAAATGGCCAAAGAAGTGGCTTCATTATCGACCCTTGAAAAATTATTAAAAACAATAATAATGTAAAAAAAAACAAATACGTAAAAAGGAAAGCTGTATTGAGGCAATTGAAATTTTCCACGACGTCACTTTAATTTTATACCAAATATCAAGCCCATCGTGTCCTTGGTTTGACATTGCATACTTTAAGAGGTTCCTAGTCGTATTTAGTTTATTAGTTAACAACCATCACGATCATTCCTTTATTTATTTAAAGAATAATGTCAAGTATTTTAAGACATTAGATGGCTTAAAATTGAATTTATGCCAGATATGCCATGTTAATGTTTGAAATGTTGCTCTTAATAACTGCTGAAAATAAATATCTGTTTCACATTCACCTTAATAATAATACCTTAAGTGCTCAGTTGTTTATTTCTAATGATTTAATTAATTCAAATAATTTCTATAGTGCAATTTAATAATTGTGTAATAACCCGGGGTCCTCAAACTAATTATGGAAGGTCCGGTTTATTGAAAGTGTTCAGATGGCTTGGAAGATATACAATGCTCGATTGTCTAAGTCTTGGAATCTGCTGTTTCCCTTACTCTCGCTCTGCTTTTCTCTCTACTTGTCTATTTGACGAGGTTCCAAAAAAAGCCATGCTGAATAGCATATAAAATATTTCTTATACCAAGATATTACTATGATAAAGTTATGACCAATTTCACTTCCATTTGAAATGATTTTCTAAATACAAAGTTCGCACATTTTTATTTAACACGTACCGAATATTTATTAACATATTAAAAGTTGATGGAAAGTTTCAAACACAAGTTTGACCGCGATTTTCAATATTTGGATTAACATACAGCTATTGAATTAACTAAATTAATAAAAAGATTTATCCAAATCAGAAAACCATAAGGCTAGTAATACTTACAAAAATTAGTGAACCCCCCTTGCAATTACACCTTCCAATAGATTGGTATATGAACTTATTAATTCTTAATCATGACATTACTACTGAATTGTTTTGCTATCCATAATGCCAACTAAATGTTAACTTTTTTAATTACCATAATTGCTCTCAATGATAGATGTAAAAGCTGGGACCAGAATCTGAGTCATCAAAAGGTAAGTGAAACAGAAACCCCTTCAACGGGTCATCAAAATAAATGCAATTCTGAATCGCAATATTCGGGTATTTTACCGAATGTTTGACAATTATTTAATGGACCAAATCAAAAATGGAGGACGAAAGTAAAACATTAAATGTCTTGGACAATCTTAAACCATGCTTCTTTGATAACATAACGCTTGTTGTTTTCCATAAAATAAGAACCATTTTTATAAAAAATATTCTTACGTCAAAGTTAACCAAAAGTGTAGAAGTAAAAGGAAAAAGATTTCTACATAAACTTGTATTCATATCAAAATTTTTCAAATTTTACATCTTAATAAAATGTTTATCAATAATATTCATTTTCAGCCACGTTATGAGGAACGTGAATCAAAGAAGACGGAAGTTCATCTGGTCCATTTGATGGATTTTTGTGAAGAACGTCCAAATAATATCCTTTTGAACTTTTGAACAAATATTTAAAAAAAAAAAGTTAAATACGTAAATTTAAGAAAAACCAATATTGAAGATTACTTAGAAATCCATGTAATTTGATGCTACTTCATCAAACAATCTTTGTTGATTTGATCCTTGCTTTTACTAAAATCGGTCATGCTTTGGCAGTTTAATTGACATCATGTAAGAAAAGTCAGAATCCTTCTTATAATGTTAGAACTATTAATTCTGTGTAAAATTCAATCTCGATAAAGAAATTCTCACCTTATTTTAGAAGATGTGCCATTTTTAAAGTTATATCATGTCAACGTGTTTTCGCCAATAAAAAGAATCGAAATATTAATTACATCAACGCTTATGAAAATAATTTAGAAACAATGAACACCTGAAAACCTTAAGTAACAGCCATTTTCATTTTTAATCCACAAGGAAAGGTTTTATCCTTCTTTTTAAAAATAAATATTTGCTATTCGACCAATACAAATTTTAAAAGCCCAAAAAAATATTTTTGATGTTTATAAAATATTTTCAGAATTTTTTGACATTTTTGATAAAATGTAATCTTTCCATCTAAAGTGATTAATCGGTATTTATTTTCGGTTCAAAAAATCTTTATGATGAGAAATATGTTTTATTTCAATGTTTGAAATTGTCAAAATTTTGAGTGTCAATTTTAAATCCATTTTATTTAAAATTATTTATTTCGAATTGGTTGGAATTTTAGCCGACTTATAAAGGGTATGTTTTAAAATTTTAAGGAAATGTTATAGTGATTAAATTTTTCGAAGTTATAAATAAATTGTTTTTTCAAAAAATAATTTTTATAAATTATAAATTGGTTTAAAATGTGTCTTGTTCGGTATATTCAAGAATTCAATAAATCTAATCATGTACAATCGCTAGACTGTCACAAGAGAAATGAAATAAAAAAAATATGAAAGAATAAAATGATATACTTTTGCAGGTGAAGGTATTGTTTCGCTTCTCTATATGATATCCTTGTTGACATTTCAGTTCAAAGCTTCCAATTAAATTGATGCACGTAACATTTTTATCAATGTTTTCAGTTTCACATTCGTTAATATCTGAAAATTAACAAACTTTTGGATCAAAAATTATGACGAAAATTACTTTCTTTCACCATTTAAGCAAAACAAATTTCATAATCTTTCAGATTTTTAATTTGAAAAAAATTATATACTTTTGCAGGTGAAGGTATTGTTTCGCTTCTCTATAAATAAATATAAAATATAAAATATACCAGTACAGATTCGTTCCTGATTATCAGTCCAATTATACCCGGATTTACAGACACATCTGTAATAGCCATCAATATTTTGGCAGGTAGATGTAGTTTCATCACATTCGTGTTCCTCGTTAAGGCATTCATTAATATCTAGAATAAATTAAAAATTATATATAAACATTAGAAATGACGTAACAAAGGCTTTAACCAATGCATCCAATATTATCCTGAGCATTCACAAATCCATCTTTGCATTTGCAGATGTAGCTTCCCTCATTGTTCAAACATGTAGACTTGGTTAAATCACACGAATGCTGGTTAGTTAGACATTCGTCGATATCTGTCAAAAGATTTTTTTCAAGTTATTTTCAATTTACATTATAATTCTAATTTCTCACGAATTGTTTAATACCCTATATATACGAATGGTATAATATCATGTACAATCGCTAGACTGTCACAAGAGAAATGAAATAAAAAAATATGAAAGAATAAAATTATATACTTTTGCAGATGAAGGTATTGTTTCGCTTCTCTATGTGATATCCTTGTTGACATTTCAGTTCAAAGCTTCCAATTGAATTGATGCAAGTAACATTTTTATCAATGTTTTCAGTTTCACATTCGTTAATATCTGTAAATTAACAAACTTTTGGATCAAAAATTGTGACGAAAATTACTTTCTTTCACCATTTAAGCAAAACAAATTTCATAATCTTTCAGATTTTTAATTTAAAAAATCGATGTTATGTCTAAATAGAGAATTTCTAGATAGCCAGATAGTTAAAGTTACATAGTTCCACACTGCACTAAGTTTTGATAAAATGACTATCGATATCATTGTATGATTATCAGAATAACATTAAAAAAGTAGCAAGATCGATATTTTTGTAATATTTGTTTACATTCATCAATGAGTAAAAGTTTATTAGTTATCATTAATTTCTTAAACATTAAATACATTTTTACCAGTACAGATTCGTTCCTGATTATCAGTCCAATTATAACCGGATTTACATACACATCTGTAAGAGCCACCAGTGTTTTGGCAAGTGGATACAGTTTCATCACATTCGTGCTCCTTGGTCAAACATTCATTAACATCTAGAAGAATTTAAAAATAGTGCGTGTAATAGATAAAAAATTAGTACAATCAAGGCATTCACCGATGCATCCGTTCTGAGCATTCACAAATCCATCTTTGCATTTGCAGATGTAGCTTCCCTCATTGTTCAAACATGTAGACTTGGTTAAATCACACGAATGCTGGTTAGTTAGACATTCATCGATATCTGTCAAAAGATTTTTTTTTTATTTTTCAGTTCTTTTATAATTTTACTAAGACTAATTATAGAAGGTTAGGTTTATTGAAAGTGTTCGGATGGCTTGGAAGATGCACAATGCTCAAATGTCTAAATCTTGAAATCTGCTGTTTCTCTAACTCTCGCTCTGATTTTCGAGATAACTCTATTTGTCGAGATTCATAACCAAAGACTTTAATCAATCATCAAAGTATATTGCCAATAAATTAATTATTTACTAAATTAATTAATCATCAATTTAATTTTAATTATTCTTCAATTATCTGGATCTAGGGATCCAACAATACTTTATATCTTCCTTAATATAATTTTATTTTTCCACGCTAAATAACTTCAAATATTTAATGTTTTCATGTGATTTTAAATTTATTGATATTATTACTGTGTTAATTACGCATATTGGTAATTAAGTCGCTTAAACTACCTAACATCCATGTCTAGGAAGAATGTACAAGAATGATTGAATAATTAGCAGGATCGATACTTTTATAATATTTTTTAAATCTTTATCACTACAACAATAAATAACAGAGGATCATATTACTTTCTTTCTTACTACAATAAATTAGTGAATATCCATGCATAAGTTACATTCATTAATGAGTAAAAGTTTTATTAGTTATCATTAATTTCTCCAACATCAAATAAATTGTTACCAGTACAGATTCGTTCCTGATTATCAGTCCAATTATACCCGGATTTACAGACACATCTGTAATAGCCATCAATATTTTGGCAGGTAGATATAGTTTCATCACATTCGTGTTCCTCGTTAAGGCATTCATTAATATCTAGAATAAATTAAAAATTATATATAAACATTAGAAATGACGCAACCAAGGCTTAACCAATGCATCCAATATTATCCTGAGCATTCACAAATCCATCTTTGCATTTGCAGGTGTAGCTTCCCTCATTGTTCAAACATGTAGACTTGGTTAAATCACACGAATGCTGGTTAGTTAGACATTCGTCGATATCTGTCAAAAGATTTTTTTCAAGTTATTTTCAATTTACATTATAATTCTAATTTCACACGAATTGTTTAATATCCTATATATACGAATGGTATAATATCCTTCTTCTTAATATAATTTTATTTGTTCAGAATGAATTATTTTAGATATCTAATCTTGTAGAACGGGATTTTAATATTATTCATGTTATTAATGTAAAAATTGAGATATACTGATAACAAAATTGCTTAAATCAAGTGACAATGTCTCATAAAAATATACAATTATAAAAACAATAAAAATATACAAATTTCACAAATTGAAATTATTAAACTTTATGTAAATTATTTACCGTTGCATATATGAGATGAATCCAAGGAATAACTATGAAATCCACTTTTACACGTACAATAGTAAGAACCATCAGTATTGAAGCAATTTTCTTTGTTTACATCACAGTTATTTCTGTTACCACTACATTCATCTATGTCTAAAGGTTTTAGGTTAATATCTGAATGTCAGTATAATTGCAAATGAAAATGGTAATTAAGTCATTAATGGAAAATGGGTTAATTAAAGACCTTTAGAAATAATCGGGAGTAATACGTAATCTGTTAGAAAAATTTAAAACAACAACTAATTGGTTATTCATTTTGAAATGTGTATTCCTCAGATACCGTGACATTTAATCAGATCTTCTTTGTTTTCATATCCACTTTTACATTCGCATGTGAATCCACCGTAATAATTCTGACACTTAGATATGCTTGTATTGCATGAGTGAGGGTTGGTGCTACATTCGTCAACGTCTGCAAATAAATTTAGTGATTATAATGTTATATTATATTATATTATATTATATTATATTATATTATATTATATTATATTATATTATATTATATTATATTATATTATATTATATTATATTATATTATATTATATTATATTATATTATATGCTTTCATTGTCCATATGAATATATAAATTTTTACAATTAAACTAAGGTTGTTGAAAAAATATAACATTTGTGTTTACCTCTGCACGATGAATAGATATCTTGTCTTTCCAATCCATCACTGCAAACACAACGCTTGTATGTCTTTCCGCTCATCGAAACAATGCCACACTTTTCGTAACTCTCGCATTCCGAGCATTCTGTAAAATTAGAAACCTATAAATAACTTTCATTTCCACTCCTCCGCAAATCGAGATTTTCTTACCTCCGATAAATGCTTCAATTTCGCAAATAGTCAGAAACTGCTTCTTTTGAAGTGTAACAATAAGATATCGATATTTAGAAGATGTATCGCAGCTTATTTCGACGTCAAAGGGTGTGGAAACAGTTCCGCAAAAATAATCCTTCGAAGAAGTTGGATGGCTGTCCGATAAGTAAACGTGGCCACCGACCAATCTCCAAGCTAACAATAATTTAATGTTTGGGAAAACGATTATGATAGAATAATTTGATTTAATAATTGATTAATACATTTAATTCAATCAATCTGAGATTCAATAACTTACCTTTTTGGTCTCCACGATTAGTGATGCGAACCTTCCTAATGTTTCTTCTCATTTCAAGGTCCACGTAAAACCAAGGCTCTTCAAAATTTTCGGTTTTACTGCAGTGATTATTATTAAGATCCGAATCGTAATATCCGTCAACAGCGTATTCAGCAGGATACCATGGAACGAGGTGATATGTGAATGTTCTGGTGTGACCGACAGGGCGGTTAAAAGCAACATTGACATCGTTAAATAAACGTGCTGCAAGAGAAATCGAAATAAACGAAAATTAATCAACATTAACTTGTAAATTATTATTTAACTTTTAATTTGATCTACTTCAAATTTTAAAATTTGATTTCTGACCTACGTCACACATGTATCCGGAATCTTTTTGACATCTCGACTTATAACATTTTCCATTATTTCTCATGCATGGAATAGAGTTCTGACAATCACTACATGGTTTATCGCAATATTTACCATGAAATCCAATCAAGCAGACTGCAAACAAGTTAAGTAAATTCATATTTATAATTAATTATTCGTGCCAACATATCAGAATTATAAAATTACCAACGCGAATAAACGCTGTAATATTTTCCTCCACAATATTCATTCGAGTCCTTGCACTTTGTCTGACAGTTACTTTCAGATGTTGAAATTCCGAATTCATTTCCACAGAAACATGAATCACCAAGCTTTTGATTTAGTATTTCAAGTCCAGTTCAAGTTAAACCTAATCACATAAAATCAAACATAACATACTTTTAAAGCAGCGAAGGTATATTTCGGTTCAGGATAATTTTTGCATTCGTATATGCATTTTGCCACTGATTTTTCGTTGATGTTTTCTGTATATCCATCAAAATTGCGATAACAGCCCAAATAATGTCGAATATCGTAAGAATTAACTGAATGGAATTAGGAAATTATACGTTCTCATTCTCGAATATCAATCATAAATTGATAAAATAACTCACTTGTACCAAATAATACAATTGCAATACAAGATAACATAAATAAATTAACCATCTTAACGAATTTATTTAAAATTTACAAGTCAGCAAAAATTTTTTATAGGTCATTCATGAAAAATTCAATCCTTTTGCGACTTATTAAGTCTACGAAGTAGGAAGTTTATGAAGATGCAATTAAATGGCCAAATAAGTGGCTTCACATTCGACCTTTGAATAATTAATAAAAACCATAATAATGTAAAAAAAAACAAATACGTAAAAAGAAAGGCTGTATTGAGGCAATTTAAATGTTCTACAACGTCACTTTAATTAAATCAAGCCCATTGTGTCCTTGGTTTGACATTGCATACTTTAAGAGGTTCCTAGTCGAATTTGGTTTAGCAATTATTAACTATCACAATCATCACTTTGTTTATTTAAAGAATACTGCCAAGCATTTTAAGGTCATTAGATAGCTTAGAATTAAATTTATGCCATGTTAATGTCTGAAATGTTGCTCTTAATAACTGCTGAAAATAAATATCTGTTTATCATTCACCTTAATAATAATACCTCGATTCTAATGATTTATTTAATTCAAATAATTTCTCGATTGTAATGATTTAATTAATTCAAATAATTTCTATAATGCAATTTAATAATAGTAACTCAGTTAATTTCTATAAAATAAACAAATATTTATCAGATTTACCTTTACAGTCAAGTCTCGCTACTATGCCACTCCGTTACTATGCCACTCTCGCTATTATGCCACTTTTGATCGGTCCCGACAAAATCCGATACAAAATTAATTAATATGCCACCCTCAATTCTCGCCACTATGCCACCAGGGTCCTGACAATGTTTATCTAACCCATGAAGTTAAGGACATATTTCCAGTCGGGGAAGAAATTAAGAGACATTACCTGGCATTTTTAAGGTTTGATCAGGTTAACACTTTCCCAGGACTTGTTGGTGAGGGATGATTAAGGAAAGTGATGGAACAATCCATGGAATTTGATTGGTCGAATGGGTAAATTTGTTTAGGAGTGTAAATAGGAATGAGAGTGAATGTCGGGATTTTATGTGAGAGTTGCGAATTGGAGTGATGATTAGCAACTGTCAGCTCAGAAATGCAAGCGAACGGTTGGTTGGACAATTTCATGAAGTGGCACGACATGACGTTCAAGACACTGCAGGGTGAAGCTGAAACGATGGTCGCAAATCTGGTGTGATGCAAGAGTGCTATCGGCTAGACAACGAAAGATGTGGCAGTCAACGATTATGAGAGCTTTAGACTGAGCTGATGGGTAACTTGAGAAAATAAAGCCGTTTTTATTTGTTAAAATAAGGCCATTTTTACAAACCCTTATTACTATGCCACTTTTGCTCGGTCCCGATGGGTGGCATAGTAGCGAGACTTGAGTGTATACAATATTTACCTTAAGTTAGTTCTGTTAAATTTATTGACAATTTTTGCAAATCCAACTCAGCAAAGTTTATTAAATTTACATTCTTAAGCTAGATATCTTTGGATAAGAAGCTGGTCCTTTAAAATTTCACTGGAAGGACGTTGTTCTCTTAAGTGGATTTTAATTATTATTGTCATTATTATATGAATATTATTATTGTAATATAAGTTATTTATGTTATTTTTATTTAACATTTCTCATTTAAAAAAGAAGTAAATATATTGTAATAACCCGGGGTCCTCAAACTAATTATAGAAGGTCAGGTTTATTGAAAGTTGTCAGATGCCTTGGAAGATGTAAAATGCTTAATTGATTAAGTCTTGAAATCTGCTGTTTCTCTAACTCTCGCTCTACTTTCCGAGATAAATCCATTTGTCAAGGTACATAACCAAAGAGTCTGAATAGCACCAATTAATTCTCAAATTATATTGCCACTAAATTTAATTAATTATTAAATTAATTAATCGGCAATATAATTTTAATTATTCTTCAATTTATTGGATCTAGGGATCCAACACTGCCCCCTCCTTAAATCTGTTCGTCCCGAACAGATATCTATTCCCATTTTCATTTTTACTCTAGGAATAGGATCCGATCTTCCAACAATCTCATGGCTGCAAATCCCAGATCCATTTGCTTTGCCATCTTCTGGGATTTCTGCTTCCCCCCTTTTACTTCTGCGTCCCGCAAGTTTCAGTTGCGGAACATCGCCATTTCTATGCTCAACCTCCTGCTCCACCATGTCGCCAGATCTCAGACTCTCTACAGGATCACCTGCTCCATTTTCCTTGCTAGGCACTCTCCCGAAATCCCGAGCACTCCCTTCTGTTATTTCCAATGGAGCCGAAACATCCGCTGATAAATCCATAGGCTGTTCTGTAGACTCTACTTGTTTCACCATCAAATCCGTGTGCTCCACCGGCAACTCCACGTGACTCATCAGTAACTCCTCGGGCTGCACCAACAACTCCACATGATCCACCGGCAATCCCACAGGCTCCTCCGAAAGTTCCATTTGCTCCACTAAAACCTCTGTGAGCTCTCTGGGCCCTGCTGACGACTCGACCTGATCTGGTAACTCTATGGGCTCCAACGGCGAGTCCTCTGAATCCGCCATCACGCACAGCGTTTCTGGAGACACGCACGCACTGTGTTCGGATGTGCCTTCGAATGACTCCATCCCAATGCTGCCAGAAACTGTACCTGGAACATCGGACATGATTTGTTCTCCGTTGGTAACCTTTTTGCAGAGTTCCTCTCCTTGTTCCTTGCAAGATGGAAGCACCACTTTGCTCTCCTCAAAAGAACCAACAGGACTCTTCTCGGTAGAGTTTTCACCCGAAACCAACGAGACATCCTGACATGGAACCGCTGTGTTTTCCAAATCGCCCCTAATAATCCTCCTCGAGTCCTCTGCTAACTTTCTCAGAAACTTACTAGATTCGGACTCGAATTCGTATTCCTCCGGGTCATGGCCATTCTCTGTCAGCCATGCCCCAAGTCGCTCCCGTATCTCAGCTCTCGTGCCTTTGCAGTCCAGGCCACGATCTCTCAATTCTTGTCTCAATCGAGGCACGTACAATTCATCCAAGACCCGCGGCATCCTTCACTTTTCAACTTATCAAGCTTCTACCTTAGTTACTCTTGGACACCCTTTAACTCTAAATCCCACTCCTGACACCAATGTAATAACCCGGGGTCCTCAAACTAATTATAGAAGGTCAGGTTTATTGAAAGTTGTCAGATGCCTTGGAAGATGTAAAATGCTTAATTGATTAAGTCTTTAAATCTGCTGTTTCTCTAACTCTCGCTCTACTTTCCGAGATAAATCCATTTGTCAAGGTACATAACCAAAGAGTCTGAATAGCACCAATTAATTCTCAAATTATATTGCCACTAAATTTAATTAATTATTAAATTAATTAATCGGCAATATAATTTTAATTATTCTTCAATTTATTGGATCTAGGGATCCAACAATATAAATAGCCCCTAGTCGAGGAGAATGTAATGATAAAAGATAAGAATTAAGATAATACTTTATTTTTTATTTGCTAATGTAATGCCTGAATAATTGAGACAATAGCATCATTTAAGAAAAATAACTGACACTCTTTAACCCTTGGATGCCCAATGAGTTGTTCAATTATACCCCGAAGTTTGTTTTTTTTTTAAATACTGGAGTCTGTAAAAGAGAAAAGATGAAAAAAAATAAAAAATGTTAAATCTTTTATTAACTTAAAAAATTAATTGTAAACTGTAATTAGTGATGTAACGAGGTTTTTTGGCAACGAAAATATTTTGTATTGTAATAACCCGGGGTCCCGAAACCAATTATGGAAGGTCAGGTTTATTGAAAGTGTTCAGATGGCTTGGAAGATATGCAATGCTCAATTGTCTAAGTCTTGGAATCTGCTGTTTCTCTTGCTCTCGCTCTGCTTTTCTCTCTATTTGTCTATTTGACGAGGTTCCAAAAAAAAAAAGCTATGGTGAATAGCCTATAAAATATTTCTTATACCAAGATATTGCTATGATAAAGTTGACCAATTTCACCTCCATTTGAAATGATTTTCTGAACTCAAAGTTCGCACATTTTTATTTAACACGTACCGAATTTTTATTAACCTATTAATAGGTTGATGTAAAGTTTCAAGCACATGTCTGACCGCGCTTTTGAATGTTTGGATTTACATACAGCTATTGAATTAACTAAATTAATAAAAAGATTTATTCAAATCAGAAAACAATAAGTAATATTTACAAATATTAACCCCTTGCAATTACACCTACCAATAGATTGGGTTATGAACTTATTAATTCTTACTCATGACATTACTACTGAATTGTTTTGCTATCCATCATGCTAACCCTCTCGCCAACTAAATGTTGACTTTTTTAATTACTATCAAAAATAGATGTAAAAGCTGGGACCAGGAACTGAGTCATCAAAAGGTAATTGAAACAGAGATCCCTTCAACGCGTCATCAAAATAATTGAGATTCTGATACGCAATGTTCGAATGTTTGACAATTATTTAATGGACTAAATCAAAAATGGAGGACGAAAGTAAAAACATTAAAAGTCTTGGACAATCTTAAACCATGCTTCTTTGTTAACATAACTCTTGTTGTTTTCCATAAAATAAGAACCATTTTTATAAAAAAATATTCTTACGTCAACCAAACTTAACCAAAAGTGTAAAAGAAAAAAGATTTCTACATAAACTTGTATTCACATCAAAATTTTTCAAATTTTACAACATAATAAAATAATTATCAATAAAATTCATTTTCAGCCATGTTATGAGGAACGTGAATCAAAGAAGACGGAAGTTCATCTGGTCCATTTGATGGATCTTTGTGAATAACGTCCAAATAATATCCTTTTGAACTTTTGAACAAATATTTAAAAAAAAACAATTAAATACGTAAATTTAAGAAATATCGAAGATTACTTAGAAATTCATGTAGTTTGATGCTAGCTCATCAAACAATTTTTGTTGATTTGATCCTTGATTTATTAAAATCGGTCGTGCTTTGGCAGTTTAATAGACATCATGTAAGAAAAGTCAGAATCCTTCTTATAATATTAGAACTATTAATTCTGTGTAAAATTCAATTTCGATAAAGAAATTCTCACCTTATTTTAGAAGATGTGCCATTTTTAAAGTTTTTATTTATTTATTTATTTATTCAAACTGAAGGGCCCAATAGGACCACTAACACAGTTTTCGATTTCCAATTCGAGCAAGGACAAATTGCAATGACAGTATGAGTCAAGGTGACGATAATGACTACAATGAGAGTTAGTTATATTGTTGGATCCCTGACATTAATTAATTAATTAAACAGTTAATTAATTAATTAATTAAGTTTAGTTAATATTCAGAATCTTTTATTTCGAAGTCGAATCTAGCGTTTCGAGTCATTACAAGTTCCGATCAAAGACAAACAATCGACCAGGTCTCCTAAATATCTTTGCCATTAGTTTATTCCAATAAAGTTATCCTTACGTTAAATAATTCATCAGATATTTGCTAAGATCAAAGTCTCTTATAAGTGCATTGAATCTAGAAACGGTTGTAGCATTAATAAAATCAGGTGGTAATGAGTTCCAGGGTTTAACAATCCTATTGCAAAAAGAATATTTGACGACGGTAGAAAATTTGCATTGCTTTAGCTTGAGATTGTGACCCCTTGTGCCGCGATAACTTTGAAGAACCAGGAAGTGTTTCAGGGGAGAGTCTACAAAACCCTTCAGCAGTTTGAAGCAGAAAGTCAAGTCGGCCAGAAGGCGGCGCTTTTCCAAGGTGGGGAGATTGAGGAGTTTGAGTCTGTCCATATATGAATATGACGCGACAGAAGGTATTGATTTAGTGAATTTTTTCTGAACCTTTTCAATTCTGTCAATGAGAAATATATGGTGGGGATTCCAGGCTGGTGAACTATATTCGAGGATGGGTCTGACGTAAGTGCAGAAGGCAAGCTTTAAGATTTCCTGGTCTTTGGCAGAAAAAGACTTCCTGATCATCCAAGAGATTTTGGCAGCTTTGTGAGTGATGGCTTCAATATGAGTAACAAACTTCGGGGAAGGACCTATTACGACTCCGAGATCTCTAATCATGTCCACGCTTTGAAGGGCCTGACCGTTGATGGAGTATTTTCGGAGCTCGCCTGCTTCCTTTCTGCGGCCGGCTATAGTGAGGATCTGGCATTTATCGGGTGCGAGTTGCAACTGCCATGTATTACTCCATTGTGCGACCTTATCAAGAGCTGATTGTAACTGTGTTTGTGAAGACGTTGGGAGGCAATAGAGCTTAACATCGTCTGCAAATAGTTTGCAGACAATATTAGTATCTTTAAACAGATTTGGGAGGTCATTAATGTATAGTGAGAAGAGAGTAGGTCCAAGTACACTGCCCTGGGTGACGCCGCTGGTGACACAGGCCGTATCTGGTAGAATTCCACCGATATTAACACGTTGGCTCCTCAATGATAGGAAGTCGGTGAGCCATCCTATAATGTTGCCATTGATGCCGTAATGAGGTAGTTTGCTTAGGAGTTTGTAGTGTGATACTGAGTCAAAAGCCTTTTTGAAGTCGAGATATGCAACATCCACTGACTGTCCAGATTGGAGTGCTTCCGACCACTGTTGCATGCATTCAAGAAGATTTGTAACAGTAGATCTGCCTCTGACAAATCCGTGCTGATCCTTGCTTATTAATTTGTGGTGCAGTAAATGATGCATAATTGATTTGTTGATGATCCTCTCCATTACACGACAACAAGTTGATGTGATCGAAATAGGTCTGTAGTTTTCAGGGAGAACAGTGGGTCCTTTCTTATGTATAGGAGTAACCAACGCAATTTTCCATTCCGCAGGTAATCTTTGATCTTTGAGGGAAATATCAAATATGTGGGCAAGTGGCAAAGCCAGAAATGTTGCACATCGCTTTATAAAGATGTTAGGTATTCCATCTAGACCTGAAGATAGTGAAGAGTCAAGGCTTATCAATCGCACTATATCTGGTGTGAATCTAATTTCCCCAATTTCTGTTTGCTTTTGAAGAGAAAATTCAGGGTTCTTTCCATCATCAGTTGTAAAAACTGAGGAAAAGTAGTAGTTGAAGATGTCACCTATTTCTGATGGGTCACTAGTCAGGGCACCGGAGGGATGGGCGATCTCGGATATGACGGCACGGGTATGAAGCTTACTATTAACATATCTGTGGAACCTTCCAAAATTTTTGCTCCTAAGTAAATTAAGTTCCAATGATGCATAGTGTTGCTTGATGGATTTGCTACAAGTTTTGGCAAAGCTGTAGTATCTGGTTCTATCATCAATACTTCGTCCACTCCTCCAGATCTTCCATAGCTTAGATTTTTTATTGAGCAGTTTGGTGATAAAATGAGGATGTCCATTTTTGCGTTTTCGATCACAGAAAGGAAATTTAGGGATGAACATGCTTATGACTTGATCAATTTGTTTTTTGAACTCTTTCCAACAGCAGTCCACATTTGGACAGAATTGAAATAGTGTGTTCCAGTCAATATATGAGAGATATTCATTAATCAGCATGTAGTTTCCTTTCCTGAAGTTGGGAGATGAAGATGATGGTTGGTGATATAAAGGTTTGCAGAGAATGTTTGTCTTGAAAGAAACAACATTGTGATCACTTGTTGAGATAGGACAAAGTGTTTCAATTTCTGATATGAACTGGGAGTCATTTGACAAGACAAGATCAAGGATGTTTTCATGGCGTGTGGCAGATGTTACAAACTGATGTAACCCATATTCATTGAAAAAGTCAAAAAACATTCTGTAGATATTGTTATTTGGTACTGCATGATAAGCCCAATTGAAGGCAGGGAGATTGAAATCTCCGAGTAAGCAGATGGTGTGTTTGATTGAACAAAGATGATAAAAACACTTGATGCTCTCATTGGCGTAGCTCTCGGCCTCCACGTCAAAACCTCCATAACGATAGTAGAGTATTATTCTGCACATAGAATGACTTGTTGACAGGTCAACACAAACAAGTTCGATATTGGAAAACTCATTCGGAATCTTAACTACTCGATATGAAAAACAGTTTCTGATAATTAGCATGACTCCACCCCCTTTTGTGTCTCTGTCCCACCTAATCGCATGGTAGCCATTGGGACAAAACAATGAGTTGGGGGAGTCAGAATTAAGCCATGTTTCTGTGCAACAAAAAATATCAGGATCCTCTGAGTTCAAAAACAGAAACACTTCATTAAACTTATTGTTGCAACTTCTGAGATTTGTTAAAAAACATTTGCATGTCAGATGTCGTTCATCGAAAGGGCTTTGTAGGTGCCACAGGTTGATCTCGAGAAGCTGAGCGTCTTCCAACCCTCCGAAGATATGCTTGTTCTGATTGCAAACGTGTCAAGTCACGATTGAAAAACACTTTCCTCAGCTCAGGGTCAGGTGAAGATCTAAGTACCCGAGATGAAGATAGGATTGAATCAACACAACTTTTGCTTTCAAGAGTGACACAGAGCTTGGAAGTAGGACCTCTGTCTCTACCCAATCTCCTGGTCTTAATCACTCGAGGCTTGACAGTCAGATTTTGTTCACAGAATTCCTCGAATATTATGGAGTCATTTGTGTCAGGTCTTTGTGTAAGTCCTGAGACAATGACATTAGTTGACTTCCGTTCAATGTCACTCTTCTCCTTCTCGAAGTCTAATAAGGCTTTGGTCGTTGATTTTGCAATAGCGTCAATATCTGCAGTTGCATTCAAATTGTTGTCCTTAATAGTCTCAAGTTTCGATAACAACGGTGTGAGAGTGGTTGTTAGGTAGTCTGTGAACGATTTAGTGACTTGCATCAACATATTCTGAAACATTGCTGTCATATTTTCCGTCAATTTGGTCATACATTCGCTGAGTTTATCATTGAAACTAGTCATTAATTTGTCATTCATCTGCAACATTTTGTCGAACATAGTTTCTGAAAAGTCGCCCAGGACTTCTTTCGGGATGTAGACGTTTTTGTTGACCTAGGCATAGCGAAAAAGATGTCCGACAATATAGAAACAGAAAAACACTGAACTTAAGACCCAGAAACGAAATTTGAGATAGTTAATTCGTTCAAAAGTTCGAGAGTGAAATCAAAACATCCGCTCTTATCGCCCTAACCTATTAATGTTAAAGATATATCATATCAACGTGTTTTCACAAATAAAAAGAATCGAAATATTAATTATATCAACGCTTATGAAAATAATTTAGAAATAATGAAAACCTGAAAACCTTACGTAACAGCCATTTTCATTTTTAATCCACAAGGAAAGGTTTTATCCTTCTTTTTAAAATAAATATTTGCTATTCGACCAATACAAATTTTAAAAGCCCAAAAAAATATTTTTGATGTTTATAAAATATTTTCAGAATTTTTTGACATTTTTGATAAAATGTAATCTTTCCATCTAAAGTGATTAATCGGTATTTATTTTCGGTTCAAAAAATCTTTATGATGAGAAATATGTTTTATTTCAATGTTTGAAATTGTCAAAATTTGAGTGTCAATTTTAAATCCATTTTATTTAAAATTATTTATTTCGAATTGGTTGGAATTTTAGCCGACTTATAAAGGGTATGTTTTAAAATTTTAAGGAAATGTTATAGTGATTAAATTTTTCGAAGTTATAAATAAATTGTTTTTTCAAAAAATAATTTTTATAAATTATAAATTGGTTTAAAATGTGTCTTGTTCGGTATATTCAAGAATTCAATAAATCTAATCATGTACAATCGCTAGACTGTCACAAGAGAAATGAAATAAAAAAAATATGAAAGAATAAAATGATATACTTTTGCAGGTGAAGGTATTGTTTCGCTTCTCTATATGATATCCTTGTTGACATTTCAGTTCAAAGCTTCCAATTAAATTGATGCAAGTAACATTTTTATCAATGTTTTCAGTTTCACATTCGTTAATATCTGTAAATTAACAAACTTTTGGATCAAAAATTATGACGAAAATTACTTTCTTTTACCATTTAAGCAAAACAAATTTCATAATCTTTCAGATTTTTAATTTAAGAAATCGATGTTATGTCTAAATAGAGAATTTCTAGATAGCCAGATAGATAAAGTTACATAGTTCCACACTGCACTAAGTTTTGATAAAACGACTATCGATATCCATGAATTTTTAGTGCCATTTTGGTTTCCTCATCCCTTATCCCATCAACGAAGGCGTCAGTTACAATGTTTTCAATGAAATCTGTTGGCTGTCCTGGATGGGCTAGGTATGCGAGCCTTCTGACATCAGCCTCTAATTCTTGGAGTGTTTCGCCTTGTTTTTGAGTACGGTTATTTAATTCGTTTTTATGTACTTCTAGCATATGGCCATTCCCAAATCTTCGTTCCATTGCTTCAGCGATTTCGGAATAGACTTTACAGTGCAGCATTGTTTGCAAAAGCTCGGCAGCCCTTCCTCGTTGTGCCATTATCAGCTCCGTTGCTTTTTCCTCTTCGGTCCACTTGTTACGTTCAGCGGCAGTTTCAAACTGATGTCTGAACACTACCCATGGTCCTTGTCCGTCGAACAGTGGTGGTTTCGTCGTCTTCTCTCTTCCATATGTCTCTATTTTTGATTCGTTGTACTTCTTAAACTTCTCTATTTCCTTCCTTTGTTCATTTAGCGCATCTAATTCTGCTAAGAGCTCTAAGCTTGGCCATCTCCTTGGATGAACTGAGGTTGGCTATGTCAGCTTTTACCTCTTACCGCAGAACATCCATGGATGTCTGGAATTTGGCTACGTATGTTTTACTTGCTCCGTAAAACGTCCATGGCTCTCTGGAAGTTGGCTATATCGGATTTCATATCTGACCGCAAAGCATCATTGTCAGATTTCATATATGATCGCAGAGCATTATTGTCGGCTTTCATAGCTGCCTGACAGGATTCCCATTTTTTTCTTTTGCATCCCCAAATTCATATTCCGACGGATCATGATTATTTTCCAAAAGCCATTCCTCGAGCCGATTTTGTGGTTCGGCTTTTAGGCCATTTGCATTCAGGCCTCGCTTCCTTAGTTCCCGTCTCAAATCGGTAACGCGCAACTAGTCCAGTATCTTAATTCCCATTTCTGTTCGCTAAAACTCGCTGTCTCTACCACTACTAAATCGATATCCTTTTACGACGTTAAATCCCACTCCTGACACCAATGTTGTAACCCAAGGTCTGATGAATTAATTAACGTAAGGATAACTTTATTAACTAATGGCAAATACGGCTGGACGATTTGGTCTATTGCAATTGCTGAACCGATCAGAACTACTTAATGACTCGAATCGCTAGATACGTCTTCGGGATAAAAATTCTGAATAATAACTAAACTTAATTAATTAATTAATTTCAGGGATCCAACATTATATTATATTCTTTCATTGTCCATATGAACATATAAATTTTTACAATTAAACTAAGGTTGCTGAAAATATATAATATTTGTGTTTACCTCTGCACGATGAATGGATATCTTGTCTTTCCAATCCATCACTGCAAACACAACGCTTGTATGTCTTTTCGCTCATCGAAACAATGCCACACTTTTCGTAACTCTCGCATTCCGAGCATTCTGTAAAATTAGAAACCTATAAATAACTTTCATTTCCACTCCTCCGCAAATCGAGATTTTCTTACCTCCGATAAATGCTTCAATTTCGCAAATAGTCAGAAACTGCTTCTTTTGAAGTGTAACAATAAGATATCGATATTTAGAAGATGTATCGCAGCTTATTTCGACGTCAAAGGGTGTGGAAACATTTCCGCAAAAATAATCCTTCGAAGAAGTTGGACGGCTGTCCGATAAGTAAACATGGCCACCGACCAATCTCCAAGCTAACAATAATTTAATGTTTGGAAAAACGATTATGATAGACTAATTTGATGGTTTTTTTAAATTTATTATATAGTAATTGATTAATGCATTTAATTCAATCAATCTTAGATTTAATAACTTACCTTTTTGGTCTCCACGATTAGTTATGCGAACCTTCCTAATGTTTCTTCTCATTTCAAGGTCCACGTAAAACCAAGGCTCTTCATAATTTTCGGTTTTACTGCAGTGATTATTATCAAGATTCGAATCGTAATATCCGTCAACAGCGTATTCAGCAGGATACCATGGAACGAGGTTATATGTGAATGTTCTGGTGTGACCGACAGGGCGGTTAAAAGCAACATTGACATCGTTAAATAAACGTGCTGCAAGAGAAATCGAAATAAACGAAAATTAATCAACATTAACTTATAAATTATTATTTAACTTTTAATCTGATCTACTTCAAATTTTAAAACTTGATTTCTGACCTACGTCACACATGTTTCCGGAATCTTTTTGACATCTCGACTTATAACATTTTCCATTATTACTCATGCATGGAATAGAATTCTGACAATCACTACATGGTTTATCGCAATGTTTGCCATGAAATCCAATCAAGCATACTGCAAACAAGTTAAGTAAATTCATATTGTTGGATCCCTAGTTCCAGATAATTGAAGAATAATGAAAATTATATTGATGATTAATTAATTTAGTAATTAATTAATTTATTGGCAATATAATTTGATGATTGATTAAAGTCTTTGGTTATGAATCTCGACAAATAGAGTTATCTCGAAAATCAGAGCGAGAGTTAGAGAAACATCAGATTTCAAGACTTAATCAATTAAGCATTGTACATCTTCCAAGGCACCTGTTGTTGAACTCTTTCAGTAAACCTGACCTTCTATATCTAGTTTGAGGACCCCGGGTTATTACATTGGTGTCAGGAGTGGGATTTAGAGTTAAAGGGTATCCAAGAGTAACTAAGGTAGAGGCTTGATTAGTTGAAAAGTGAAGGATGCGGCGGTACTTGGATGAATTGGACGTGCCTCGATTGAGACAAGAATTGAGAGATCGTGGCCTGGATTGCAAAGGCACGAAAGCTGAGATACGGGAGCGACATGGGGCATGGCTGACAGAATGGCCATGACCCGGAGGAATACGAATTCGAGTCTGAATCTAGTAAGTTTCTGAGAAAGTTAGGAGAGGAGTTGAGGGAGTGTATTAGGGATTTCCATTTGGAAAACACAGCGGTTCCGTGTCAGGATGTCTCGCAGGTTTCGGGTGAAAACTCTACCGAGAAGAGTCCTGTTGGTTCTTTTGAGGAGAGCAAAGTGGTCTTCCATCTTGCGAGGAACAAGGAGAGGAACTCTGCCAAAAGGTTACCAACGAAGAACATATCATGTCCGATGTTCCAGGTACAGTTTCTGGCAGCATTGGGATGGAGTCATGAGAAGACACATCCGAACACAGTACGTGCATGTCTCCAGAAAATTTGTGCGTGATGGTGGACTCAGAGGAGTTAGTAATTAATTAATTTATTGCCAATATAATTTGATGATTGATTAAAGTCTTTGGTTATGAATCTCGACAAATAGAGTTATCTCGAAAATCAGAGCGAGAGTTAGAGAAACTGCAGATTTCATGACTTAATCAATTAAGCATTGTACATTTTCCAAGGCATCTGAACACTTTCAATAAACCTGACCTTCTGTAATTAGTTTGAGGACCCCGGGTTATTACAATATTTATAATTAATTATTCGTGCCAACATATCAGATAATAAAGAAATATAAAATTACCAACGCGAATAAACGCTGTAATATTTTCCTCCACAATATTCACTCGAGTCCTTGCACTTTGTCTAACAGTTACTTTCAGATGTTGAAATTCCGAATTCATTTCCACAGAAACATGAATCACCAAGCATTTGATTTAGTAATTCAAGTCCAGTTCAAGTTAAACCTAATCACATAAAATCAAACATAATGTTGGATCCCTAGAAATTGAATAATATTTAAAATTATATTGCCGATTAATTAATTTAATAATTAATTAAATTTAGTGGCAATATAATTTGAGAATTAAATTGGTGCTATTCAGACTCTTTGGTTATGTACCTTGACAAATGGATTTACCTCGGAAAGTAGAGCGAGAGTAATAGAAACAGCAGATTTCAAGACTTAATCAATTAAGCATTTTACATCTTCCAAGCCATCTGACAACTTTCAATAAACCTGACCTTCTATAATTAGTTTGAGGACCCCGGGTTATTACATTGGTGTCAGGAGTGGGATTTAGAGTTAAAGGGTGTCCAAAAGTAACTAAGGTAGAAGCTTGTTTAGTTGAAAAGTGAAGGATGCCGAAGTACTTGGATGAATTGTACGTGCCTCGATTGAGACAGGAATTGAGAGATCGTGGCCTGGATTGGAAAGGCACAAAAGCTGAGATACGGGAGCGACTTGGGGCATGGCTGACAGAGAATGGCCATGACCCGGAGGAATACGAATTTGAGAATCCATCCGATAAAAAAAAGGAAGAATTTCGTGATCTTCTGAGAAAGTGCACAGAGGATTTTAGGGAGTGGAGGAGGAGTATTAGGGGCAATTTGGAAAACACAGCGGTTCCATGTCAGGATGTCTTACTGGTTTCAGGTGAAAACTCTACCGAGAAGAGTCCTGTTGGTTCTTTTGAGGAGAGCAAAGTGGTGCTTCCATCTTGCGAGGAACAAGGAGAGGAACTCGGCAAAAAGCTTACCAACGAAGAACAAATCATGTGCCTTGTTCCAGGTACATTTTCTGGCAGCATTGGGATGGAGCCGTTAGAAGACACATCCGAACACAGTGCGTGCGTGTCTCCAGAAACTCTGTGCGTGATGGCAGACTTAGAGAACTCGACGTTGGCGCCCATAGAGTTACCAGATCAGGTCGAGTCGTCAGCAGGGCCCAGAGAGCTCACGGAGGTTTTAGTGGAGCAAGTGGAACTTTCGGAGGAGCCTGTGGGTTTGCCGGTGGATCATATGGAGTTGTTGGTGCAGCCCGAGGAGTTACTGATGAGTCACGTGGAGTTGCCGGTGGAGCGCACGGATTTGATGGTGGAACAAGTAGAGTCTACAGAACAGCCCATGGATCTACCAGCGGATGTTTCGGCTCCATTGGAAATAACAGAAGGAAGTGCTCGGGATTTCAGGAGAGTGCCTAGCATGGAAAGTGGAGCAGGTGATCCTGAGGAGAGTCTGGGATCTGGCGACATCGTGGAGCAGGAGAGCGTGCATAGAAATGGCGATGTTCCGCGGCTGAAACTTGCGGGACGCAGAAGTAAAAGGGAGGAGACAGAAATCCCAGAAGATGACAAAGCAAATGGATCTGGGATTTGCAGCCATGAGATTGTTGGAAGATCGGATCCTATTCCGAGAGTAAAAATGAAAATGGGAATAGATGTCTGTTCGGGACGAACAGATTTAAGGAGGGGGCAGTGTTGGATCCCTAGAAATTGAATAATATTTAAAATTATATTGCCGATTAATTAATTTAATAATTAATTAAATTTAGTGGCAATATAATTTGAGAATTAAATTGGTGCTATTCAGACTCTTTGGTTATGTACCTTGACAAATGGATTTACCTCGGAAAGTAGAGCGAGAGTAATAGAAACAGCAGATTTCAAGACTTAATCAATTAAGCATTTTACATCTTCCAAGCCATCTGACAACTTTCAATAAACCTGACCTTCTATAATTAGTTTGAGGACCCCGGGTTATTACAATAACATACTTTTAAAGCAGCGAAAGTATATTTCGGTTCAGGATAATTTTTGCATTCGTATATACATTTTGCCACTGATTTTTCGTTGATGTTTTCTGGATATCCATCAAAACTGCGATAACAGCCCAAATAATGTCGAATATCGTAAGAATTACCTGAATGGAATTAGGAAATTATACGTTCTCATTCTCGAATATCAATCATAAATTGATAAAATAACTCACTTGTACCAAATAATACAATTGCAATACAAGATAACATAAATAAATTAACCATCTTAACGAATTTAGTTAAAATTTACAAGTCGGCAAAAATTTTATAGCTCATTCATGAAAAATTCAATATTGTTGCGATTTATTAAGTCTACGAAGTAGGAAGTTTTGAGTTGCAATTAAATGGCCAAAGAAGTGGCTTCATTATCGACCCTTGAAAAATTATTAAAAACAATAATAATGTAAAAAAAAACAAATACGTAAAAAGGAAAGCTGTATTGAGGCAATTGAAATTTTCCACGACGTCACTTTAATTTTATACCAAATATCAAGCCCATCGTGTCCTTGGTTTGACATTGCATACTTTAAGAGGTTCCTAGTCGTATTTAGTTTATTAGTTAACAACCATCACGATCATTCCTTTATTTATTTAAAGAATAATGTCAAGTATTTTAAGACATTAGATGGCTTAAAATTGAATTTATGCCATGTTAATGTCTGAAATGTTGCTCTTAATAACTGCTGAAAATAAATATCTGTTTCACATTCACCTTAATAATAATACCTTAAGTGCTCAGTTGTTTATTTCTAATGATTTAATTAATTCAAATAATTTCTATAGTGCAATTTAATAATTGTGTAATAACCCGGGGTCCTCAAACTAATTATGGAAGGTCCGGTTTATTGAAAGTGTTCAGATGGCTTGGAAGATATACAATGCTCGATTGTCTAAGTCTTGGAATCTGCTGTTTCCCTTACTCTCGCTCTGCTTTTCTCTCTACTTGTCTATTTGACGAGGTTCCAAAAAAAGCCATGCTGAATAGCATATAAAATATTTCTTATACCAAGATATTACTATGATAAAGTTATGACCAATTTCACTTCCATTTGAAATGATTTTCTAAATACAAAGTTCGCACATTTTTATTTAACACGTACCGAATATTTATCACCTATTAAAAGGTTGATGAAAAGCTTCAAGCACATGTTTGACCGCGAATTTCAATATTTGGATTAACATACAGCTATTGACTTAACTAAATTAATAAAAAGATTTATCCAAATCAGAAAACCATAAGGCTAGTAATACTTATAAAAATTAGTGAACCCCCCTTGGATTTACACCTTCCAATAGATTGGTATATGAACTTATTAATTCTTAATCGTGACATTACTACTGAATTGTTTTGCTATCCATAATGCCGACTAAATGTTAACTTTTTTAATTACCATAATTGCTCTCAATAAATAGTCTCAATGGTCGTGGAGACCAGGCATATGGTGCATGGTCTGTTAGGAGTGACTGCGCAAGTGCACAGAAAGGGAGGAAGAGAGAAGCGGAGGAGAGCTGATGATTCAGCAGGATCCGCTTGTTTATCAAGCACATGGTGCATGGTCTAACAGGAGTGAGTGTACAGATGAACAGTCAAAAAGGAAGGAAGAGAGGAGCGGAGGGGAGCTGATGATTCAGCAGGATCCGCTGGTGTACCGAAGCTTACCTTCCGGAGATGCGTTCATCTCTGATATTTTGCAGGGGGCAATGGAGCGCCCTGAACGTTTAGATGATGTGGTTGTGTTTGACTCGATAGTGGAAGAGCACAACCGGGATCCCAGAGAGACACTGCAGGAGGAATGTGTGAGGTCTGCCACATCCCTTGTGTCAAAGGGGATCCCAGTAGATTATTATGAATAATTATTATGGAAAAAGGAGGGTCGAAGGGAGTGTCACGGTCGGACCGTTCCTGGAGTGCTGCGGACCCTTGTCTGTACAAGATGGTAGCAGCAGTGACAGTCCTATGTGGAAATGGGGCAATGGTTTTGGAGGGTGCTGGAAAGGATGTTCGCACCTTACTAAATATTATTGGAGAGGTGTGGACAGGACTGTGAAGGAAGCCAAGAGTCCTGGTCTTCACCAATATGTGAAGGGAGAGAGGTTGTCACCGTGGTGGACAGAGATTGGACGGGAGAGGATCCATAAGTGGTTGGGTGTGGATGCCGGCTCCATGCTCTCTGGGGTGGTGACAATGAGGCGTAGAGTAAAGGTGTTGGGTCGAAGTAAGAGGAGAAAAGAGACGTCAGTGGACGCATTTCGGGAGTTTTCCGGTCATCTCCCTGGTTGGATGGAGAAAGGAGGAAAACAGGCCGCTTGTCCACTTGGATGGTCTAATAGAATTATACTAGTGCGCTGGTGCTTTGAAATGCCCTCAGGATCAAGTACTCTGAATTTCAGAGTCTTAAAGAATTCCTGACGTCCCGTGATCCAGATAATTAATGTTAGAATTTTGTCTTGAAATTCTCTGATTTAATATTCATAGCAATTTAATTACATTTACCCGAAATCCACGAATTCATTTGAAATCAATCGAAGTAGAGTTCTTATCAACAAATCTCCGAAACCAACCATTGTCATCCGCTTATTAAATATTTATATTAACGCTCATCTGATTTTACGATTCGTTCGATCTTCATTATTTCGTGACATCCATTAAATCAAGTCCTTCTAATAGTAGCATCAAAAACGACCAAATGCAATGCTAAACCTTGAATAATTTTATTTCCAAAAAAACAAACAGCATTTATAACAACTTATCAAAAATAAATGTCATGTCTTTAAAAAAATTAAACTATCCTATTTCTTTTTTGCGGCATAACACAACAATGAAGCAGAAATTATAAAACCGGTCAACAAAAAGCCGATCAAGGAGTAAACAAAGTACATCACATTGGCTACTCCAAATATTCTGGGAGCTAAATGAAATATAATTTAATATTAATAATCAATTATATAATTTAATTTGATATATAACAATTGGATACGATAAGATAGTACTCGAACTCATGTAAATTAATTTAAATGGGTTAGTTCAAATCTCGTTATTTTACTACTTTTGATCGGTCCCGACAAAATCCAATACCAAATATATTTAATATGCCATCCTCAATTCTCGCTACTATACCACCAGAATGAAAGGGCAAAGTGCACTGGGAGTATAAGTAGGAATAAGAGTGAATGTTGAAGATTTTTGAAAATTGCAAGTTGGGGTATAGAACAGCAAATGTTAGCTCAGAAAAGCAAGCGAACCAATTTTACTCTGAAAGAGAAGATCGTTGATGCCATGAAGAAGTAGACTCATTCGAAGGTGGCCAGAGAGATTAGCAAGATATGGGACGTCGAAGTAAAGGCATTCTCATCAAGAAGAATGCAATCGAGGCTGCATTCAATGCTGGAGTTCTATCGAAGGGCTGGGAGCTGACGCAGGCTTATTACCCGGAGCTCGATGAGGGGATGCTCATGTGGCTGAAGCGAGCAAGAGGAAAAAAATCTGCCAGTCAGCGGCAATCTGATCAAGGAGAAAAAGATAAAACGGACCGATCTGTTGCCGATCCCGGACTTCATGGCGAGCGACGGATGGCTGGGCAATTTCAAAATGCGCCACGGCATCACGTTCATGATAGTGCAGGGCGAAGCTGGAGCGGCGGATTCTCAAGTCTGGTGTGATGCTAGACGACTAGATCCGCCGTAAGAAGATGCGGCAGCCAACGATTTTGAGAGCTTTAGACTGGGCTGATGGCTAACTTGATAAAATAAAACCGATTTATTTGTTAAAATAATACCGTTTTAACAAACACTAGCTACTATGCCACTTTTGCTCAGTCCCGACGGGTGGCATAGTAGCGAGATTCGACTGTAATAAAATATCAAAAGAATTATAATTAAATTGCTTATTATTAGAAGCATTCAGGAATTTTTGTCAGCTATGTTAATAGAATAACCTTTACAACTGCTATGAATATTTTCGGGTTCTTTTTTGATGTAACCTTCCAGGCAAATGCACTCATAATCTCCAAACAAGTTACTGCACTTTGTTGTTTTTTTGTCACAAATTGTGTCATTGAAATCACATTCGTCAATATCTGATTAATTAAATTCATTCAAATGAAAGGAATGATGGTAGGTGTAATTAGTTTAGGTTGAGTGATTCATACTCACCACTGCAATTGTCCATCATCTGCTTAAAACCTCTGCCACATGTACATGAATAACCACCTTGTTTATTGGTGCAAGTTCCATTAAAGATTTCACATGGATCTCCAAAGATACATTCGTCAATATCTGAAATAATTATTGTCCTCACAATGATTTTTAAAAGCAGTTTATACAGAATCTTTTAAATGTATTAAAAGCTGAACACAGTATTTGTTGCTATTGTTGGATCCCTGACATTAATTAATTAATTAAATAATTAATTAATTAAGTTTAGTTAATATTCAGAATCTTTTATTTCGAAGTCGTATCTAGCGATTCGAGTCATTAGGCAGTTCCGATCAAAGACAAGCAATCGACCAGATCTCCCAAACATCTTTGCCACTAGTTTATTCCAATAAAGATATACTTACGTTAAATAATTCATCAGACCCCTAGGTTACAACATTGGTGTCAGGAGTGGGATTTAGCGTCGTAAAGAGATATCGATTCACTAGAGGTAAAGACAGCGAGTTTTAACGACAGAAATGGGACCTAAGATACTGGACGAGTTGCGCGTTCCCGATTTGAGACGAGAACTAAGGGATCGAGGCCTGGATGCAAATGGCCTAAAAGCCGAACTACAAGAACGGCTCGAGAAATGGCTTTTGGAAAATAATCTTGATCCCTCACAGTACGAATTTGAAGATCCAAAAAAGAAAGAAGAATCTGAAACCATTCGGTCTTTGAAATCCGATATGAATGCTTTGCGGTCAGACAATAATGTATTGCGGTCAGATATGATTTGCAGCATGGATGCTTTGCGGTCAGATATGAAATGCGACATTGATGATTTGCGGTCGGATATGAAATCCGATATAGCCAACTTCCAGGTAGCCATGGATGTTTTACGGGAGCAGGTAAAGACAGACGTAGCCAAATTCCAGACATCCATGGATGTTCTGCGGGAAGAGGTAAGAACTGATGCAGCCAAATTCCAGACATCCATGGAAGAGGTAAAAACGGACGTAGCCAACCTCAGATCATCCAAGGAGATGGCCGACCTGAGAAAGGTTAAAGCAGAATTAGATGCACTGAAAGAAGAGCAGAGGAGGGAAATAGAGAAGTTTAAAAAATACAATGAATCGAAAACAGAGACATATGGAAGAGAGAAAACGACAAGACCACCATTATTCGACGGACAAGGGCCATGGGCAGTGTTCAGACATCAGTTTGAAACTGCCGCTGAACGCAACAAGTGGACCGAAGAGGAAAAAGCAACAGAGCTGATAATGGTACTGCGAGGAAGGGCAGCCGAGCTTTTGCAAACAATGCTCCACTGTAAAGCCTATTCAGAAATAGCAGAAGCAATGGAAAGAAGATTTGGGAATGGCCACATGCTGGAAGTACATAAAAACGAATTGAAAAATCGTATGCAAAAACAGGGCGAATCACTCCAAGAATTAGAGGCTGACGTCAGAAGGCTCGCATACTTAGCCCATCCAGGACAGTCAACAGATTTCATCGAAAACATTGTAACTGACGCCTTCGTTGATGGGATAAGGGATGTGGAAACAAAAATGGCATTAAAAATACATGGAAAGAAGGCCAGCCACGAAGCATTGGCGTTTGCAATCTCAATGGAGGCGGCAAGAGCTTCAATCCAAAACAGCTTGAATGTAAGGAAAATTGAAGCACAGGAAGACAAAGACAAGGAGAAAGACAATGATAAAGACAGTGAGATAATCAGAAGAATGGCCGAACAAATCAATAACCTCAGCAAACCTCAAGGAAAACCAAGGTTCCAAGAAGTAGATAGAAGACCAAGGTGCTTCAGATGTAATAAGCCTGGCCATTTAGCCCGAGATTGCAGAACGACATTTCCCCCAAAACAACAGTACTGGGGAAGATCGTACAATCAGGAAAAACTAGAAGCTACCGGTTTTGGGGGGCGAAGACCGGTTCAGCAAACTCGAAATGCCCCACTCATCTTTCACGTTACAGCACTAGGAAAAGAATCATCGCTGGGAGTTAAAGGAAAAATAGGAGGGAATGAATACAATATGGTGATAGACACAGGGGCATCTGCATCCATTATCCAACCAAAGTTAGCAGAAAGCAGTAAAATAACCATAGCCAAAAATTACAAGCTAAAAACAGCCACAGGGGAATTAGTGCCAGTCCAGGGAACCACAGCTATTACAGTAGATTTAGGAGGCAGGTCATTCAAACAAGAATTCATGATAGCCAATATCACAGATGAATGTATACTGGGATTGGATTTCATGCGACGTTACGGAATTTCCATTGACATGAAAGGCGGCATCCTTCAACAAGGAACGATGGAGATTCCTCTATACTACGGAGGTACAGAAGTCAAAGACACGTTTGTAAAAGTATTACAAAACGAGACCATCCCGGCACAGTCGGAAAGCTTAATTTGGGGCGGGCTAGAAGGCGATTATACAAAATTTGGTATAGGAGCAGTCGAAGATCAATCGGGCATTGGCCAAGGACTACTAATAGGACGAGCACTAGTCAGGCTAAACACCGGCAGAGTTCCACTGAGGGTAATGAATGTATCTGACCAGGAACAACAGATCAAAGCAGGAACACCTATCGCACTTTGCAGGAACCTAGAAAGCATATTAACATTAGATGGAAGTGGAAATAAGCATATCAAAAGGGATACCATGTCTAAACCATTGATGGACAATCTCCTGAAAGATTTAAACAAAACCCTACAAAAAGAAGATTATCAACAAGCGGAAAAACTGCTTAGCGAATTTCAGGATATAATGGCTGAACAAGACAGCCCTTTGGGTAGAACTAACCTCGTGCAACATCAAATAAATACGGCCGGTGCTAAACCCATTCGACAAAACCCCCGTCCACTTCCTTTAGCTACAAGAGCAAACGCCAAAGAAATGATAAAAGAAATGCAAGACCAAGGGGTTATTGAACCGTCAAATAGCCCCTGGAGCTCACCAGTGGTACTCGTTAAGAAGAAAGATGGATCACTTCGTTTTTGTGTCGACTATAGAAAGCTGAACGAAATGACACTTAAGGACAGCTACCCCTTACCTAGAATCGATGATACTTTAGACACTCTCTCGGGATCAAAAATTTTTTCCACGTTAGATCTCAAAAGTGGTTACTGGCAGGTGGAGTTACATCCTGACGATAGAGAAAAAACGGCCTTCTCGACAGGTGAAGGATTATGGCAATTCACTGTCATGCCGTTCGGGCTATGCAATGCCCCCGCAACGTTTGAAAGATTAATGGAACACATACTAAGGGGACTCAACTGGAAAGTATGCCTGGTATATTTGGATGACCTAATTGTTGTCGGAAAAACATTTGGAGAACATTTAGACAACCTCCGAGAAGTGTTTAGTAGGATTAGAGAGGCAGGCATGAAACTGAGTCCAAAGAAATGCTCACTCTTTAAAAAAGAAGTCAAATACCTTGGCCATATCGTGTCTTCTGAAGGTGTTAGTACAGATCCAGATAAAGTCGAGGTAGTAAAAAATTGGCCTGTACCCAAAAACATCCAAGAACTTCAAAGCTTCTTAGGACTTTGTACCTATTACAGACGATTTATTGCCAACTTTTCAAACATCGCAAAAAGCCTTCATGAGCTTACTGTAAAAGGCAAGCCATTTATCTGGAACGACAGCTGTGAGAAAGCATTTGATAATCTGAAAGAAGCTATGACAACGGCACCGATCCTGGCATATCCTATTCCCGGATTACCTTTTATCCTCGATACAGATGCCAGTAACTGTGGAATCGGGGCAGTTCTTTCCCAGCAGGTTGAAAGCGAAGAAAAAGTTCTAGCATTTTATAGCCGTTCACTGTCCAAAGCGGAAAGAAACTATTGCGTAACCAGGAGAGAATTATTAGCAGCAGTAGAATCCATGAAACACTTCCAGAAATATCTTTTGGGCCAGCCGTTTTTGCTAAGAACGGATCACGCCTCTCTGAGGTGGCTGTTAAACTTTAAAAACCCAGAAGGACAAATGGCGAGGTGGATTGAAAGACTACAGGGTTTTCAGTTCAATATTGAACACAGGAGAGGTCAAATACACAACAACGCTGATGCGCTATCACGACGTCCTTGTCAACTTAACTGCAGACACTGCAACAACGCAGAGAAAAAACAGGAGACCGAAGAATGTCGACAAATTCGTATCACGGCTCCCGAACCCTGGACGGAAAGCGGGTTACGAGATCTACAATTAAGAGACGAAGCACTTGCACCCATACTACAGTGGATGGAGGCCGGGGTGAAACCAGACTGGCAACAGATAGCGGAACACGGAGAAGTTACTAAGTCCTATTGGGCACAGTGGGATTCCTTGAGAATTAGTAATGGACTCCTACATAGGAAGTGGGAAACAGAGGATGGCACTGACTATCACCTTCAAATAGTACTACCGAGATCTTGCGTCTCTGAGGTGTTACAAGAATTCCATAACGGAACCTCAGGCGGACACCTGGGAGTGAATAAAACCATCAGGAAGGTGAGGGAGAGGTTTTACTGGTTGCACTACAAACAAGACGTTGAGGAGTGGTGTAGAAATTGCAATAATTGCGCAACCAGTAAAGGACCTCAAAAGAAGACTAAAGGTCTAATGCAACCTTATAATGTGGGAGTACCTTTTGAAAGAATAGCTTTGGATATTGCCGGACCATTCCCTGCATCAAAGAAGGGAAATCGGTACATATTAGTGATCAGCGATTACTTCACCAAATGGACCGAAGCGTTTGCACTGCCAAATCAGGAGGCGGAAAATGTAGCTGATGCTCTCGTAAATAATTGGATTAGTCGATTCGGGGTGCCATTAGAGTTACATTCGGACCAAGGAAGGAATTTCGAGTCGAAAATATTTCAAGAGCTATGCGAAAACCTTGGAATCCATAAGACAAGAACCACTGCATTACATCCGCAATCGGACGGTATGGTCGAGAGATTTAATAGGACCATGGAACAGTATTTGTCAAAAATGGTAAGTGAACAGCAAGATGACTGGGACAGATACCTACCACTTTTCCTTATGGCCTACCGGACAGCCGTGCATAAAACGACAGGAATCAGTCCATCGAAAATGACATTCGGGAGGGAGATTCGTCTTCCTGCCGATATGATGTTCGGAAGAGCAGAAGAACCTAAGTCGGCATGTGATTACGTTTCAAGCCTAAGAAATACACTTGCCGACACACATCAGGTTGCCCGGAAAAATATAAGTGTTAATAGCGATCAAGCCAAAGCGAGATACGATAGGCAAGCCAATGATATAAGCTTTAAAGAAAATGAACTAGTCTGGCTATACAACCCCCAACGAAAAAAAGGGAAGTCGCCAAAATTACAAAAAGATTGGGAAGGACCATACCGAATCATAAAGAAAATAAACGACGTGGTATACCGCATACAGAAATCAGCAAGGACTAGAATGAAAGTGGTCCACAGCAATCGATTAGCAAAATATCGCGGCGAGACAGAACAGCCTGTTCGGGACGAACAGATTTAAGGAGGGGGCAATGTTGGATCCCTGACATTAATTAATTAATTAAATAATTAATTAAATAATTAATTAATTAAGTTTAGTTAATATTCAGAATCTTTTATTTCGAAGTCGTATCTAGCGATTCGAGTCATTAGGCAGTTCCGATCAAAGACAAGCAATCGACCAGATCTCCCAAACATCTTTGCCACTAGTTTATTCCAATAAAGATATACTTACGTTAAATAATTCATCAGACCCCTAGGTTACAACACTATTATCAACACATGGAACTCTTAAATATTATTGAAATATTATTAAAAAGATCATTTCTCAAGCCTTCATACATCATCAATATCATAAGAATCGTAATTGAATTGCATGTCATTAGGAACATTGTGGCATTTTTATCAGCTATGTTAATAGAATAACCTTCACAACTGCCAGGATTATACATGTATTTAGATTTCTTTTTGATGTAACCTTCCAGGCAAATGCACTCATAATCTCCAAACAAGTTACTGCACTTTGTTGTTTTTTTGTCACAAATTGTGCCATTGGAATCACATTCGTCAATATCTGATTAATTATATTAATTCAAATGAAAGGAATGATGGTTAGGTCATGAAATAATTTTGCATCCAATACTGCCGAGTCATTTATTACTGTAATAACCCTGGGTACTAGTTATGGAAGTTAGGTTTATTGAAAAATGTTTAGATGGCCCTTGGAAGATATGACTTAGACTGAAGTATTGAAGCGCGCCTAAAATGGTTACGTTTAGTGATACTCTTACGATTAAAAGATTCTTACTATTAACGTGCTTAATTAGAAAATTAATTAATCCCAATTTAACTAATTAATTATCTAGGGCCAGGGTTACAACATTACTATTAATATTTAAACCTATGAAGGAGTCCGTTACTAATTCTCTTTTATCATTTCCTCGGCTTTTGCTCTTGTAGCCAAAGGGAGTCGACGGGGGTTTTGTCGAATGGGTTTAGCACTGGCCGTATTTATCTGATGCTGCACGAGGTTAGTTCTACCCAAAGGGCTGTCCTATTCAGCCATTACGTCCTGAAATTCGCTAAGCAGATTTTTTCCTTGTTGATAATCTTCTTTTTGTAGGGTTTTTTTTTTTAAATCTTTAAGGAGGTTGTCCATCATTGGTTTAGATGTCAATGGAAATTCCGTAGCGTCGCATAAAATCCAACCCAAGAATACATTCGTCTGTTATATTGGCTATAATGAATTGTTTTTATCTGTTCCCGCAAAACATCCATGACTGTCTGGAAATTGGCTATGTCGGATTTCATATCTGACCGCAAAACATCAATGTCGGATTTCATATCTGACCGCAAAACATCAATGCCGTAATTTATATCTGACCGCAAAACATCAATGTCTGATTTCATATCTGCCCGAAAGGCTCCCCATTCTTTTTTCTTCGGATCCTCAAATTCATACTCCGACGGATCATGATTATTTTCTAAAAGCCATTTCTGGAGCCGTTCTTGTAGTTCGGCTTTTAGGTCATTTGCATCCAGGCCTCGATTCCTTAGTTCCCGTTTCAAATCGGGAACGCGCACCTCGTCCAGCATCTTAATTCCAATTTCTGTAGTTAAAACTCGCTGTCTTTACCTCTAGTGAATCAATATCCTTTTACGACGTTAAATCCCACTCCTGACAACAATGTTGTAACCCGGGATCTGATGAATTAATTAACGTAAGGATAACTTTATTGTGATTTAACTAGTTCTTGATATCACAATGATTGTACGAACTATTTGTTTCAACTATTGCTATTGTAATAATCCGGGGTTCGCAATTAACTGATGGTAGGTTTAGACTTTATTGAAGGTGTTCAGTTAACGTAACTGATCTTGAAATGGCTGGAATTTTTGAACTTAGACATAATGAAGTATTGAAGCGCGCCCTAAGTGTTACGTTTAGGGGTATTCTTCTAATTAAAAGATTCTGAATATTAACGTGCTTAATTTTGGAATTAATTAATCACAATTTAACTAATTATTCTTTAATTATCTAGGGCCAGGGTTACTATTTAACACATTGACTGTTAAACATCATTAATTAAATATTCATAAGCAATCAACAACATCAGGGTGATATTAACCGAAGCAAACTAACCACTGCAGTCTAGACTGTCCGTCGTATAAAATCCAAATTCACAGAGGCATAGCCCTACAAATTCATCGCCGTGGTCATTTGTTCTTTTTATTACGCAACTTTTTTTTCCACATAACCCTTTTTGAATTCGACAGTCTATCATGAAAATTGAATAAATTGGTAAAGAACATTTTACACATATTATATATAATTTATTTTAAATTTCATTTACTATTCCTGATACTAAGAACTCTCATCTATGTGTTATTATATTACCATTAATATTTTGACGAGGGTGAAGTTGGCAAACTTTCGGCTAACTTTTTGAACGCCTATAACTCCGGAACGGAAAAAGCTAGAATCAAAATTCTTTTTTTATCTGATAGATAATGATCACGGAAATGATGTGGATATAATCAAAAATTTTATCTTTAACGAGAAATTTAGTACAAGTATCTTCTAGTTTTCCTGATTGTACGATCTTCCCCAGTACTGTTGTTTTGGGGGAAATGTCGTTCTGCAATCTCGGGCTAAATGGCCAGGCTTGTTACATCTGAAGCACCTTGGTCTTCTATCTACTTCTTGGAACCTTGGTTTTCCTTGAGGTTTGCTGAGGTTATTGATTTGTTCGGCCATTCTTCTAATTATCTCACTGTCTTTATCATTGTCTTTCTCCTTGTCTTTGTCTTCCTGTGCTTCAATTTTCCTTACATTCAAGCTGTTTTGGATTGAAGCTCTTGCCGCCTCCATTGACATTGCAAACGCCAATGCTTCGTGGCTGGCCTTCTTTCCATGTATTTTCAATGCCATTTTTGTTTCCACAACCCTTATCCCATCAATGAAGGCGTCAGTTACAATGTTTTCGATGAAATCTGTTGACTGCCCTGGATGGGCTAGGTATGCGAGCCTTCTGACATCAGCCTCTAATTCTTGGAGTGTTTCGCCCTGTTTTTGCATACGATTTTTCAATTCGTTTTTATGTACTTCCAGCATGTGGCCATTCCCAAATCTTCTTTCCATTGCTTCTGCTATTTCTGAATAGGCTTTACAGTGGAGCATTGTTTGCAAAAGCTCGGCTGCCCTTCCTCGCAGTACCATTATCAGCTCTGTTGCTTTTTCCTCTTCGGTCCACTTGTTGCGTTCAGCGGCAGTTTCAAACTGATGTCTGAACACTGCCCATGGCCCTTGTCCGTCGAATAATGGTGGTCTTGTCGTTTTCTCTCTTCCATATGTCTCTGTTTTCGATTCATTGTATTTTTTAAACTTCTCTATTTCCCTCCTCTGCTCTTCTTTTAGTGCATCTAATTCTGCTTTAACCTTTCTCAGGTCGGCCATCTCCTTGGATGATCTGAGGTTGGCTACGTCCGTTTTTACCTCTTCCATGGATGTCTGCAATTTGGCTGCATCAGTTCTTACCTCTTCCCGCAGAACATCCATGGATTTCTGGAATTTGGCTACGTCTGTCTTTACCTGCTCCCGTAAAACATCCATGGCTACCTGGAAGCCTGGCTATATCGGATTTCACATCCGACCGCAAATCATCAATGTCGCATTTCATATCTGACCGCAAAGCATCCATGCCGCAAGTCATATCTGACCGTAAAACATCCATGCCGCGAATCAGGGCATTATTGTTGGCTTCCATAGCAGTCTGAAGGGCTTCCCATTGTTTTTCTTTTTGAACCCCAAATTCATACTCCGACGGATCGTGATTATTTTCCAAAAGCCATTCCTCGAGCCGTCCTTGTAGTTCGGCTTTTAGGCCAGTTGCATACAGGCCTCGATTCCTTAGTTCTCGTCTCAAATCGGGAACGCGCAAATCTTCCAGTATCTTAGGTCCCATTTCTGTCGTTAAAACTCGCTGTTTTTACCTCTAGTGAATCGATATCCCTTTACGACGCTAAATCCCACTCCTGACACCAATGTTGTAACCTAGGGGTCTGATGAATTATTTAACGTAAGGATAACTTTATTGGGATAAACTAATGGCAAAGATGTTTAGGAGATATGGTTGATTGCTTGTCTTTGATCGGAACTGCCTAATGATTTGAATCGCTAGATACGACTTCGAAATAAAAGATTCTGAATATTAACTAAATTTAATTAATTAATTATTTAATTAATTAATTAATCAATTAATGTCAGGGATCCAACAATATTCTATACTCTATTCTGTGCCAATACTTTGTTTGAAAAACATTTTTTTATGCAAAAGGTTGTTTCTCTCCAATAAAATATATTTGAAGTCCACGAGTTTGTCGAGGTTCACAACGAAATACTCTGAATAATACCCTGAACATTAATTAATTATTTATTTAATTTATTAATTAGCAATATGCCTTTAATTATTCTTTAATTATCTGGATCCAGGGATCCAACAATAATTTAACTTTCAATCCTTTTAACAGCATCATTCCCATTGTTGGAATAAATAATATTTCATTAATTCAACATGAATTGTTAGCAAAACAATTTTTATATTAATACTATTTTATATTATTATTTCACCATTTAAAATGTCATTAATTAAAAAATAAAAAAACAAAACATTACCAACGTATGCGCAAAAGGGACCAAACCGCCCCTTACAGATGTCTGGACAATGTTCGGGATTTGAGCCTCGACATTTAGGATATTTTAATGGATCGATATCAGGAATTTGAGTCATTAAATCTAGTTATTAAAAATCATAACTAATCACTCTGAAAATTAACTTTTAATTGTTTAATGTAATTGACTATTAAGAATTTGTTTGGTAATATTTGCTTTATTCGTTAAGATATTTCCCCTAAATTGTTCATTTAAAAATTATTTCAACAAATTGTAAAAAACAAAATGTATTTAAATTTACTTTTTGAAAAAACTGCAATATGACCATTTTTACCATAATGATTGTGATAAACTTTGCACATGTACTCAATTGCTCTTGACACTTTTGGCAGGCTCGCTATGCAGAGACACTTACCCCGCTGAAAAATTAAAGTTAAATTCGATGATTACCATGCTTTAAGTAATCCTTGGTTCTATTACCAAATAATATCAAAATTACATAATCGTAGCCATAAAATGATGTTTCCGAGCACAATGATTCACAAACTCCATGTGTAATATTGTCCCATATTGTCCCTATTGTCCCTTTTAAGATATCAGTGTGCTTATGTTCGAAGCAACCCACAAAGTTAAAAATGGTATACACTAAAAATATGATGCTTCATTAATAGTAGTGATTTAAATTATTTGCTTTCATAATTGTTGGTTAAGAAAAAGAAATAAAGTTATAATGACATTTGATAAGGGATCACCAAACATGCGGCCCTCGAAGTCATCACGAAATTCATTATTACGTGCATCCTGTCACATCAAGTCTGATTTCTAATTTATTTAACATTAAATTTGAATTCATTGGTGAAACCGTCTAAGCCACCCTTGTTTATGCATCATTACCATAGCTTCTCCCCTTGTTAAGATTGACTTATTTAGTCCCACCCATTGTAAAGTTCCAAATAAAACGGGAATTTGGAAGTACATTTCTATCTTAATTTAGCTTTTTGATATTGAGAAGATATTGGTATTGACATGAGGATCAGCTGGAGAGATTGGTTAGGAGGCAACTATGTGTGGAAACGTCACAAATGTCACAACATCCGGTCAATTCGGACCATGAGCTTCTTTCAGAGGAGCCACCTCGAGCTGGAAAACTGTATTATGTATCTTACTCGAATAAGGAGAAATGTGTGCTTTGTGATGTATGCCCTCTGAGAATGTTAAGAAGTCGATGAGTTTCATTTGCCATTGTAACAGCTCAATGGCTTCCAATTGTTCCTTTTGATTGGCTGAGTTGCAAAGTAGGTGAGAAACTAAAATGTCATAAGCAGTGAAGGTTGAAATTCCATTTTCATTTGGAAGCAGGTCAGGTGAGAGTTTTGCCAGAAAGCGGTGGAAATTCTGTGGTGATTATGCAAGGTGATGGAACATTCCATGGAACATGATTGGTCGTATGGGCTAATTGAGTGTGAGTATAAATAGGAAAAAGAATGAACGTCAAGGATTTTCTATGGGAATTGCGAGTCAGAATGAAGATTGACGAGAGTCGGAGTGAAGATTATTGCGAGTTGGAGTGGTTTGCGAGTCTCTTAGTTTTTGGTTTAACTTTACAAAGACTGCCGCAATGACAGCTCAGGAGATCATCGATGCTGGCCAGGGAGATTGGCAAGCAATGGGACGTCGAAGTTAAGAAAACCATCATGAAGGGCATTCTCAGCAAGAAAGCGATCCAGGCCGAAATCAAAGCCGGAGAGTATGAAGCTGACGCAGGCTCACTACTCGAAAATCGATGAAGGAACGCTCATGTGGCTAATGTAAACAAGGGGACAGAATCTGCCTGTCAGAGGCGATCAGATCAAGGACAAGGCAATGAAACTGGCTGAGCTCATGCACATCCCGGACCTCATGGCGAGCGTTGGATGGACAAATTCAAGAAGCGTCACGACATCACGTTCAAGACAGTGCAGGGCTTCAGCTGGAGCGGTGGATTCTCAAGTCCGGTGTGATGCAAGCGTGCGATTAGCTAGACAACGAGATGCACGAGATCCGCCGAAAGAAGATCTTGAGAGCTTTAGCCTGGGCTGATGGGTGACTTGAGATAATAATAATAGTTAATTTATATTGCGCCATATGCATAGCGTCAGAGGCGCTTTGTGTGATCTTGTGTATCTGGTCTAGTCTAGAAGGTATTTGCTGAAGAGGTGAGTCTTCAGGTGACGCTTGAAGAGCTCCAGGGATGGCTGGACTCTCACAGATGGGGGTAGCACGTTCCATACGGCAGAAGCGGCGTGTGAAAAACCTCTGTTGACAACGGTCGCCCTGTGAACCGGTTGATGGAGGTTGATGGTAGCAGATGAGCGGAGACTCTCTGGTGGGTGGAGATACGGCGGATTTGATGTCGCGAGTAAGCGATAAGTTATTATGGATATTTTGAATGATATTCTGGCGGTGATGGGTAGCCAATGAAGTTCTCTCAGGTATTCATTGCTGTCAAGGGTCGGATTGAGTAATACGAGCTTGGCTAACTTGTTTTGAATGCGTTGAAGGGATTGGATCAGAGAAGCAGATGATCCATATAGAAGAGAGTTGCAGTTGTCGAGGCGAGATAGAACCAGCGAGCGGGCGAGTGCAGATGTTGTGTCAACGGAGAGGAGTGGGCGGATATGCCGTATAGCCCAGATGAGATGGTTGCAGGCTTTAACTATGGAGGCTACGTGTTGTCTGAAGCTCAAATGAGAATCAAACGTGACACCAAGAAGTTTTAGAGTAGCCGAGGAAGGTAGAGCTATGCTATCTCTGCAGAGGATGGAGGGTTGAGAGATTTATTGTTCGTGGGTGTCCCGATGAACATGAGTTCAGACTTGTGGGGATTAAGCTGAAGGAAATTCACGAGATGCCAGTCGTTTATAGCCTCGGTACACTTACGTAAGTTGTCAAGCTGATCAGAAGGATTATGGCTGGAGAGTACAGGCCGGTGTCATCAGCAAATTGATGGAAAGATACATTGGCTTGCACTATGCTGGATAAAGGCGAGGTGTAAGTAGTAAAGAATCCAAGGAGTGAGCCTTGGGGAACGCCAGCGAGGAGCTTTAAAGGAGAGGAGGAGTGTTCGCCTAGTTTGACATATTGAGTCCTATTAGATAGATAGGATTGGAGCCAAGATAGAGCAAGTCCGTCAATCCCAAAATCTATCTTGAGTCTCTCCAGCAATATTTGGTGATTGATTGTGTCAAAAGCAGCCGAGAAATCGAGGCCGACCATTGCTGCACAGCAGCGATTGCCGCATAGTCTGGAGAGGTCATTA
Source organism: Hirudinaria manillensis (assembly GCA_034509925.1). NCBI lineage: Eukaryota > Metazoa > Annelida > Clitellata > Hirudinida > Hirudinidae > Hirudinaria > Hirudinaria manillensis. The sequence continues at coordinate 2,561,060 of CM067536.1, read as the reverse complement.
AAGATATGGGAGAGGGCCGTTTCTGTTGAGAAACCAGGTCTGTAGGCGGATTGGAAAGGGGAAAAATTGGAGGAGGAAGTAATATGTGGGCGGATTCTGGACAGGATGAGTCTCTCTAGCAGTCTAGACATGGTAGAGAGGTTGGAGATTGGTCTGTAATTTGCAGGGTTTGCAGAGTCAAGGTTTGATTTTTTTCAGGAGAGGGAGAACCTAAGCTCTTTTTAAGATAGAGGGAAATGTGCCAGTGCTGAAGGAGAGATTTGCTAGCTTGGATAGAATAGGAGATAGGATCAGAACATATTTCATGAGCAGGGGAGTAGGAAATGAGTCGAGAGGAGATGCCTTGTTTGGTAGAAGGCGAATAGCCCTGATAACCTCTTCTGAGGACACCGGAGGGAGTATCGACATTGAAGTACCTGTGTATTGCCTGGTGGGGAAAGATGCGGTGGATGATTTGGCGATTTTGTCAGTGATTGAATCATGAATATTTTGGTAATGAAGAATGAGTTGAATGAGGTGACGAGAGCAAGACACTCTTCCTCGGTGTAATATTGTTGTGGACGAGTGTGAAGAAGCCTGTGTAGGGCGCGCCACGTGGCACGGAGGCTCGCGTCGGAGTTGAGCTCCTCTTTGATGGCGGAGGCCCTAGAGTTGAGGATGGCGTTCCTGGCAGTCGCTTTGGCGGACTTGTAGGGCTGCTTGTCGACCTCCGAGCGCTCCCGGAGGTAGCGACGTTCCAGTCGTCTGCAGTTCTTTTTTGCTTCGACTGCCTCCTTGGATATTTGACAATTTGGAAGATGCCCGACATGAATGGTCTGTCTTCCGATAGGAGCATGCCCATCAAAGAGGTTCTGGAATGATTCATGGACGATCTCAGCGATCTTATTGGCATCGGCATCGTACTTCAAGAGTTTGTCCGTTGTGTCCAGGAGGTCGAATTCGAAGGTCTCCCAGTTGATGCTTCTTAGACGGCGCCGGTAGATAGTACGAGTGGAAGGGGGAGGTTTGTCAGTTGAGATATTGCATGAAATAAGGTGATGGTCGGAATAGATGGTCTCGTTGACGTTAATGTTGGAGAGAAAGCTGTCAAATGATGTGGAGGTGATGAGCAGATCAAGTGTGCAATCCTGCGAGTGGGTTGAGGAGGTGACGTGTTGAAGGAGACCATGGGAGTCAATGGAGTCTGCCAGACATCCATGGATGCCAGTTTCGGGGCCAGGGGCTTTGAATAATAAAGCCGTTTTTGCAAATCCTCATTACAACGCCACCCTCGCTACTTTGCCACTTTTGATCGACGGGTGTCAAAGTAACGAGATTTCACAGTATTTATAACTTTATTATTTTCATCGCTGCATTAAGTGCAATACTGTAATAACCCGGGGTCATCAAATTAATTATGGAAAGGTTTATTGAAAGTGATCAGAAGGCTTGGAAGATGTACAATGCTCAAATGTCTAAGTCTTGAAATCTGCCGTTTCTCTAACTCTCTCTCTGCTTTTCGAGATAACTCTATTTGTAGAGGTTCACAACGAAAGACTCTGAATAGTACCCTGAATATTAATTAATTATTAAATAAATTAATTAACAATATAAATTTAATTATTCTTTAATTATCTCGATCCAGGGTTCCAACACTGCCCCTACTTAAATCTTTTCGTCCCGAACAGACATCTATTCCCATTTTCATGTTCACTGTAGGAATACGATCCGATTGTCTTCCGACAATCATGGCTGTGAATCCCAGATCCTTTTGCTTTGTCCTCTTCTGGGATTTCGGTTTCCTCCCTTTGGCTCCTGTGTCCAGCAACATTCAGTCGCGGAACGTCGCCACTTCCATGTTCGCCCTCCTGTTCCACCATGTCGCCAGATCTCAAACTCTCTACAGGATCGCTTGCTCCACTTTTCATGCCAGGCAGTCTCCCATCACTCCCGAAATCCCGAGCACTCCCTTCTGTTATCTCCAATTGAGCCGAAACATCCGCAGGCTCCACTGACTTAAATGATTCCATGGGCTCCGCTGGTAAATCCGCGGACTCCTCCGAAGACTCCACAGGTCCAATTGATCTCAAGGGCCCCGTCGGCAAATCCACGGGCTCCTCGGAAGACTCTACCCGCTCAAGTACCAACTCCGTGCGCTCCACCGGAAACTCCACGTGCCTCATCAGTAACTCCTTGGGCTGCACGAACAACTCCACAGGATCAACCGGCCAACCTATGGGCTCCTCCGAAGGCTCCACTTGCTACACTAACACCTCCGTGAGCTCTCTGGGCCCTGCTGACGACTCGACCCGATCTGGTAACTTCATGGGCTCCAATGGCGAGTCCTCTGAGTCCGCAATCACGTTCAGAGTTTCTGGAGAAATGCACTGTGGTCAGATATGTCTTCGAATGACTCCATCTCAATGCCATATCTGGAACAACGGATATGATTTATAATTCGTTGGGATCCTTTTTGCAGAGTTCCTCTCCTAGTTCCTCGCACCATGGAAGCACCACTCTGATCTCCTCAAAAGAACCATCAGAACTCTTCTCAGCAGAGTTTTCACCCGAAACCAACGAGGCATCCTGACACGGAAACGCCGTGCTTTCCAAATCGCACCTATTACTCCTCCTCCACTCCTCTCTGCTCTTCCTCAGAAACTCAATAAATTCATCCTCGAATTCATATTCCTCCGGGTCATGGCCATTCTCTGTCAACCATGCCCCAAGTCGCTCCCGTATCTCAGCTTTCGTGCCTTTCCAATCCAGGCCTCGATTTCTCAATTCTTGTCTCAACTGAGGCATGTAGAATTCATCCAAGTACATCGTCATCCTTCACTACTCAACTAATCAAGCTTCTACCTTAGTTACTCTTGGATACCCTTTAACTCTAAATCCCACTCCCGATACCAATGTAATAACCCGGGGCCCTCAAACTAATTATGGAAGGTCAGATTTATTGAAAGTGTTCAGATGGCTTGGAAGATGTACAATGCCTTAATGTCTAAGTCTTGGAATCTACTGTTTCTTTTACTCTCGCTCTGCTTTTCTAGATTTCTCTATTTGTCGAGGTTCACAACCGAAGACTCTGAATAGTACCCTGAACATTAATTAACTATAAAATAAATTAATTAGCAATATAAATGTAATTATTCTTTAATTATCTCGATCCAGGGATCCAACAATGCATTAAAACCTTAAATTGTCTTACCTTTTCCGTAAATGGCTATATTTACATTTTCAAAATACAAATTCTCCTGTACATATAATATTATAAATGAACAAACTCCATTGCAAAAATAGGTTCTAGTGCACGGTTTTGCAGTTTCTTTTTTAGAACAATTACTATCTACAGTTTCAGGATACCGTAATGAAGTTTGAAGATCCACATCATATATCTTCATATAATCTTGACTTTTTGATCCATCCATATGTTCTTGAAAGAAAAGTTGTTAAATTTTAAAATTGGCATTGGAATGTTGAACAATTTGCAGTTATAGTATTAGGTTGAAGAATTATGAAATTACTAGAAATACCCATAAAAACAAATGGAACTGGTGAAGCAGCTGTAGAAAAGCTTGAGATGACAATGGTTTTGTTAAAGACAAATCATAACTTTGATGATCCGAATGAAAGCGTTATGTCTCAGTTTTGAAACTTTCACATTTGATTTCATTAAACATCAGAGTGTTCATTGAGGCAATTCAAATTAAAACATATTTCTACCAGTGTCAGCTCAAACTGGAGCATGAATAAACATTGCAGTGTTGGTTGCCACAATGTTCAGCAATTGGAGGTTATTAATGATGCTGCCAAACATAGCATCACCGAGGAAGGAATTTAATTAATTACAAACAAAGAGACACAGTATCTGTTTCATAAGTTTGCCACAAAAAAATTAATCATTATTGAGAAACTAGGCAGCAGTTGATCTTACTCAATAATTTTCCATTTTCATGTTAAAATATTTTATTTTTATATTTTTTGAGCATTAAACTGTGCAAAATTAAACAGATTCATCATGTAAAAATATTAAAATTGAATATTTTTAAATTCTACCCTACTTGGTATGAAAATATGAAGAATGCAAATATAAGTTCAATGAATATTAGTCACCAATTCCATAACAATGCATTGTTATCAGCCTTATTATTTTGCTATAAAACTTGGAAAACTTTAAACTCGAAATAATATACAATTTCATAGTTAACAACTTTTTGTCATTAAAAAAACTAATATAAAAAGCTAACTGCAAGAAATTTCAATGGACTCTACATAAAGACTGTCTCTACTTTCGAGCATCAGATAGATCGTGCCCGTCACATTCCCATGTACATTATGTAAAAGTTCCGCGGTGTCTTTTTCACCATTATTGTAAAACACGTAAAAGGTTTTATTAATTATCGGATATCTAGGTACAAACAAAGAAACTTCCACTACCAAAAAAGGTAGAAATATGCGAAATATGCTAGTAACACACATCAACGACATTTCTGAATTTCAAATTCGTTAAAATGTTCTTCTTAAACACTATTTATAGCTCTTGTTGCGATGACGTTGCAAAGTAAACAAAATAAAACCACAATTTTTATTTTAAACTAGCGGTGCCCATCGTTGCTGTGGCTCAATCTGATTATTAAATTTATAAGAAAGAAATTTTCTAATATGTTTATTTTTACAATTTCACAAATTTGCTTGAGGATTACGATAGTTTAAGCTTTTTAATGTCTCGCTAAAGTTTATTTACATAGATTAGGCCGTGACGTCGTCGTGGCAAGATGGCCGGATTTTCGAAAAAAAAAGCGTATTTTTACACGATATAGTTGTGGCATACATATGAATCCTATATACAAACACTCCTCTAATTCAGCACTAAGTTGTGTCAAAATTTCAAAGCAATTGGTTAAGTACTTTCAGAGAACATTTGCATGTTACAAACGCACATTGCATTTTTATTTATATAGAAGATATAGTTAATTATAAAATGTTTTTAGAACTATTGTAATCGTTTTGCAAGAAATTTTCATTAAAGTGTTCCGTACCTCGAATATATTTAACAATCCACGTGGTCGATGGAATCTCCAAACAAACATTGCTAGCCAATAGAAAAGAAGTGCTCCTTATAATAATGTTTACATTCTAAGAAGCGAGGTCCTATATATCATAGTGAATTTTGATATTCGCAATCTCCAATTTCGCTGCCAGTCTCATAATAACAATGTGTACAGTCTGAGAAGTCTAATGATATTCTAATAATCATATTGTTAATACCCTGAAATTAGATAATCAACAGAATTATTTAAAATTATATGACGCTATAAAATTAGTGCTACTATACAGAGTCTTCGGTTAGGTTTTATTATGAAGCTCGACAAATCGGGAAACGAGCAAGGCGGGCGAGAGTCAGGGAAATAGCAAATTCGAAGACCTAGACAATTAGGCATTACCTACCAAAGGTCATATTGTCAATAAACCTAACTTCAATAAATTAGGACCGAGGATTATTACAATATTGTCGGATCCCTGGATCCAGATAATTGAAGAATAATTAAAATTATATTGCCGATTAATTAATTAATTTACTGGCAATATAATTTCATGATTGATTAAAGTCTTTGGTTATAAATCTCGACAAATAGAATTATCTCGAAAATCAGAGCGAGAGTTAGAGAAACAGCAGATTTCAAGACTTAGACATTTGAGCATTGTACATCTTCCAAGCCATCTGGACACTTTCAATAAACCTGACCTTCTATAATTAGTTTGAGGACCCCGGGTTATTACATTGGTGTCAGGAGTGAGATTTAAAGTTAAAGGGGATCCAAGAGTAACTAAGGTGGAAGCTTGTTTAGTTGAAAGGTGAAGGATGCCGCGGTACTTGGATGTATTGTTGGATCCCTAGATCCAATAAATTGAATAATAATTAAAATTATATTGCCGATTAATTAATTTAATAATTAATTAAATTTAGTGGCAATATAATTTGAGAATTAATTAATTGGTGCTATTCAGACTCTTTGGTTAGGAACCTTGACAAATGGATTTATCTCGGAAACCAGAGCGAGAGTAAGAGAAACAGCAGATTTCAAGACTTAATCAATTAAGCATCGTACATCTTCCAAGCCATCTGAAAACTTTCAATAAACCTGACCTTCTATAATTAGTTTGAGGACCCCGGGTTATTACATTGGTGTCAGGAGTGGGATTTAGAGTTAAAGGGTGTCCAAGAGTAACTAAGGTAGAATCTTGTTTAGGAGGTTTTAGTGGAGCAAGTGGAACTTTCGGAGGAGCCTGTGGGATTGCCGGTGGATCATGTGGAGTTGTTGGTGCAGCCCGAGGAGTTACTGATGAGTCACGTGGAGTTGCCGGTGGAGCGCACGGATTTGATGGTGGAACAAGTAGAGTCTACAGAACAGCCCATGGATTTATCAGCGGATGTTTCGGCTCCATTAGAAATAACAGAAGGGAGTGCTCGGGATTTCGGTAGAGTGCCTAGCAAGGAAAATGGAGCAGGTGATCCTGTAGAGAGTCTGAGATCTGGCGACATGGTGGAGCAGGAGGTTGAGCATAGAAATGGCGATGTTCCGCGACTGAAACTTGCGGGACGCAGAAGTAAAAGGGGGGAAACAGAAATCCCAGAAGATGGCAAAGCAAATGGATCTGGGATTTGCAGCCATGAGTTTGTTGGAAGATCGGATCCTATTCCTAGAGTAAAAATGAAAATGGGAATAGATGTCTGTTCGGGACGAACAGATTTAAGGAGGGGGCAGTGTTGGATCCCTAGATCCAATAAATTGAATAATAATTAAAATTATATTGCCGATTAATTAATTTAATAATTAATTAAATTTAGTGGCAACATAATTTGAGAATTAATTAATTGGTGCTATTCAGACTCTTTGGTTAGGAACCTTGACAAATGGATTTATCTCGGAAACCAGAGCGAGAGTAAGAGAAACAGCAGATTTCAAGACTTAATCAATTAAGCATCGTACATCTTCCAAGCCATCTGAAAACTTTCAATAAACCTGACCTTCTATAATTAGTTTGAGGACCCCGGGTTATTACAGTATTGAGCGTGCCTCGATTGAGACAAGAATTGAGAGATCGTGGCCTGGATTGGAAAGGCACGAAAGCTGAGATACGGGAGCGACTTGGGGCATGGCTGACAGAGAATGGTCATGACCCGGAGGAATACGAATTCGTGTCTGAAAAAGTTAGCAGAGGAGTGTAGGAGGAGTATAAGTGGCGATTTGGAAAACACAGCGGTTCCGTGTCAGGATGTCTCGCTGGTTTCAGGTGAAGAAGAATCCTGTTGGTTCTTTTGAGGAGAGCAAAGTGGTGCTTCCATCTTGCGAGGAACAAGGAGAGGAACTCTGCAAAAAGGTTACAAACGAAGAACAAATCATGTCCGTTGTTCCAGGTACAGTTTCTGGCAGCATTGGGATAAAGTCATTAGAAGACACATCCGAACACAGTGCGTGCGTGTCTCCAGAAACGCTGTGCGTGATGGCGGACTCAGAGGACTCGCCTTTGGAGCCTGTAGAGTCACCAGTTCAGGTCGAAACGTTAGCAGGTTAGTTAGGCGGCGATTGTTTCCAGTCATCCAATATCTTAAAGCATTAATAATTTCTGAAACCTTAATTATTGACTCTTTTAAAAGCCTTCTTAAGAGAGAACTGATTTCAATCTTCTTTTTTTTTTTAAATTTATGCATTTAAACTCTGTATGCTTTGAAAGAAATCAGCGTGAAATAAATTATAAGACAAAGATGCATCTTTAGCAAAAGTTGCCAAAAAACTCCAAGTTGTTAATAAGTGTTCAAAAGTAAGGAAGTAAATAATAACGCATTTTAAGTGCGCTGGATTACAGCAATCATTGGTTACAATCAACCTTAAAAATAGAATAGGTTAATTATATATCAAAAAAATTACATATAAAATAAAATACATAACAAAAATTGCAGATTCAACTATAAATTTATAAATATTAAGTCTTAATTGATACATTAATTGGCAAGATTAAGTAATTTTTGTATCTGGTTACATTGAACCCATTGTACAGCTATCAGAATTTCCTGTCCATAGATGTGTTCTAAAATTCAAAGAGTATTTTGGAAGTTCAAAAAACTCTATCACTCCCACTGTGGTTCTCTTTAACATGTATGATCAATTTTTCTTAATGTTTTGGTTTTCAACTGTGGTCTGTGGTTGAATAATTGATTGTGATTAATCAATCTCCAGCATCCAGTCTCCAATGTTTATTCCTAATAAATTCCAAAAGTGATTAAACATATCTAAATTAAATGAATATATTTGTCCTTACCTTTGTCGGGTTTTGTATGAATTTAGTGCAACGTTAAAATCTTTGAACCAAGCGGTGTATGGGTTCGGTACAAGAGTAATTAAAGGATGTCAATTAACCAGAATAAAGATAAAGATTGTAATAGAAGTGGAAACTCTGTATGTTTATTTGTTAAAATTGCGTTACTGAAAGATATACTGAATGAGATTGTAGGCTTTGAATTTTCAATTCAATTATTGAATTTTCTATTAACAAATGGTTATTGTCTTGTCTTACAAATTGTCTCAGTCACATTCCATGTTCAAGAAATATTACAATAAGTTGTGAATAGCAAATTATGATATTTATCACCTTAAAAAATTTAAAACAAAAGTTTGAATTTAAAATCGACATACTATTGCATTTAAAGAAGTTCCGAGAATCCTTTACAAATCCCCTTTTGCATTGGCAGTCATAAGATCCCTCACTGTTAAGACAAGTGGTGCTGTCAGGATCACAAGCATATCTGTATCTCTCGCACTCATCAACATCTGCAACAACTCATGAGCATAATCACAAAGTTTTGTATATTTCCTATTTTCATTTAATTCTGCTTAAATTTAGGGTTTTACAAAATTCAATCAAATTGTAAGCCGAATGCCACTAAAGAGGCATGAATATAAGATATGTTGGATGGCATTCTGGAAATCCGCATTTCCTAATTACTTTAATCGTCAATAAAATGCAATCTAAGCTTTTTTTTTTATTTTGATAAAAATTTATCTTACCTGTGCACTGAGAATAAAAGTTTTCCTTAAAAAATCCTTCCTTGCAAGTGCAGCGACTCTGGTTCATTCCGTTCACCTGTACATACGAGCAAACCTCGTTGGTCTGACAATCGCATTCTGAGTCATTAAAATATGAAACGGATTTTTGAATTTCACTTAAAAATATCAACTTCATTTCTAGAGCACGGTTACCGTGTATGTAGGCTTCAATCTCACAAATAGTCAGTGATTCTTTTTTTGGAAGTGTGACGATAAGGTACCGATACTTTGTGAAGAATCGGGGACAGTTGATTGTAATATTTTGAGGATTTGTAACCTCACCACATTTTTGCACTTCTAATCCTTCATTAGGAGGCTCGTTTGTTAAATAGACCGAAGCCCGATGAAGTGTGCTAGCTGAAATTGATTTTTGCTTAGCACTTGGCATTAATTTTTTGTATTCTGGTATTAATGGGTTAAATTCTACCTCTCTCTTCATTCTTATCAGTAATGATAACTTTCTTTATGCTTCTCCTGATTTTGAAATCAACCAAGAGCCAGGAATTCATACTTCTTTCAGTTTGGCTGCACGTACTGACACTAGGATCGGAGTTAATTTTGCCGTCGACAGCTAACTCTGCTTGGTGATGATGTGAATATGTTGAACTCTGACGAGCAGGTTGGTTGAAAGCAACATTGACTTCGTTTAAGAGATGAGCTGTTTAGAAATTAGTTTAGAAATTTAACTGAAGAATTATACTGATGCTTAAAATTCGAACTGACTATGAAAGAATGATGCTTGTAATGAGGATATTAAAATAAAATATTGTGATTCAAATTGAACCTAAATCGCATTGACTGTCGGTTGACCGGCATTTTGACAGGTAACAGTCACCGCTGTACCTCATGCATGGAACAGCATTCTGACATTGATTACATTTTTCTTGGCATCTAAAACCATGTGATCCAATTGGACAAACTGAAATATTTAGGCTACCGCTAGATAATATTATTAAAATTACAGGCTTGAAGGAGTAACGGTTAAATAACAAATTTTAAATACAAAGAATCAAATTGCAAACTTGAATAAACACTATAATATTTTCCCCAACAATATTCGTTTGAGAAATGTGCGCATCTCTCTTGACAATTATTCTCTTGTGTTGATGTTTGGAATTCATTTCCACAGTAGCATTTATTACCTCTCTGGTTAACCAATATTCATTGACGTATTAAATGCGAGTAATTTCATTTAAATTACAATTAACCTTCAAAGCTGCAAAGGTGTATGTTTGATCAAGCGCTTTGCATCCATCTACACACGAAGTCAAAGATATGTTGCCAACGTCTTTCAAATGTCCACTGAAATTTTCATAGCATCCCAGATAGTGTAGGACAAAATTATGACTACCTGGAATTTAACATCAACTTTTGTGTTCGCTGGTGCACGGCTAATAAAACAAAAACTAGCAAACCTCGTCCATTAGAAATTATTAACAAAATTACAAACGTAAACTTGTAATATATTTTAAAATAGAGTTGCAAATTCATCCTATTACAAATCTTGCTTCAAGTTTCAAAACTGAAATGTGGTGAGGCTACCCGTATGGAGTTTTGTAACTGCGGTTGTCATAAATTAGTCACTTTCACACTTAAGCATATTATGAGGAAATGATTATGTCGTTAGAACTTTATTTGTTGTAAATTGGTAAGACAAAATTATTAACTTAATTATATCAGCTTACAATCGAAATTTATTCGCGGAAAAGCCACGTCTTTATAAATTTTACCTCATTAATTGTGAATTTATTTTTAATTTAATGGAAAATTACAAAATATTTTCCTTTGGCAACTGAGTACTAAGAATGCCAGTATATATTCAATAACTATGACAGATTTATTCCTTTTTGTCCTCGGGTTGAACCCAAAGGTTGTCTGGATTACCTAGGGACAACAGGATTTGAAGGGTCCGACTCAGCTATCCCTGAGGAAACTAAATAGTTGTTTACAATCTATTTGCACGAACTCTAGCAATAATTACGGCCGTTGATTGTCGAATGTGTTTGTCAAACATCATTTTATTACAATCATTTTGTAAATTGGATTGTAAATGTTTTTAATGAGTTTATTAAAAGAATTATTTATTAGATGAAACTTGTTGACTAAATTGTTTTAGTAGGAATTTGTGTAATAATAATAACAATTGCTCTTCTGATTTCCTGACGCCAAAAGTGGTAAAATTAAACAATTAACTTGCTTGGGAGAAAAGATTTAATTTACGAGAATTATTTTTAATTAAATTGATTAATTGTAAAATGTTTAACTTTGCTAGGAAACGCTGAAAACAAAAAGGTAGGAAACGATGAAAGAGAAGTTGGACAGAAAATCACGCAACTTATAAGAATCATTTTAATTCTTGAAATAATTTTTTATTCCAAATATACATTTCTCAAAATCATTATTCATTAAGTATAGCAGCACCAAAACAGAAACCGAGTCTTCCAAAAGCGATCGAGTAGAAGCAGTTAATAATTGTGCCATTAAATAATTTTAAAGCATTCACTTTCACAACGCTACCTTAGTCGTTTTGAATAAATATAACTAGATTAAACATCCTTCATGTGAGCCAATAGTTAAAAGTCTACAAAAAATCGCTAGCCTGCGTAAATTGCAACTCAAAATTGATAGGTTCTAATTAACTAATAGTTAATAATTAATTAAATAATAGGAAAAAAAAGTAATAGAAAAAAATGCACCAAATTAACCACGAAACTGTCCTCTATAACTATTTCAAAAACACTAGTACTTTCTATTGTGAAGTCATGGGATCCTAACATGGTAAAAAAAAATTAATTTTAAAAATTAATCCGATTTAACAAATAACTAAAGCTAACAGAAATTAAGTCTCGATTTCATGAAAGTTCTCTTATTGGCGTTCTCTGATTGTGGGTTTTCAGCTTTTCTTTGGTAAAATCCCTGAAATCAGCGGCATTTAACGATATTCATAAAAAGTCAAATAGTTTATTGAAAAGAAAAATTATTTGCAATGCGTTGTTTTATGTTAAATTATTATTAAATTATAATTATTTGGTTTTAAACAAAATTTACTATATCCTTAGTTTAATCTTTATACTTCACTTATCATAATCGTTCACAAAATTGAGGCATAAAATAATGTTTTAAATTACAACAAACAATATTCAAATCAACCTTTTTAGGTGGTGCGTTGTTGCTTTTTCTATGTAATAAAAGATGGAATGTGACTCCAATCTAAGTGCAAGATGAGTATGAAGTAAGGATACCTGAATAAGAGACAGGTAAATTAAGAATTTTCTCATAAAATTATCGTTGAAAACATTTGAATTACGCAAAGCTCCTATCGTTTTAAATACTGTTTCTCTGAGAATACCATCACGTTCAAATGATTTTCTGTGCCACATTTAGGTAAATCTATTGAATTTGATGAACTTCATCACAAATAAATTAATTGGAAAAACAAACAATTCCATACCTGTCTCTAAGAAACGCTGAAACTGAAAACAACTACAAGACCCTTTCCAGGCATCAAACCTGTCCTTTTTAAAGTGGCTTTTAAAAGCAACGCCAGATGAAAATTTTAAATTCCAGATAATTTAACACATTATCGATTTTTTTTGTAATTTTTTAAAAAAACCATAAATAATTTAACCATGTGACGACGGTTGAAATTAGATTTCTACCCCTGAGCAATATTAGAAAGTACGAAATACTATTTTTATAAACCTACAACTTGAAATTGAGTGATTTTTGAACCTGGGCAATATTTGTGACGAGAAATGTGTTATAATGATTTCTAAAACATTGAAATGATTCAAAATACAAATGCTTATTTTATTTAGCAGGTATTGTCAGTGAGGTTAATCATTTTTATTTTAATATATTACAAAATCAAGTAAACCTTTGCAGATGTATCTACCGGCTTCCCGAACCAAAGTGTAACTGCTTGGACATCTGACAACAAAGCTTCCCTCTAAGTTTGTGCATTCCACAATCAAGTCATAATTTTTAATGTCAAGACATTCGTCTATATCTGTAAAAAAAACATTCAAAATAGAATAAAGTTAAATTTCAATAGTCCATAGTAAACAATAATTCATTGTTAATTAAGCAATTTTAATTTCAATAATAAGATGGTTATAAGACAGTAAATAACTATTCAAAGCAATGAAGGTAATTGTTTGATGAAGTAAAGAAAATCTTACCTTTGCAGAGGTCTCCATCTTTTTCTCGTTCAAAACCATATTTGCAGAGAAGTGTGTACGATCCAACAGTATTAATGCAATCAGTAGACATTTCATTAAATTTAATAATTTCGCATTCATTTTGGTCTGAGTGAAAATGATCAGAAGCGCATTATAAATAAATTTTTTATAAATATTTAGTATTAATTTAATAATAACATATATAATTTGCAATCATCCCCTGTTTGTAAATGTCTGATCCAAACCAGAAAAATGAGCTTCCCTTAGAACAAAGGTAATATTGATAAAAATCTAATACTTCATTTTTAAACTGCGAAACAACTCAAATCGTTGTCTTACGCACCGGAGCAGATTTTGGATTCTCGATAATCATGTTGATATCCGATGTTGCATTGACAGTTGTAGGAGCCATTAATGTTAACGCATTTGGAGTTGGAAATGTCACATTCGTGGCTGTTGTTTTTGCATTCGTCAATATCTAGCGCAATCAAAAACAAATAAATTCGTCTTTATACGGAATCGATTGTAAAGCAGTAAATATTTCATCATTTTAAACGGAGAAACAACTCTAAACGTTCTCATACGCACCCGAACAGATTTTGGAATCAGGACTATCTTGTTGATAACCGATGTTGCATTGACAGTTGTAGGACCCGTTGATGTTAACGCATTTGGAGTTGGAAACGTCACATTCGTGACTGTTGTTTTCGCATTCGTCAATATCTGCGTTAAATAACTTGAGCATTACATAATGTTTATTACTTCCAATAATAATATGCTGGGGTGGTTAATCAAAAAATTTAAGAACTAAACGATGATAATATTCTTCATTTGTAGCATTATTTTCCAGTAGTTATTTGAAAAAACAATCAAATGTATGACTTTAACGTCAGGAAAACGAAATGGCCAACTAACCTTCACAGATAATATTATTTTCGGTATTCTTATATCCATCTTTACATTCGCAGGAATAGCTACCATCGTTGTTTCGACACGTAGAAATGGCTACATCGCAGGAGTTGCTGGTGGAACATTCATCAATGTCTGATCCAAACAAAAAAAAATGAGCTTCACTTAGTACAAATTTTATATTGATAAAAATCTAATACTTCATTTTTAATTGCCCATTTTTAAACTGCGAAACAACTCAAATCGTTGTCTTACGCACCGGAGCAGATTTTGGATTCTCGATAATCATGTTGATATCCGATGTTGCATTGACAGTTGTAGGAGCCATTAATGTTAACGCATTTGGAGTTGGAAACGTCACATTCATGACTGTTGTTTTCGCATTCATCAATATCTGAGTTAAATAACTTGAGCATTACATAATGTTTATTACTTCCAATAATAATATGCTGGGGTGGTTAATCAAAAAATTTAAGAACTAAACGATGATAATATTCTTCATTTGTAGCATTATTTTCCAGTAGTTATTTGAAAAAACAATCAAATGTATGTCTTTAACGTCAGGAAACGAAATGGCCTTGATAGGACCCATGAGACATGCTTAATACGTTCATCAATCACCGATACGATATTTGGATAATATCGCCAACTAACCTTCACAAGTAATATTATTTTCGGTATTCTTATATCCATCTTTACATTCGCAGGAGTAGCTACCATCGTTGTTTCGACACGTAGAAATGGCTACATCGCAGGATTTATTGCTGGTGGAACATTCATCAATGTCTGATCCAAACAAAAAAAATGAGCTTCCCCTAGTACAAATTTTATATTGATAAAAATCTAATACTTCATTTTTAAACTGCGAAACAACTCAAATCGTTGTCTTACGCACCGGAGCAGATTTTAGATTCTCGATAATCATGTTGATATCCGATGTTGCATTGACAGTTGTAGCAGCCATTAATGTTAACGCATTTGGAGTTGGAAATGTCACATTCGTGGCTGTTGTTTTTGCATTCGTCAATATCTAGCGCAATCAAAAACAAATAAATTCGTCTTTATACGGAATCGATTGTAAAGCAGTAAATATTTCATCATTTTAAACGGAGAAACAATTCTAAACGTTCTCATACGCACCCGAACAGATTTGGGAATCAGTACTATCTTGTTGATAACCGATGTTGCAATGACAGTTGTAGGAGCCATTAATGTTAAAGCATTTGGAGTTTGAAATGTCACATTCATGACTGTTGTTTTCGCATTCATCAATATCTGCGTTAAGTTGAGCATTACATAATGTTTATTACTTCCAATAATAATATATTGGTGTGGTTAATCAAAAAATTTAAGAACTAAACGATGATAATATTCTTCATTTGTAGCATTATTTTCCAGTAGTTATTTGAAAAAAAAACAATCAAATATATGTCTTTAACGTCTGGAAACGAAATGGCCGTGATAGAACCTATCCGACATGCCTAATATCATCAATCACCGATACGATATTTGGATAATATCGTCTACTAACCTCCACAAGTAATGTTATTTTCGGTATTCTTATATCCATCTTTACATTCGCAGGAATAGCTACCATCGTTGTTTCGACACGTAGAAATGGCTACATCGCAGTAGTTGCTGGTGGAACATTCATCAATGTCTGATCCAAACAAAAAAAAATGAGCTTCCCTTAGTACAAATTTAATATTGAATAAAATCTAATACTTCAATTTTAAACCTCGAAACAACTCAAATCGCTCTCTAACTCACCGGAGCAGATTTTGGATTCAGGACTAGCTTGTTGATAACCGATGTGGCATTCACAATTGTAGGACCCGTTAATGTTAACGCATTTGGAGTTGGAAATGTCACATTCATAACTGTTGTTTTCGCATTCATCAATATCTGCGTTAAATAACTTGAGCATTACATAATGTTTATTACTTCCAATAATAATATGCTGGGGTGGTTAATCAAAAAATTTAATAACTAAACGATGATAATATTCTTCATTTGTAGCATTATTTTCCAGTAGTTATTTGAAAAAAAATAATCAAATGTATGTCTTTAACGTCAGGAAACGAAATGGCCTTGATAGGACCCATGAGACATGCTTAATACGTTCATCAATCACCGATACGATATTTGGATAATATCGCCAACTAACCTTCACAAGTAATATTATTTTCGGTATTCTTATATCCATCTTTACATTCGCAGGAATAGCTACCATCGTTGTTTCGACACGTAGAAATGGCTACATCGCAGTAGTTGCTGGTGGAACATTCATCAATGTCTGATCCAAACAAAAAAAAAAGAGCTTCCCTTAGTACAAATTTAATATTGAAAAAAATCTAATACTTTATTTTAAACTGCGAAACAACTCAAATCGTTGTCTTACGCACCGGAGCAGATTTTGGATTCTGGATAATCATGTTGATATCCGATGTTGCATTGACAGTTGTAGGAGCCATTAATGTTAACGCATTTGGAGTTGGAAATGTCACATTCGTGACTATTGTTTTCGCATTCATCAATATCTTCGTTAAATAACTTGAGCATTATATAATGTTTATTAATCCAATAAAAATATGCTGGGGTGGTTAATCAAAAAATTTACGAACTAAACGATGATAATATTCTTCATTTGCAGCATTATTTTCCAGTAGTTATTTGAAAAAACAATCAAATGTATGTCGTTAACGTCAGGAAAACGTAATGGCCAACTAACCTTCACAGATAATATTATTTTCGGTATTCTTATATCCATCTTTACATTCGCAGGAATAGCTACCATCGTTGTTTCGACACGTAGAAATGGCTACATCGCAGGAGTTGCTGGTGGAACATTCATCGATATCTTGAAAAAAAAATTTTTAATATCGTATAAATATCGAATTTGTTCATTTAAATTAAAACCATATCTGCAGAACCTGTACATCTATTAGCAATTAATCCCGTAAATCCATCTTTGCATTGACATAAATAGCTTCCTTTTCTGTTTTGGCATGTCGTCGATTTTGGATCGCAAATATTTAAAGAACATTCGTCGATGTCTGTCGCAAGGAAAAAAAAATGAACTCGTCTTAGTACAAAATCAATACTTCTAATTTATGGTAATTTATATATTTTTTGTAACGACGAAACCATTCTCTTACGGACCGTAGCAGATTTTGGAGCCAGTATTATCTTGTTTATATCCTATTTTGCATTGGCATTTGTAGGAGCCAATAATGTTCACACATTTTGAGGTGGAGACATTACATTCGTGTCTGCCGGTTCTACATTCATCAATATCTGCATTAATAACTGAAAGCTTAAATATTATTTAAAAGTAGTTTAAAATATTGGAATACCAAAATAGGACAATTAAGTAATCCAACTAATAAGTTGAAAATTTATATGGCATGTTATAGCGATGATTACGTTGTTCCCTTACGAGATTGGTTTCCCGTAGTCATTAAAAAAAAAATTTAAAATCTAAATTTAAAAAAAAAAAACAAAACAGAGTGGGCTTTGAGCTAGAAGCGGCTTTTTCAGAGTTTTCAGCTAAATGTTTTTATAGTTTGGTATTTAACAATCATTACCGCAATCATCGCTTAATTTATAGATGACATTCTAAGTATTTTATGTACGACTACAAATTAATCTATCACAAGGCATTACAAATATTGGAAAATATAAATTCCATGAACTATTAAACTTTAATAATCGAATTTAATTGCAAATTAAAATGGTAATTAATTCTTTAATGGAAAATGTTTTGACCAACGACGTTCAGAAATAATTGAGAGTAATACGTAACCTATTACTCATTCTCGAATATCAATCATAAATTGATAAAATAACTCACTTGCACCAAATAATACATTTGCAATCCAAGATAGTATAAATAAATTAATCATTTTAACAAATCTAATTGAAATTTACAAGTCAGCAAAAACTTATCGATGTGAAAAAATTCAATCCTGGAGCGACTTATTAAGCCTACGAAGTAGGAAGTTTTGAGATGCAATTAAGTGGCCAATTAAGCGAATTAACAGTCGACCCCTGAACAATTAATAAAACTTAATAACCTGAAAAATATATAGAAATATGTAGAAACATGTAATGGCACGATTCAAAATTTGGACGATATAACTTTAATAAAACATCGAAAATCAAGTTAGTCTTTTGACACATATACAATTAATTAATATTACCCCAAGATATTACTATCCTTAAATGGTTTAGCAGTTATTAACTATTTATCGGAATTATCGCTTAATTGGTAAATTACTATTTCCAAATATTTTAAGGACATTAAATAGCTTGAAATTAAATTGAAGCGGCTTTTGCTGATAGAAATAATTATGGGCATTATTGCTTAATCGTTCATTTATAATTAAATCAATTAAAATTAAATTTTATTCATAAACCATGAATCGAATAAATCAATTCATCAGTTTGGTCCCAAATCCAACTAGTATATATTTCTATTATATAACTTCCTTATAAATAAACATATCTTGTTGAAAATTGCAGCAATTATGTAACTTATAGTTTATGGATATCCTGCAAAATTTATTTTTATTTAGATCAATGATGCTTGTAAATTGCGCAATTGATCGAATTTTGGCAGAGAAATGACTAAATAACCACTTCCTTTTAGGCCCATTTGAATTTGTTAAAAATTTAGTTAAAGGAATCAAACATGAAATTACCATTGAGAAGGCTATATAATATGGATCAAAATTAAAAACCTCCTTTATTATACATTTTCATCATGGGGAAGAGACCAAGTTTGACTGATGAAGAGAAATGGCAAATTAAAGCATTCAGGAAAGCAAATTATTCGATAAGAATGATTTGCTAAAGAGTTGAAACGTTCAAGGGGTGCTATCAAACATTTTTTGGATGATCCAGGGTCATAAGGGAAGAAATATGCTGGTGGAAGACCAAGAAAACTCTCTAAACAGAGTCAGAGACATCTGATCAGAGAGGCTTCACGAGGTAATCTTTCGTGTAAACAATTGAAAGAAAAGTTAGAATTAAATGTCCATGTGAGGACAATATGTAACTACTTAAATTCAAGTGGCCAGTTGAAGTTTAAAATGAGAAAAAAAGCTCCAGCACTGAATGATCTTCAAAAGGAAAGACGTCAACTTGGGGCCAAAGAGATGGTGATTTAAAATAAAAAGTGGGAGAGTGTGATTTTCTCAGATGAAAAAAAATTCAACTTAGACGGGTATACAATACTACTGGCGTGACTTAAGAAAAAATTTGTCTTTTTTAGCAGAAAACATGGAAAAGGTTCTGTGATGACCTGGGAAGGAATCTCTTCATCTGGGAGGACTGAACTGGTGCATTTGAAAGGAAGACAAGACTCCCAGAAATATATAAAAATGCTCAAGGATCATCTCCTCCCTTTTGTTGGAGCAAAACAATATGAGTTCCAGCAAGATAATGCTCCAATTCATGTTTCAAGAGCAACAAGAGCATTTTTCTAGGAATCCAAAATACAGGTTATGGAGTGGCCCGCATGTTCCCCAGACCTAAATCCAATTGAGAATATCTGGGGACGCTGGACTGTTTTGTCGTTCGGATGCATTAAATTAAGGACGTCAAAGACAATTATTTCCCCGGAAAGATGAGCATTGTTCTCTGCTCGGGAATGGCAGGCGACATTTTGATGCAGACTGGCGAGGAGTGAACATTAAATTTTCCGCTTCGTTGATCGAAAGTTCATTTTGAAATCAGCCTAACGAGCAAATTACCGGTAAACAATATCTTATGATAGTAGATTTAAAGGAATTACTATTATTATTAATATAATATAAGTTGCTGCTGCTTTTTTTAATATTTACAATCTTTTTTTTAAAAAATAGTAAATAAGTAGATATAGTCCAATAAATAATACAAAATAATTAATATAGGAATCGTCCGTTATCGTCGCAATGCTCCAATTTTGTAACTAGTGACAGCGGCAGCATAACAGGATGCGATTAATATAAATAATAATGATTGTTTGCGACAACTGTATTAGTTGCGGGTGTAAGGTTTGTCTGACATTTTAAGTAAAAATATTGATATTGAAAATATCGATTAATTTAATTTGGACAAGTTTGAATAGCAAGTATGGAAACCATGTCTGTTATTTGTTTTATGACGATTATTGGAATTCTGTCAACAGGTAAGTACTTTTTGAATTATATTAAAGAAAAATAATAAAAAAGCCGATGTAATTCTTGAAGAGCATAATAATTACCAAAAGGTTTTAATCGAATTGTAATTATAATTGAAAAGTAAATAGTGTAATGATTATACTGTCAGCATCCACGTCAACAAACATAGCCCTGAGAAAGAAAGTCTACATGGCCGAAACGCGTGAACGATATACAGCGGATAAAGCCGTAGACGGAAATGCCGATACCACTTTTTCTGATCACTGTGTACTTGGCTTAATATCTTCCAGTTGGCTTGTGGTTGATCTTGAAGGAATGTATCTGATCGGAGATGTTCACATCACGTCGACCAATTACCTTGGTAGGATAATCCTGGTCTTACGGCCTGCTTTTAATTTAACAGTAATAAGTGATAAAATAATTTAAGAAAAAAAGTTGAAATGTCGGCAAGATTTAAAATTTATGAATATAAAAGTTATATAATTGGGTTAACATGAGTGAGGCCCTTTTGCGGAGAATTTGGTGATAAGAGACGTGAAAAGTTAGTTTTAAAATTGTTAAAACCAGATTCTTTTCTTATAGCCTATGTTTTGGACTACATTGTAATCGGTTTAACAAACGATTATGAACCGAACAAGACTCCAGCACACGGTTCTTACATCGTTTGTACTCAGCTCGGATCTCAGTTTCCTGCGATGAAGAAATTAATTATTTCTTGTCCAAAGAACACGCCTGCCATGCGGTTTCTAATACTTCTACAGCCATCCAATAAAAGAACTGGTTACCTTACACTGAGTGAGGTAGAAGTATATGAAAACTTTGACATCGGTACGGCATTCCGAAAATGATTAATAAGCATATTTGTTGTTTGTCCATGTGTTGCATAAATGATTCATAATCATACCTCGATTAGTGTCCTTGTTCGTTTAAAGTGCCAGAGTAATTATATCTGAGACGATCGTAACTTTGAAGAAATTTAATTAACCTTTGTTTTCAGATGTCGGCCCTTTTGTCGGATGTTTTGAAACATTTGAAGATAAAATTGAACATTTTGCATCAGAAAAACGAACCCGGTGTCAAGTTACGTGTCGAAGTAGCAACAAGACCTTTTTTTCAGATCAAGTAATGTTATGAATGATGTCATTATTCTTGTTACAATCGAAAATAAATATAATTAATTTTTAAATTGTAAATTTTCGATGAATATTTTAACAATGTAAATATCATTAAAAGCATTGATGCATAATATAATATAATATAATATAATATAATATAATATAATATAATATAATACAAATTGATACAAATTGAATATATTTAATAATTTTCACCTCATTATGTAAAAATACCAAAAGTTAAGTATTTCAACTTCAAACTAGTTTATTTAGAAACTTAATTTATTTTAATGAATATATTTCCAACTAATTAAATTTAATTTATAACTAAATATTTAATGTAACATTGCTAAACCACAAACTAACACTTTGTTTGGCAGAAAAATAGTTGTATATGTGGTAGTAAGCCAATTTATTACGGACGTTGCGATGGGGAACATATGGAGGTGTTTGCAGGTAACTGTAATATTTAATAATGTTTCAGCCAATTGTATAACATTATTTCTAATGACGTTAATGTACTTCATTGGGTTCCAACTGTTAATTTATTCTTATCAGTTTGTCCCTTTGGATTATATGGTTCCACTTGTTCTAAGATTTGCAAATGCAAAATCACCGAACCGTGCGACGTGGAACACGGAAGGTGTCCAAATGAAACTGTCAATCTTGATGAGCATGGGCATGGGCACGAGGCAACTGAAGGTGATGGGACGTTAAAGTTCTGAAAGAAAAAAAATAGATTTATTGTATTCTAGTTTATTTTTGCTAAGCATATTTATTTGTTTTGTTATGTTATGTTATGCTTTTATATTACGAAGTGTTAATTTTGTTATCGAAATATATGCCTGTAATTATGCAGAAAATATTACTATGAACTCGTACGTCGGTTGTATCAACCATCGGGAACTATTCTCTACTGAAGTTGCACATCTACTCCCTATCCAGGATTGCTTGACAACTTGCAGATGGCGAATGTTTGATTTGGCAGGATGGGTAATAATTCATAAAATATTTAGATATTATTTATACTTTTATTAAATATAATTTAATTTGAAAGTAATTTTAATAGATTAATATGTCTTTTCGTTGACAATTATTTATTGTTGTTATTATTATATTTTAAATCGTTATTATTATTATTATCAAATGCTTCAAATTGAAGTATGAAAAAATTTGCTGGTGTTTCAAAAACTCGAAGATAGTACAAGAAAGTTGTGGAGTCGATTTTATTGATATCTATGCAGGTGTGTGTCTTAAAGATTATTATTCTGTTAAAGTTCTACATTAGATTAAAGTTTCTATTTATTTTAAAATGAAATTGGAGGTTTTTGACGTTTTGCTTTGCACTTTATTTTCAGTATGTCCCATAGGTAGATATGGTTACAATTGTTCTCTGATCTGTCACTGCAAACACGGAAAACCATGTTCATATTCGGACGGTAGATGCTACGATGGATGTGAAGACGGGTGGATAGGTTCAACGTGTGACGAAAGAGGTTTGTGTTGCAATAAGTTTGTTATCAATATTAATGACGTCATTGTCGTGTCTAAGTTCGAATTATTTTTGAATTGTTTTAACTCTGAAATGTTTTAAATACTTAATTAATACGAAATACTTAATATTTAATTATCTTTAATATCTACAAAAAATATCGCAGACTGTTTCTTTAACAACGGATTATGCGACAATAACAGCGAATGTTTGCAACAACACAACAAGAGTTTTTGTTTTTGCAACAAGGGATTCACTCGTCCGGGAATTGCTTCGGAATGTCAAGGTCACTTCTATTGCCATAACAAAATTAATTTTACTATTACGTTACTAGCAAAACGATTATATTAATCAGTTGAAAATATATGAAATATAATAATATTAGGATAATTAGACCAAACATTAAAAATAGACCCAAAATAAGATGACTTCAGACTCTTAATACAATTTACAATGAAATTATTTTAATTCCAAATTATTTTGTAATAAAAAATAATATTTATATTTATTATTTAATTATAATATTAACTAAATTATTTATTATTTTACTTACATTTATTTTATTTATTAAATCATTTACAGCCATAACTTTTTCGTCTTCTTCCCCAAATTTCGGTATCATATTTGGTGTCTTGATTGCAATCTTGTTGATGGTGTTCTTACTTGTTCTGCTATTCTTTCTCATGTGAGTCATGTTAACATAAAGATGCAATATTAATTTTTATTAATTAATATTAAATGTTAAATGATGCTTTAAAGAAATGTTAACTTTTTTTAACTAAAATTTAGAAACTACTTTCACAGAAATAGGACATCTTTTGGAAAGTATTTTAAAATAAGAAAATACAAAACTACTTATTACTCGAGACAAATTTGCAACGAACAACTTAGTAAGTCGTTGAAGCTTCAAATTTAAAAAAGATTGTTATTAATTAACTTAAATTTAGTAATAATTTAATTAATATTTCGGTCTTGATTATTTATTCTCTGTTTTAATCCATTGAGTAGCAAAAAGGTTACAACAAGTTATATAAGGATGATATAGTTACGTAAATATAATATAGTTAATATTTCGGCTGAACTTTCACTTACAGCAAGTGGAACAAGCCAAACATCACTCGAATCTCAGACTCAAGGAAAGTTGAAATTGACGAACTTTCCAGATTACGTGGCTGCCAATTCACAATCTTTTGTTGAGGAATTCAAAGTAATTTTGGAAATAGGAAAAAAAACATTTTGCTTGTTTCATTGTTATTAATTGGATTATAATATTATCCTCCAACCATTGGCAGTCCATACCTATGCATACGTCGTCGCCGTGCACTTACGGGCTCCAGAAGCACCTCAAGACTAAAAATAGATTCAGAAATATTATCCCATGTGAGTTTATATTTTTAAACAACAGGTCCACTAAGCTTAAAATGAATTAAGTTGTTAAATTAGACCACAAATATTTTTATTTTGCTAGGTCATCAGTTAAGGTATAATCTAATAATAACCTATTAATGTTATCAACTTAAGTATTAATCCCAATAGCAGTCTCAATTCTCATACATAGCTTATGGAATTCACAATTTTAAACCTATAATGCATTCAGTAAATCTAAAATATTGCGCACCTGTCCAGACTAAAACTGACCGATATAAAATGCTTAATTTCTTCTAAAACACATGAATGATGTGCCTTTACAAACTCTCCGACCATATTGCAGATGACAATAACAGAGTCATACTGAAGCAATTGCTTGCCAATGAATCTTCGGATTACATCAATGCCAGTTTTATTACGGTAACTAATTTAACGTTTAATACCATTATTAATTTAATAAAATTAGTAATTTTGCTTATTGAGTAATCATAATTATTAAATAGCGATTAGAAAAAATATAAATCAAGAAAATGTATTAGTGATTTTAATGGTAAAATTACAAGAAATAATACGACTTAGATATCCGATAGTTTGGTCATTTGCACTAATATCGCAATTAATAGTAATCAGTAGTTTAATTTAAAGTAAGCGATAATTATATTTTAAAAATTTGTTAATTAGAAATTAATTATTAAATTTGAAATCAAAGAAAAGAGTTGAAAAATTGAAATAAAAAATTATTTTCGAATTACAGTGTTGCAGCAAAACAATCATGATTGCAAGTCAAGGTAATATATTTTCTAAATTTGAAATTAAAAATATTTTAAAAGTTATTTGAAAATTATCATTGCTTTAAATCATATTAAATGCCATATTAAATCACCTTTAATAATAATAATAATAATGATAATAATGATAATAATAATAATTATTATTATTATAATAATGATAATAATAATAATAATTTTATTATTATTATTATTATTATTATTATAATGATGATAATAATAATAATAATAATAATAATAATAATAATAATATAATAATAATAATAATAATAATAATAATAATAATAATATAATAATAATAATAATAATAATAATAATAATAATAATAATAATAATAATAATAATAATAATATAATAATAATAATAATAATAATAATAATAATAATAATAATAATAATAATAATAATAATAATAATAATAATAATAATAATAATAATAATAATAATAATAATAATAATAATAATAATAATATTGCTTGATCAAAAACATACCCTCTAGATGTATAATTAAGGATTGCCTTGTTTTAAAAATTATTTCTTGTCTATGTTTATTTAAACCATTTCTATTGACTTTAACGTCGATTACATTCAATGGGCTCATTAAAAAGTATCAGATCCTGTTCAGAAACGTCTGCCATAGTACCTCAAACCGTAATTAATCATCAACCTTTTTGTTAGCAATACTATTTAACCACGACATTCCTACAAAACAAAGATGTAATCACATCTGCGTTCCTGATATGACAAATACAGCTATTACGTAATAATTGTATAATTGCCAATCTCAAAGTGTATTTCAGTCCCTAGACTTTGGGCTATTTTAAATTTACTCTGTAAGTTGAGATACCTTCGACGTAGAATTTTGGAGAATTTTGCAGTAACACGCGATGAAAATCATATCGTATTCCAGGCTTTATAGTCTTGAATGACAATCATCATCTGTTAATAAAGTAATTTTGAATACAACTTGTGAACTTAAAGACTTGCGCAACTTTGATCTTCAAATAAAATATCCAGTTTGAGGCTTCAATTGCTTCAATATTTACAATAATTATTATATACATCAGTCTCTTTCTTTTGCAATAAACACTTTAATATATTTTTTTATCAGTTATAAAAATAAATTTAATATTTATTATTATAAATGCATAAATAATTTTCATATTTAACATTATGCATACGTATACAAATCAATTTAATATTTTAAATTATAAATATGTAAATAATTTTGTTACTAATATTACTAATTTAACATTTCAGGACCAACGTCACAGAGCCTCCATGACTTCTGGAGGATGGTTGGTGAACAAGACGTTGGAATTATTGTCATGTTGTGCAATCTGGAAGAAAATAATAAGGTTATTATTTCAAGTTAAACAACGCAAGAATTATAAAATATTATTATTAAGAATTTATTAATTCTTATTAAAAATTAATTAATTATTATTATTAAACATTTATTAAAATATTATTATTTAAAAAAGTATTAAAAATTATTTTATAATATTAATTGCTTATTATAAATTATAAAACTAAATTTACATATAAAATTTAAAAAAAAAATAATGTATCATAAATTAAAGAACACTTTCAAATTATTAAATGTTAACAATATATATTGATAACTAATTTATTATTAATACTGTTAGTTAAAATTATGGGTCACGTTTCGTTAAGAAAAAATGTGGAAAGTATTGGCCTAACGTTGGCAAAGCCAGTTATGGAGGTTACTTGATTCAACTTACAACTGTCAGAAGATGGAGAGGATTCATTGAGAGAACATTCGTTCTGGAAACGGTTCGTTTAAAAAATCATTTGTAATATTTAGAATTTATGTTATTATTAATTAGTTTGTTGATATTTATTATATTATGATATTATTATTATTATTTACATGTTATCCTATTGTAAAATTAAGTTAATTGTAAATTTAATCTAACGGATTCATGAATCTTGAGGTGATGATTTGAGTTATATCCGTGGTAATGCCTAATTAAGAGGTGCTTGTTGGTGTATCAAGTCAGTTCTTTATTTCAAAATAAGAATTACGGTCCATAACAATTTATATGGCGATTTCTAACATAAATGATTACAATAATTTAACAATTATTTTAATTCTCTAAAACAATGCCAATTCATAAAAAATTCATTTTTTTTTATATTTTGAAATCTTCAGCCGAAATCTATTCGCAGTCAAATAACTCAACTCCACTACACTTCATGGCCTGATCACGGTGTACCTGATGACATTTTGAACTTCTTAACCTTTCGTAAGAGATTTAAAATCTTATTGGACAGAAAAAGATGCACCTCAGTTGTACATTGTAGGTGAGGAGGAAATGTTTAATTACGACGTGTGTTAAGAAATAACAATATTACTAAGTTTAAGATCTTAAGTGGTTTAAAATGATATTGGTTATTTATTTATACATTTATTTATTTACTTACTTATTTATTTATCACTTATTTATGGTCGCATCACGAATTTTAAACTCAGCGATCTTTCTCTTAAGAAATTTAAACGTCAAATTTGTGAAAACAAAACATTGAAAATAATACTACATAATTAGTTAAATTATCCTCAAATAATTCAATTGTAGCATTAATAATACTTTCAATATATTTACTAGTAATTAATTTAAATATAATTTAATTTTAATTTAGCGCTGGGGTTGGCAGGACAGGATGTTTCATGGCTGTAGAGCATTTGCTGGAAAAGGCGTCACAGGATGAATACCTGGACATTCCAGGGTACGTTGCCAGACTCAGAGCTGAAAGGCCTTACATGATTCAATCTCTGGTAAGAATTTTGTGTTTTTAATTTATTTTATTAAATTAAAGATATTTATTATTTTACATCAATTCATAGAGGAAAAGAAATATTCTAAATCATTTTATTTTGTAATTTCTTTCTTAGTGTTGGAAAACCAACATTAAAAAATTATGTGTTATCACAATTTAATTTTAAGTCTTTTTTTTTTGTAATTTTAATCAATGTCTCAAGGTATAAAAATTTAAAAAATGCAAAAGGAAATTGTGTGAGAAATAATCCATGTTGAAATTTTTATTTCATTCGACAGATGGCATGCTTTTCAAATTAAAACATCAACGCGTCACTTACTGACGCAATAACCACCAGCATTTTACTTATTTTAATGTCACATAAATCTTAATGCCGTTCGTTAAAACAGATTCAAAACTTAGATGCAGTTTAATAAAGTGACTCAGTTCTGTCCTCTCATTTCATACCTTGTTCAGTTTTTAAAAATATTTTTAATAATATTTCCTCACGAAATCGTCAGCTATGAACTTATAAGAATAATACTACCATAAAATAATAATTTCATTGTTATCGTTATTGTTTTTTTTTTATTATTTTGATGTCTTACATTCTCAGTCACAGTACGAGTTCATATACAACACAATGGTTGTGAAAGCCACGATGGGTGACACACTTTTCAAGAAAGATGAATATCTGGGTCACTACAGAACCAATCAAAATAATCCCAAGTATAGCGAACAACTCATGAATCAATTTGAGGTAGACAGATTGAGAACCATTTTCTGATTTTCCATCTTGTTTTATTTATAAGTAATATAATTCATCATCGTGTTACGTTTAAATAAAATGTTTTTATTATATTATAAAATCAATTATATATTATATTAGTAATATATTGTATTAATATATTAATATTAAAAAATATTACAATAAAATATTTATTTATGAAGTAAATATATTATAATGGATTTTTTTTTATTATTGCGAAGAAATTGTTTAATATGTTACTTTTAAACATCTTAAAATGGTTACTTTCTGATGCATTTTATAATTTATTGGGAATTAATCAAATGAACCTCACGATATTCGTAAACTATTTTTAAAATTATATTTATTGAATTTGTGATATAAAAAATAAAGAAAATATTAATAAACTTTGTCAGATGGTTCTACAGAGCCACAGCTTCTCTGAACGAGGTTTGTCTAACAAATTATGATAGACATATTATTGTTATTAATTAATTTATAATATTATAACAGGGGTTAATTTTATTAAATTAAGTTATCAATTATGACAAATTATAAATAAAATTTAAATGCCTAGTTGCATGAATTATATTGATAATCTTTTATAGTTATAGAATTAATTCTTTCAATTTCAGACAGAACTATTGACAAAAAGAGTCCAATACATTTTATGGTAGTAAAACTACATTTGCTTGAAAGTGACATGATTTTTTTTAAATCTAAGTGCTAATAATAATTTATTTAAAAAAAATTAATTTAATTAAATTTTCAAGAAAGATTATTTGTAAATAATCTGTAAGCCGTGGTCTATTATTGATTACAGTAATTAGTTACTTATATTAACAAGCACTAATTAACCTCAGAGCACTTCGGGTCAAATCAGATTCGCCATCACCTCAACGTACGAACCTGCAGAGGTCATGAAAATGTTATACTTCACTTGCAACACATTCATTGCCTTCGATCCGAGTCAGGTACGACATTGTAGAGATAGAAAGGGCAGGTGGAGGGTAGCACTAAATGATAATACATAATCAATTGTTTTATTACATGTACAGATTTTTAGTCACAGAAAAAAATGTGAACTTCCAATCTAAATTATGATGCTGCAAAAAATAATAAAAAAAGTCTCGTAAATAAAAGCGTTTGTTGAACTCCGAAATGCTAAGAAATATTGTAGGCAATTCAAAACTGAGTTATTTATGAGATTTTTCGCCTCTAACAGGCCTAGAAAGGTGCGCGGTTTTTAGAGAGAAAAAAATAAAAAAACTTATTTCCACAAGTTTCCCTGTAAATAGTCCCAATTTAGAAAGAATGAATAAATAAATTACAAAACAAAAACACAACTAATCCATCATGGAATCGAGAAATTTGTCCCAAACACTGGCCATCTACGATTTCATGCCAAGAATTGCTATTTGCCAATTTTAGATTCTCCTGTCAATGTTCACAAATACGACGATAGAAATGGATGTGGAGAGATCATTGAAATTGAAAGAGATAATTGAGACGAATTACGGTACAAAGATAACAATTGAAAGAATTATTTCACAAAATGACGAGAAAGTGAAGCAAAGTTATTATGTGAGTGATTTTGTTTGTTTTTTGTTTTTTTTTTATAAAAAAGAACGTCTTTAATCCCTAGCGTTGAAAATTAGTGCTAAGAATTTAAATATTCAAATTGTTGCCAAACATTCGTAATCTAAAACTTTCTTCTTCATTATTCATGCCTATTTCATGTTCCTATTTCTCTTTTATTCTCCTGTTTATAATAATTTATTAATTTATTATTTTTTTAGCTTTTAATGTCAATAACTATTCAATCATCATTTCAATTAAAGGGTAATAATATATCATTATTCCAATATATAATATCTTTACATTTCGAAAACATTACCTGCCTCTCCTTACATTGTTCAGTACACAATAACTGAAATAAATAAATGTTAAATAATTGGATAATTATCGTCAAATTATAAACAAAAATATTCCAGGCTAACTTGGCGCAATCAGAAAAACGTGAATTGGAAATTCATCTATTCGATGAATGTCTTCACGATTCTTATATCCAGTTCAACAGGATGTTACAATTGTACGAGAATGTCGTTAAGTTTAATATTACGGTTGATAACGAATTCGGCATCTTCAATTTGTAAGTACAAATGAAAAAACTTTAATTATAATTATTTAATTAAAATATTTTCGTTATTCATGTTCATTTCTTTCTTGTGATAACAACATTCCTTTCATCAAGTTAATAATTAATTGCGATTATAATGTTAATTATTTTCTGTTTAAGCAATAATATGTTTTATGTTTTACTATTAAAAAAAACTGCTCAATCATGTTTAGGAAATATTTTTGCTAAACGACTTTTATTGGTTTAAGTAAGCGTTTTTAGATTATAAACATGAAATTCATTTAATTTATTTTTATTTTATTTTATTTATTTATTTCTCAACAAATTGAAGGGTCATCCAATGACCACTAACACAAATTTGAATAAGTACAGCAAATTGAGCGTAAATAAAGTGCAGAAGCAAGCTTAAATTGATAGGTATTTGTTGAAGTCAGTAGTCGAGATGCAGGATTTAAATCGGGATAAAGTTGAGGAGTTTATTATATCAAGGGGTAAGGAGTTCCAGGGCTTGATGATCCGGTTGGTGAAAAAGTTCTGCCTGTGACTGGTGAGACACTTCTCTTGGCGTAGACGAAGGGGATGACCACGGGTTCTGGAAGTTAGAAATGTAGGGAACTCTGGAATCTTGCATATAGTATGGCCGTGGATTATTTTGTAGCATAGGCATAAATCACAGATGAGGCGACGATGTTCGAGTGTTTTGAGTCCGAGTTGTTTTAGTCTGTTGGGGTAGGGCAGAGCTCTGAGACCAGGAATCATTCTTGTGAAATATTTTTGCACCTTTTCTATTTTAGTTTTAAGCTGTTTGGTGTGTGGGTTCCATATTGGGGAGCAGTATTCGAGAATCGGCCGGACGAAGGAGCAGTATGCTTTGGTTAAAATGTTTTTGTTCCTGGTGCGAAGCATTTGGAAATCAAATGTAACCTCACAAATGCTTTGTGGACAATATTGCTGAGTGTGCCTTGTAAGTAAGTTTGTCGTCGATGAGGGACTCCGAGATCCCGGGTAGTTTCTAATAGAGGTACTGTTTGTGATGCAATTGTATAATGTCTAGGTGGAGTCCTGGTACGAGCTGACCTGACAGAGATTTGGATGCATTTCTCCGGAGCAAGCTGTAGTTGCCACCTGTTGCTCCATGACACACCAACTTATTAATAGCAGACTGCAGGGAGGAGGAACTTTGAGTGAGTGGTGATGCTGAGTACAGTTTGATATCGTCAGCAAATAGTTTTGATTTGACGTAGTTATCGTTAAGCGTATCGGTAACATCGTTAATGTATATAAGGAAAAGTGTAGGTCCAAGCACACTCCCCTGAGGCACGCCACTAATCACGTCCATTTCATTGGAAAGGTGGCCATTAATTTTTACTGCCTGGGTTCGGTTGGATAAGAAAGCTTCAAGCCATAAAAGTAGATTGCCTGAGATGCCATAGGCCTGAAGTTTAGATAGTAGCTTTTAGGTGAGACACCGAGTCGAAGGCTTTTCTAAAGTCAAAGTATATTATGTCTGTTCCCTGGTTCATTGATGCCGACCAATCATATGTACATTCAATCAGGTTGGAGCACGTAGATCTGGAATTTAAAAAGCCATGCTGTTCAGGTGATATGAGGTTGTTAGCCTTGAAGGTAGTTTAAGATGTCTTTGTTGTCTTTGTTGATCATCCGTTCCATGCCGACAGCCAGGAGGATGTGAGCGATATTGGTCGGTAGTTACCAGGATCAGAAGTGGCTCCTTTTTGTGTACGGGGGTTACATGGGCACAGATCTCCAATCAAGGGGTAATTCGTGCATATTGAAGGAGAAGTTGAAGATATGGGAGAGTGGCAAACAGAGACCAGCAGCGCAGTTTCTGAGGAGAGTGTTAGTGATTCCATCCGGACCAAGATTGAGAGGGACGGTTTGAGCTTGCGGAGTGTCTGGTATGTGCGATCAGGAGTGAACATTAATTGATCAATTTTTTTGCTGGTGCGTGGAGACATAGCATGGCATATTCCATCATCGATTGTGAAAACACTGCAAAAGTATCTATTGAAAATATTTGCTATTTTATCTGGATCTGATGTGTAGAGTCCATCTTGGGCTTTTAGCTCTTGCACTGGGTTATGGGCTGAAAGTTTGTTGTTGATGAAGCGGTAAAAACTGTCCTAAATTGCCGGTCAGTGCCAGCGTTTTCCTGGATTTCGTGGTGTTCATCTATGACTTTCCTTGAGTTTTTTGGAGAAAGCGTTGAAAATAATTTTGTCTTCGCTTCTTTTGCTTTGATGCCACTTGCGAAAGGCTTTAAGCTTTAGTTTTTGAGCCTTTAGAATGAAACTGGGTAGGAAGGCTTGAGTGATTTTATAGTGGTGCCGAGTTTGACACGTTCGGGAGCGATGCTATTGATGCCGTTGCTAACAATATCTGTAAACACTCTCCAACAGTCATCAACAGAGAAGCAGTATTGGAACAACTCATTCCAATTTATGTTGCAAAGGTAGCTGTCTAGATTTTCATAGGCTGATTTAGTTAAGTGTCTGTATCTCAGGTTATGAATTGTGACTGGTTGGGTTGGAAGATTCACTTTGAAGACAATGGTGTTATGGTCGCTCTGGGAGATTTGGTGGCATTATCCTGATGTCTGATATGAAACATGAATCGTTGGAGAAGAGCAGGTCTAAGATGTTAGATTGTCGCGTTGGTGACTGGACAAATTGGTGAAGTCCCATCTCGTCAAATAGGTTGATAAATGTATTATAGATTTCATTGTTGGGGTGGGAGTGGTTTTGCCAGTTGACACACGGAAGGTTGAAATCTCCCATGACGCCATACCTGTCCAGTACTCCTGCACAGATAGTCCAAACTCTGTACACTTTTTTTGGCATACTCAACGGAATTTGAATTGAACCCGGTTGGTCTGTAATAGGTAATAACTCGGCAAGTTGAACAACATGTAAGAATATCAACACAAACGATTTCAATGGATTTGTACTCCACGGTATGGGTATTGTCTAACTTTAAGATTTTTCTTTACAAGTAGAGCAACACCTCCACCCCGAGAGCCCCCTGTCGCAACGAAAAGCCTGATATTCGTTTAACAGAAATAAGCCATCGGGTTCGTTGTTCAACCAAGTTTCAGCCAAAACCAAAAACCTCTAGGTTGATGTGGCTTTTCAAAACAAAGATAGTTCTTCTCTTTTGCTGATTAGGCTTCTGATATTTGTGGAGGCCATGATTTTGGTTCATTTCCGAAAGGGCTGAGAGGTTGGTTGTGTCTCGGTTGTGGATGGCCTTGTTGAGCCACTCTGAGCGGTTTTTCAGTCTTCTCTGGCATCTTTTCTGGTAGGCCGCTTCAGCTTCGCTGGGCGTCAAGTCATAGTTCATGAATACTTTTCTGACGGCAGCATCTTGGGAAATTCTGAGAATTCTAGAAGACGAGATCAAGTCTCTTACTGCCTCAGAGTTTCGAGAGAGTGATACAGAGCTTAGTATTAGTGGGATCTTTCCCAAAACGACGTATATTTGTGATGGCAGGCTTCACAGTGAGATTCTGCTCGATGAAGTTATGTACAAGTTTGGTATCGTCGAGTGTTGGCTGAGCTGGTAAGCCGGAAACAATAACATTTGTTGAGCGCCTGCTCTTCTCAACTCTTTCTTTTTCGGCGTTCAACAAGACATTCTTGATCTCTGTCAAATCCACGCTGGGGGCACGAGTTACAAATGACTGTTCGAGAGTCTCCATCCTGGTCAGAAACGTTTTAGTCATCTCATTCAGAGCTTCAGTCAACGTTTTGGTTATTTGCGACATCATGACCTGAATT
The DNA here is from genome assembly GCA_034509925.1 of Hirudinaria manillensis. Classification (NCBI taxonomy): domain Eukaryota; kingdom Metazoa; phylum Annelida; class Clitellata; order Hirudinida; family Hirudinidae; genus Hirudinaria; species Hirudinaria manillensis. The sequence continues at coordinate 2,526,489 of CM067536.1, read as the reverse complement.
GTTGTTGAAAATGCCTCCAACATCTTATTCATATTGGTGTTCATTTGGCCAATTGCATTCGTCATGTGCTCCCCCAGCTGTTTTGTCAGGAGGTTCGAATTTTCATTCGCTTGTTTCATAACAGCGTTCAGAATCATTTCAAGGCTATCCGGCGTTAGCGACCTCGCCATTTCAAACAAATTTGCCGAATTAGTGTATTTCAGTGAGTACAACAAAATTAGACTGTTAGCTGGAGGTATATTCTATTTATAACGACGTTTTGTGCGAAAATCACGGAGAAAGGTAAACCTGCCCGCACTCTATTAACGCTCACAACAATCATTAACCCGTTATTATCTTCGTAACATTTTATCATTTAAACTGTTTTTTAGTTTTAATATTAGTAAATTAATTCCTAACTAAAGTCTAAAGAGAAGTAAATCACTATAATCAATATAATACCTACGATTACCACAATGTTGTACTTCTAATGCAATACTAAAGCCTTAAGTAGATGAGAGCCAGGAAATGGCTAAAGTACTACTTTCACTTTCCATTCTGTTGAACCTGAAAAACAATTGTTTTACCGGCGTCTCCGTTGAATGTAAACCCAACCAGGTCTGAATCCGATAGCGGAGGAATGTTTACGATGTTCTCTTGTATTTGTGAAGCCGTCGATTCGAGAGGTGAAGTCTCAATTTACGACCAACTGGTTGAGCTCAATGAACAAACACGGACTCTTGCAATCAGGACATTGGTTCGTCTTGTTGTTAGCCCGTAGTTTACGTTGTGAGGCGTTGTCGATAGTGCTAACGTCGTTGAAAGTTGTCTTCGACGACTTTGTTTGTGCTGTCGCTTATGTTGTTTGTATTGTTGGCTTTGTTTGTGCAGCTGTTTATATCGTTTGCGTTGTTGCTGTTGCTTGTGTTGTTGATATTCTATATTGTTGTTTGCACCGTTGCCTCGGCAAATCTCTCCCCACATCGGGCAATGTTTTGGCTATGTTAGTTTATGATCATGAGGTTTAAGAATATTAATGATGATATCGTGTAGTTTTAGCTATCCTAGGTTGAAATTATTTCATTGAAATTCAATCTCGTGCAGTGAAGTGTAAGTTATTTAAAATGACAAGTTATTATAAGCTTACAGTTTTATAAAGAAATCTACGTTGCACATCTAGGTTCAAAAATTTAAAGAGCATAATGTTCAAGTATATTCAATGATATTAATTCATATGTGACTATTTTGTAGAAATTTAAATTGTGTAAATTATTAGTTTAAAAAGAGCTCTCGTGCACTCGTCTGAACCTGAGACATCAAAACGCTTCATTCTATTTGATTTTTGCTTTGCAAAGAAAACATTTGTTTTAGTTTATTGGTTCATGTTTACATAATTTATGCTAATTTATTTCAGAGTTCATTTCAAGATCTTCACAATTTTGCCTTCAATTATCTGCTACTGACGGAAAAATAAATCCGGAAGCATTTCGTTTTTACCGGCAAATTATTTAATAAATAATTAATAATTAATAAATTTAATAAAAACTAATAAAGATGGTTTTATTACTTTTGCTTATTAATAAAGGTTGGAACTTATATAGTTTTATTTTTTTTTAAATAATTTAGTTTTGTAATTTACCAGTTAATAACATTTCCGTGAAGATCCGCTTAAGACTTTTTTTCCAGAGGAAATTGTTTCTGTAGAACCACTAAAATAATAACTAATGTAATTATTACAAAATTATATCTCATGCAAAATTACTTATTGCATTTGTCGAGCGTCACTAAAAAAACTGACTTTACAATCAATGTAAGAAATGTTTTTTTTATCACTTGAAATGAGAAAATCAAGAAAATAACTTCTTATAGACTGTTACAAAAATTATATTAAACTTTGCGTAAAAGCTGGTTAAAGAACAAGAGTATTAGGAAGTGCGAAGTCTAGGACTTAAAAATAATAATATTATTAATAAATTAATAAATTAATAATAAAACTATTTCACAATTAATTAGCGCATCTTCAATCCATGATGCTGCCGAGTTTAGGATTCCTGCGATTTCTGTAAATCCTCTCCACATACTCAGACAATGACGATGTTCTTTATCGTGTTGATTAAAATTTAACTACCTTTATCAAAATTGCATCATCGCTGCTACTACCGACTAACACTATCGGCTAATCTTTCAAGTGGACTTGCAGAATACTTAACCTAATCTTCGGCATTTAATACAATCGCTTCAAATGCATCTCATTCGAAATCCTGAAAGCTTCCTAAGCAACTCACATAAATTGTCCTGAACGCCGTTGGACCCACAACACGACTGCATTAATAACCCAAATAAAAACTTTTTATAACTTACGGACTAAACGCGAATTAAAATTCATTTTTTTAATATTTTTTCATCAATCAGAAGCTGAAAGAGAGATTTTGGAAGTTGCATAACAAAAAAAAATATATGTAAATGTTATCATTTTGTCGATAAATCATGGAAAACTCAGAAAAGCTATTGAAGAGAAAATGTTTGAATTTTCGTTTGTTTTGACAAGGAATTAATCTCCTGTAAACAGCCGGTTATTTGAAGCTTTGTTTGGTTCACGAAATACAAAAAAAAAATAAAAACATGTTTCTTGTTGTCAAAGGCAAAATAAAAAGAAAAACCATTGCGTTTGATATTTTCTAAATGTCAAAATTACATGTTTGGAAATAAACGTTATTATTATTATTATTATTATTATTTTATTTTTATTTATTATTAAATTAACTACATTTTTGTTACATTATTCTAATTGTTTAATATCTTTATCCAGCCAAGGACTGAATGCGTTTCGTAGATGTTCTGACAATGTGAAGTATGTTTATGTTATGTTAAAGTCTTAATGATTGTATTAAACTAAGTTAATTACATACTCGTCTCTTCGCTCAACCGCTTTGACACGAGATTAAGTTTCACTTCAAAAACGGAATCTCTGTCAGGAAATGAGTTTCATGACAAAGTGGAATTTTCATTTCCAAAGCTTCTTTTCCAAATTCATTTCCAATCCTGTCCTTTGTGTCTGAGAGCTTAGAAGAGCATGGAATATTAAACTTATACCAAGAATTCTCTGTTGTATGAATTGAAACTTGCGTATTTAAATAAAGAAACATTTTAAACAAAAATAAAAATGTTCTGTTGATGACTCTTTTCTCTTTCGCATTTATAGATAGATTCCCACGGCTTACAAAAGCTGGTCATTTAACATGTTTGGTAATGCTTCTTGACGTTACTAATGACGACAAAGGAATCTTTACCATTGAGAGTTTTATCAGTCTTTGTTATTTTAACTTTGCTGGTGCTAAATTGACTTTGATTAATATTTGAGTTTCGTTACTCCAACAAAAGTGCAGTAAGTTTACTTGATTTACTAGACCATCCTTAGCAGCTGAACAAAGCCAAATAGCCATCTTTAGCGGCGATAAATGTGCCGCCTCAAACGATTTGTAACTTACGATGAAAGGGTTGCTTACCTCTTAAAGACGTTTTGAAAACCATTTGTTAGTATTTGCTTTCTATTCGCTAGAAAAAAAAACCATTTTGAAAAATTACCAGAAAAAAGTCAAACGAAGGTGGGGCTTTGCTTGTTTGGTAAAACGCTGGTCCATAAAATTTTTTAAGTTGGGAATTCTTGAACGGGTTTCACAATCGCAAACATCCACGGCTTCGTTGCGACCTTTGAACTTTGAAAAATCGTCTGCTTACGAGCGGCAAACGCTAGCTTTTGAGTTTTTGATTGTTTTTATTTTGTTCTTTTTTTTTTACTTTTTTGTTTTTTCGAGGGTTTGGCCGTGAAGAACATGCGTCACTGATGCTTTCAACGTTGTTTTGGAAGTTTTTCTCCAGCTTAGAACAAGAAACATTTCTCCTCTTTTGTACACTCCCTCAAAATCTGAATAAATGGTCTGAATAATTTAGACCCGCATATTAGCCAGCCAAAGCTCCAACAGGGATGAATTTAATAGTCCTAGGTCCATAGGTCATTGCTTGTAAGGCTGTTTTAAAATTGATATAAAAACAATATACGATCATTTTTTCATAATTAGTCTAATTATTATTATTATTAAAAAAACAAATTTAAAAGCAAATTGTCAGATTTAAATTTTGTCGAGGTCTAAATTAAAAAGTGTCAATATCACAGATACTGAAACCACTTCGTAAACATGCCGTTCGAAGACATGTTGATGTCGGACTGGTGTCCCGGGAGGATGGATGGTTAAATGGATGAAAGGGAGATGGAAAGATCAAGGTGCATAGTTTGCCTAAAAGGTAAGTAGCAGTCAGACAGCACGGACGGATCCCTCCGCTAAATCTTCTCTTTACGCGCACCTTACAATGCAGCGAGATGTAGCGTTGAGAGGGAAAGCTTAAAAGTAACAAACAAGTGGACCTTTCTTCACAGTTTTCATGAAACCTGAGATTACTGTCGGTTGTTTAAAGTGATCATCTTACCCGGTGAACTGCTTTAATTTGAGACTCATTGTCGTCTGCCCTTTACGGATATTGTCTGTAAAATTACGTACGAAACTATAAGCAAAGCAGTCGAATCATCAAAACAATAATAATGGTGATGGTGATGAAGATGATGAGGAGGAAGATAAACATGTTAAAAATGATAACAAGAATAGATAGACCTGTTTGACTCCTTTTTTTAAAAAACCTTAATCACCGGATCGAGGCATGAGATTTGAAAAGTTAGTGACATTAGTTTTTCTGCATGCCTGTTCGTCAAAATGTTTATGAATGCCATGATTTATTTACTTGTCGAGCGATGAATCCAAAAAGAACAACATGTTAATCATTCTTCAATAACTCTCTGCCAACCTTTAGTGCAGACACCTGTACGTTGCTTTGTTGCCTTTTGATTAAAAAATGGTTTTAAATAGATTTATCAATTGGGGTTATTGAATTCCGAATAGACGGTAATATTTAAGCTCAATACTTAATTGGTTTACTTAATTGCTGTAAATTTCGAAGAGATGTGCTAATTATTGTGAAAGTTATCTCTTAAAACGGACGGGTCGTAATATTATTTCTACTGCTGTACCCAAACAGAAAGGAAGGTAAAAAGTGGACCCAGATGAACGGATATCATCTATCAAATGTCACAGTTAAACTGATGCCAGTAATTTGGTGCTGGTATGATCCGATCTTGCGATAATTGCCTCTGTCATTTGGCTTTGTTATCGGTCATTATCGAATATTGATTTTATTGATTAAAACATCGTGATTAAATCATTTACGCTCAAGAACAAATTTTATTTGCTCCTAAACATTTCCAAGAAGCGAAAGAAATAATGTTGGCTGATCGATCAATTTAATACATAATTTGAACTGGCATAAGTTATAACATTAGCAGCTTACCATCTAAGATTGTCTAAATAACAAAAACTTTAATTACTGATACGTAATCGATCGAGCAATTATGACTAATAAAGATAGATTATACGAAGCACTAGCTTTTGGTAATACCTCACAACTGCATTCATCGGAGTAACCATGAAAACAATTTTAGATTTCATTGGAGCATCTTGTTGATACTGACTGTTGATGTTGTGATCTATAAGTTTACCTGGATGTTATTATAAATCAGGATTATCCTGAAGTTATTAAAAAAGCCTTGCTATTATAAGGTCTGATTTTATAATCGATTAATCTTAAAACTTCGGATTTGCAAGGGTTTAAAGGGTTTAAAAGGCACTGTGATTTATGAAATAACAGCCATGGAATGGAACAGTTTTTTTTTAAATATTTTTTTTATGACATTTCTAAAAACAATTCTTGCAAATCTCAGTGCCGAAAGACAACAAACGTCCAGAAATACGACTCTGTTATTACTATTATCTGCTTGAGCAATGTAGCTATTGCTTTCCAATTCTCCGAAAACTATGCATAAACACCGCTCAAAGCTGGAAAAAGAACCTTTCCAAGCTTATGAGAAAATAAGTCTCCAGCCACAAAAGCTCCACATTCCGCTTCTTGCACACTATATCTGGCCAAGTGTTTGTTTGTTTATGTCAGTGAATTTTTTGTCAACCTATTTTTTAACAGAAAAACCCATCTAAGGTTTTTAAAAATGTATAAGTAATGAAATTACTTGCTTTGAATGTTTAACTCTAATAGGATAAGGGCTAAAGTAAATTGCAGATAACGTTAGAAGTTAGTATATTTGTATATGTGATATATATTATTATATTATTATTATATTGTTATTATATTGTTATTATATTCACAAAAGTCCCAGATACGACAAAGGATACGTAAATCAGACATCGGGACAATGTTTCGATCAGATGTTGTGAATGTTAGGGCAGAGGTTGCAAGTAGTCGAAAATAATTTCAATTCACTCGAATTCCAGATAATTTAGGATGTAATTTATGATTTGCAAAAATTACAGTAAGTTTTTACAGTAAGTAAATTACGGTAATTTTTAAGTAATTACATTTAAATAGAAAGTAATGTTACACAAAATTGAAAATTATTTCGAATAATGCTTTACAATGTTGAAAATGTGTGACATTGATTTAGCGGAGATTTATTCATCAACCATAAATAAAACGTTTTGTACGTAGAACCTCTAATGGTGTTGGTGATATTGATGATGATGATGATGGAGGTGCTGCTGCTGCTGGTGTTGATGATGATGATGACGACGACGATGATGATGATGATGATGATAACGTTGTTGTTTGTTTTGTTTTAAACTGATTATCGCAATCGTACACTGTTCTGTTACGACCTCATCTGAGTCTCCATCAGTTCAGGACTGGAAGGCTGCCTGCACTGATTCTAACGATAAGTTAATTTAAAAATAAATAACTTTTAATTTTAATTATAACTTTATTTATGACTTTCAACTAAGTAATTCAATGAAATGAAAATGAAATGAAATTACTTTTCTTTGGTTTCCAGTTTCACGTTTGACTTGTTTCACACGTTGACGACCGTCTCATGCATTTCTAAGGAAAGTGCTTTCCTTCAGAATTGTAAATTAGGTAAAATACAAATTAAATATGTTTATTTACTAATTGTAATTAAAAAAGAGGAAAAACTGTCGGTTGTGAAACGAGCCATTGAAGTGCAAAGATAAAGTGAATTATTAATTTATTTAATTTTAATTTAATTATTTTTGGCTTTACAGTTTTATTATCAAAATTAACCATTTATTAATTTCAGTTCCATTAAAAATCATATAACCAGAAATGCGATGAAATTATTAAATAAAATATGCCAATCGGTTGTTTTCTCAACTCCACGTAAGGAAAAACGATTTTGAATGTAAAAAAAATGTTTTGTGAATTTCAAGGGAATTATTATAAATTTTCATTTTTTTTACGTCAAGATACGGAACTGTTCTTACTTGACAACCTAGCAATCGACGGTAAATTGAATAAATATTCTTCGGCTTGAAGATCTGAATGGGGATCATGCAACTTGACATTTCAGGTAGATTTCAAGCGACTGCTTAAACACGACAAGGTGTCGATGAGTTGCAACAATATGCAAAAAGAGGTCAATAACCTGAGTTGAGATTTGAGTTGAGAGACGAAGCAAAAAACGTTTACAAACAATTATGTAAATGCAGGCAATTTCGGAATTAAATTTTCTCAATTGTTCTCCCAATTGTTATGAAAGCAATATAAAAAATATAAAATTATTCTTTAAAATAAAAAAACAGTATAAAACATTTAAATCAAATAACTCTTTACCAGGAAACACCATTTAAAAAATCTGGAATAATTAGACATTATTATCAATGGTATTTCAGATACGGGTCTAACTTTAATATTGCAAAATGATAGGAAAATTGTTCTTGGAAACAATTACCGATATTAATACATCCCATGTTTAAATCCATGAGAATAACTTTGAAATATAAGGATTTTAGAGCAAATTAATGTAAAATAATATAATAAATGGTATTAATTTTCATAAATCAAACAAATATAAAAATATTCCACTGTGACCAATTTCCGACCAATTCTTGCATTAACAGTAAACTAATTGAAAAAAATATATTTTCCAACATGGCGCCAAATAAGAAGCGAAAGGAAATATTTTAAAAACTATGTTTCACCAGACAATGTTTATCTATTTCTTGGAAATTCCATCAGCACGTTTGTGGTTCTCAACGACTTGGATTTTTTATTTTTAAATTTTTGGCCAACTTAGTTAACGTCTTTGTTAACCAAAAATAGGTATTTTTAATATTTTTAGGTTTTGCCATATTAACATAATTGATGTTATATTTTACTTGTTATGTTATAATTAAACTGTTTTATACATTTTATACGTTATGGCTTTGTTAACCAAAATATGTGTTTAACATTTGTACTGCCAATATATTTACATATTTAATATTATAATTTACTCGTAATAGTATTTTAAATAGACTTTTATATTCGTAAATATATCATAAAAAATAAGAGAAAGTGCATAAATAAATAAAATAGAAGTAATTATCGGATATCGTAAGCAAAGAGTTGAATTCGATTCATTATACTTTCCTAACATTTACGAAGTCCCACTTCATTGATATTCATGCGTGGAGAATGTTTGTTGACGATATTTATAAAATATAGGTCAATAGTCTAATATCTAGTCAGCCAATATCGTACAAAACTAATAATTATTTTTAAAAATAATAACAAAAAGTAATTTCACGTTTTATAGTTTCATGAAATAAAATTTTCTCATCTTTACTTATTTTCTTCAGCTGTGACGAAATCATTCTTCTTTAAGCCAGGAATATCCCCATACATATATATATATATTTTTATTTTTCACGTTGATTTGACGACATTCCTCAACGTTTGGAGGAGTTGAATCGATAAATCTCCGAGGAGGTTTAGGCGATCCCATGCAACACAACATCACAACATAGCAACAACACAAAAACACAATAACGACAGCACATAAATTTTCAACGGTTCAATTCAATTACTACACCTGCCGAATTAATTATTTAAAAACATCCAAAGGCACTTCTTAAGTTGAGAATGCCGACAAATAAATCAACAACAACAACCAGATCAAAATCACATAAAAAAAAGTGGTAAGGAAAGTTTCATACGAATGCCGCCATCTTCCAAGATACCACGTGACCGAATGTAGCCACCATCATCATCACAATCACCATCACCATCATCATCATCATCAACGTCATCATTATGTCGACGATGATGTCGTGATAACACCTCCACTTATCACGCGGGCTATCCGGTTCGCATATGATGAGAAATTATCTTCCATCAAGTTATTGCTGCCTGAAGCTGCCGGGAGGTTCGCATCTTTTTTTATGTTTCCAAAATGGAAAAAGCTGTCTTTATTTGGTTGTGTATGTAAATATTGTGTATAAATGTATATGTCTATGTGTATATACATGTATGTGTGTATAGATAGATTTGTTTTGTTGTTTATTTTTCAAAATTCTGTTTATTTTTGTTATGGCATAACTTTTGTTGTTGTTGTTGTTGTGGTGTTTGATTTATTTATTTATCAACACTCCCAGCTTAAGAAAGAATGGATTCGGTCAGCATTTATTTCTCGGTGCTTTTTATGTTGAGGTTTTTGAATTGCTAAAGTTTTTATTTAAAATCGTGAAAACGTTACAATGTTTAATTTCAATCTTATTAAAAGCCTCCTAGAAAAAGGTATGCATTCAAGAATCATTTTATTCAAGAATGAACATGTTATGTCTGACTTTTTTTTTATCAATGACGAGGTAGTTTCAATCTCTTTCAAAACTATCGTTGAATTGACGCGAAGACAAAAAAAAAGTGAGATAGGTGATCAAACTGAGTGGTAATAAACAGTCCAAATATTAGTCTCGCGTCGGTAATTTCTGACCAAACTAAAGGAAACATCGCAGGCAAACTTGCGTCTGTAGCATCTCCTCTCGAAATGTAATTAAATGGAGCACATGCTTTCCAGACAAAACATCGAGATGAAATGTTCCTTGTAGCTTCGGCTTCCTTTCTATTCCAGCGACGTACAACCTCGAGCGATGCGGTGTCCCGGATTGGAATGGAACGTCCACCCGGAAGTTGCTATGGGCGCCGTAAATGTGAATTTATTATTTGGTATTACATTGCAGAAACTGAACTGAGAACTTGAATTTATTGCAGAGTTTATTTTATGTCTATAATAGCAACGATACTCTCAGAGCATGCGCTGCATAAATGTTTTTTTTTATCCTTAGATGAAAAGAGCTGTCTCTTTTAATGTACTTTACTGAAAGATCGGTCACAGTTTCATGTTAATCAGTACACGCCAAGTGCCTCGGTCTTAATTGTTTGGTAGGAAAACAAACCTCACGTTGTAACCATGTTTCAACCGAATCGAATGAAAACAAGCCATCATATCGATGGTGTCTACAACATCGCGTGCATCATAGCAGCACATCCGGGCATAAAGGAATGTTGACTGGCCAGGTTTTTATGCACTCAACTACTCTGTTATTTATTTATTCATTCATTCATTCATTCTTTCTTTCTCTTTCATTTTTTCCTTCACTTGATTCCATAATTATATATAGGTTTATTATAGGGATACCTTTAATTATAACCACAAATAGCATCATCATCACCGCCGTCATCATGTAAACACATCAATATTTCCGTATTTGGCCAGAGAATCACACAGTACCCTTTATAGCTCTTGTTTCAAGTCGCAACGGCTTCCCGATGTTGTAATCCATTCCTGTATCGCAAGCATAACCAGTCCAGGGTCGTGACATTTTGCTTATTGATACTAATTCTCTTCCGAAACATTAGAAGTCATTTGCAACCTAATTGCTTTGCTGTCATCAGCCGAGCAATATCGACTGGTTGATGTTGCTCCCCATTCATTTCCTGCTTAATTTTGTACCCCTTTTGAGCTTATTACGTATATAAAATGCCAGCCGTCATGGAATCGACGTTGCAATTTTTACGTTAATAAATTGATTAAATTTGAAATTGATTGGAACAATCAGTTAAAAAAAGATGGCTTTTGTTTTTACCCCTTAGGTTTTCTGTAAAATTAAAAGCAAAATTTGATTTAAAAATTAATGCCAAAATGAAAAAGTTCTGGAAATGTTATATATTTTTGTTGGGTCGTTGAAGCTTACATTTTTTTTAGAATAATGTTATGATTATTGCATAACTTTTGTTTATTTACAAAATGCATTTTAAAAGAAGAACATAATAAGGGATATTATTGGCTCCATTTCATTATTATTCTATTCTTTATTATTTCTATATATTAGCAATAGTAATTATTAATATTATTATTATTATTATTATTATTATTATTATTATTATTATTATTATTATTATTATTATTACTATTACTATTATTATTATTATTATTATTATTATTATTATTATTATTATTATTATTATTATTATTATTATTATTATTATTATTATTATTATTATTATTATTATTATTATTATTATTATTATTATTATTATTATTATTATTATTATTATTATTATTATTATTATTATTATTATTATTATTATTATTATTATTATTATTATTATTATTATTATTATTATTATTATTATTATTATTATTATTAAGCTCTCGGAGACTGAAATTAGTTCGGTGTGCCAAATAATTAAATGTAATTAAACAATTGCGCGCCATTATTGGCAAAGAACCAGTTGGAAGATAGATCCTGAAATTAAGGATGATTTTAGATATTTAAAATTAAAATGAAGTTTACGAAATATTTTTCTTTGACTACCTGATTAATTAATTAATGTTACATGTAATGGACGCTAAATCTGCTTTCCTTAAACTAGTGTCCTGATATAAATCAGTAACAATCATTTAAGGTTACTGTAATAACACTACCGTAGTAACCTGAGTATATGTAAAGTATGTATGGTAAGACCTGCACATTGAAACAGCCAGATTTTGGACTTAAAAAGGACTCTCTGGGGAGACTATCTTTTTCTCCAAGTGTCTACGTTGAACTAGTGAAAAGAGAAAATCAAGAAATTCTTCAAAATTGCATTAGAGCTGTAGCTCGAGCGACACGGACAACAGCAAGAAAAGACCGAGAGCATCTTAATGGCGAGGTGGGAAAACGTTATGTGTGATGCAGATCGATGCAAAATAGCCAATAAGATCTATCAAGAGTATCTCCAGTCATTGAAGTAACGAACGGCAAAAGTCGAGCATAAGTCGAAGTAAGAAATAAACCGTCAGGGACATTCGGCTAATTACCGGATGAGGATGAGGTTCAGCCTCGGAAAATGTAAGAAGATTCAGAGGGCCGAAACATCTGAAGATTGAGGACCTTCTGTGTCGTTCACAATCGGTAAGCTATGAGAAAGAGTATCGTTCAACATTTCGAGGGAACAAATTATTAGAAAAACACAAAAGTTACTCTTTACTACAGAAAAAAAAGTCAAGCTTGAAGTACAGCCTTTCTCGTGTCTTCCAAACTTCCCTTCTCTCCATCCGGATCATATCCCAAATTGTGGATAAATCCATAGAAATCCATCCAATGAAGGTCTTGGATTGGCATAAATTAGTAACTGACGGCTTAATCCAAGCTTTTTGATGAGAAATGCTTTATTTATGGATGGTCAACTTCAAGAAATTATGAATTTTCAGTGTCTTTAAGACATGTTGTTTTTCACATCATCGAATGAAATGAACTCCTAAAGATTCTAATTATGTGTAAAACAACGTAATTAACTTTTTAATAAGTCATTATATTACTAAAGTAATTAAGCAACATGTTATCATAATGTTATATTAATAGAATTTTATCGGACAGTTTGCTTGAAAGCGGATGAAAGATTATCAATATTATCTCCATTGATTGGTCTTACTCATGCTTGTGAAGCCAGGCGAAACTGAAAGAATGTTGTTATTTCTAAACTATAGAATTAATCGAATTATTTATACTGAAAGTTATTGTATTAAGAATAATGAAAATAATTGAATATATTATAAAAAACGCATACTTAAAAAAAACTTAAAATTATAGATAAATTCTCTAAATACAATTCTTTTACTCTTCTATAAAACATTAGAATGCCCTCAAAATAACTGAGCGATCGTTATCACTATTCAACAAAGCCATTAATATCCATGAGGTACATTAGTTTTTAGAATTACAGAAAGAATATTCGACTCCTATCTTTCATTTCCAGAGTTTTTATTTTGGCCTGAAGGGGGCAGCTTTCTATTTTGCAGCCTCACCTTGGAGATGATTTCAAGTTTTCAAACAAAGGATAAATAAAAGAACTTCTTTAGGCTGCAATAATAATGGCTCTTGATTTAGGGTTTTAATTTTTTTTTAAATTTAATTAAAGGTAAATTTTGTTTCAATGTATTTCTAGATTATATTATGTAAGAAATTTAGAGCCTAAAATGTATTATGAAAAATGTGATTGTTGATTAGTAAATCATGAAAATCAAACTTGGAAGATTTATACTTAACGATTGCCAAGGACTCGGCAATTGCTATAAAATCAAAATTATAAAAAAAAAATATGATAATTTCAAGACTTATTACTTATTAAGTCCTGTAAGGCGTAATACAAACTGCATTAAAAATTAAATTAAACCAAATTCATAATTTCGTTCAATCGTATTTGGTCTCAGCAGACTATAAAAAAGGATTTATAAAGAAAATCCATTCATAAAAATAATTATGAGTAACGGGATGAGGTGGGTTCGAACGTGCTTTGCAAGCAGGTGTTTCAATTGATAAACGTCAACCATACGTAATCTTCTTGTCTGCCTTGCATTATTTGTATTGTAATATAATGTATTAATTATGATTATAGATTATATTGATAATGGTAACAACATCAATAATAATAATAATAATAATAATAATAATATAATTGGTATTTATGTATCATCAGACTTTATTTATTAACCAAGATTCATTATAATTGGTTGAAAAGAAACGTCATAGGAAACAATTCTCATCATTATTAACGAATGTTTTTTAAATAAATCCTTTAAATAGATCAGATGTCCGTCAGATAGTTTGTGATTCAATAACAGGTAGAGTGATGATGGTGATTATGATGGTGATGACGATGATGATGACGATGAAGATGATGAGGAGGAGGAAGAGGAGAAGGACTGCATGTAGTGTTGTTTATTATTATAATTGCGTTCCACTTATTACTAGTGCAAATAATGGCTGGTAAATTTAATTTTTAAAAATAAACAATATTTTTATATCATATTGATGATATTATTATCTATTTTATACGTTAATGATATTAATAATATTAATATTAATAATAATAATAATATATTTAATAACATTACGGAAGTTTGTGCTCATGTAGAAATAATCCTCATTAACTCGTCCCAACCACTTCTGATGATAGCAAAGTAAATATGTCTTAAATGGTTATAATTATCTCACGTTCAGAAATTATTTCCATTTTGTAATTTGACAAAAATTGTAAAAAATGAATGATTGTGACATTTATGATATAAATCGTGTAATAATCATGTAAACGTATAATCATGTCAATCTTGTAAACATTAAAACAGCATGCTGATCTAAGAAGACACATAACAATACGTGGTTGAAATCTGAATTGCTTTAAATTTCTTTATTTTAAATTCATCTTTATCTTTAATTTAATTATAATTTTTTTTATGAGATTGTGTTTGTAAAACTTTGAGTAATCCAATACACTTTTGAGTCCTTTGTTATTCTTTGCAATGCCTTGGACTTTCAGTTCACTTTGTTGCATATTCAAATCTTGAAATCAACGTCCGAAAAATATTTTTTGTAAATAATAATAATAATAATAATGTTTTATTAAAATTATGACGATGCTCTCAGACAACATTAATGATGTAACATTCTGGCCAATTATCACTAAATATGCCAACAAATCTCTTATAATACATCGAAATAGCCCCGATCGTAATAAATAATAAATAGATAAATAAAGAAAGAAAGAAATATTGATCATAATTTTTTTTTCTTTCGCTCTTGCATTTCATCGTCGGCTCGTTTTAAAAATAAAAAGCCATTGCTGCATTATTCTGCTTTATATGCAATATAAGGTTATAAAGTAAAAGATATTTTATTCCGAATTCATAATTTTCATGAGTTTCATAACATAAGAATTTATTTTAAACGATCGCATGTCCATAGTTTTTTCCAGTTAGTTTCCAATTTCACAAATTTATTTCGATAAATAAACTCAAAAAAGATTTAAAAATTAAATTTACAATTACCTTAAAACGCCGAAATTGATATCACATCATATCATCTAACAAGTCACAAAGATTGCTCTCTGCAAGAAAAACAATTTGGAAATCACAAAAAAATCTTCGACGCCCTGTTTTTCTAAGAACTTTTCCTGTCAATAAAATGGATTTCTGAAGTTATCATAAAGTTCATCGATATACAATAACGATAATAATAATAATAATAATAAGAATAATAATAAAAACATTTATGATTTAAAAAAGAATAATCATTATCATCATCGTTATCAACGTCAGTCCTTAATTACATTTTAATGACTACGTTTATTTTATATGCAATGAAAAGATGAGAATATAATGTTTCAAATACAAAGAATAATTTACAATATTTAAAGAATATAATATTTTAAATATGCAATTTTGAAATAAAGAAATCTATGCAGCTCATATTACGTATTACTTTAAACATAATTAGGCTTTCTTAATCTCTAAAACAATTTCCATAAAAGTTCTTGAATCAAATATTATTAAAATAAATAATTTACAAAATATATTAATATACATAAAAATATATAACCACAATTAAATGAATCAATAACAATAATAACACAATAATCCAATTTAACAGCACCTGAATTGCAATAAACAAGGCAGGCATTGAACGTAGGTGTGCGAGCGAATGAACCAAAAATAGCTCAGACTCCGGGCATTTTCCAAAATACCTGCTAGAGAGAGATAATGAGACATAACAGTGAGATGGTGAGTGAATGAGTGAGGGTAGTAGTGAAGGTGAGGTAAATAAGAAAAAAATAAGAAGAAGATAAAGCGACTAGCATTCTTTAGCTGTCATTTGTCAAGTTCTGGACTGAACATGATGGCCTTTATAAGTCTCATTAAAGACATCATGAGGCATCATTTGGTCTGACATTCAACGTTTCGCTTGACAAAGAAATTAAATGAAAATATAACTTAAAAAAAAAAAAAAAGAAAAGATATTCAAATGTTATTTGATAATCGGTGCTGCGAATTTAGACTTTGCAGACTCAATTCGTTCGTGAGTTCATGGATTGAAAACATTTCGGTCACTTGTGGACCTGAAGATAATTTTGGCCCGTGGAAAAAACTCTGTGCAGATGTAGATTCGGAAGATTCTTTAGTTCCATTTCGGTAAATTCTGCTCTGAATTCTCAGTTAATCCACGACGCTTGCTCAACTTATCAACGACTATTTGCCATTTGCTTTTCTGCCTCGAATGAAAACACAAACAGAAGGTAGGATAATGTTTTATTCGATCTTTGTCTCTCCATCGTTGCTACAGATTTGATTTAGAAGATGTTTGTTTATATATATTTCCATGCCTCATTCTGTATTTTTTTTTGTAAAAATATTAATCTATCGTCGACTAATTATTATTACGACTAATTAATATTTATGTTCAGTAATGCATGAAAATCCAGTATCTTCTCGAGTGAGGATTTCTGCATCTTTCATAGTAATCACTTGAGACTCTTCAACAACTTTCGCAGCCTTTATGTAGCGCTTAATTCAAGGCAACAAAAACTTCAATTAAGAACAAACATCGATGAAGATTTCAACTTTGTTTTTCATTTTACAGAAAACTTTCAAAATTTTAAACTTAAAATAAAAAAAAAACATTGAAAATTTTGACAAAAATAAAAGAATTTAAGGAAATTATTTTTTTCTTTTTTTTGTTTATTTGGAAAAAATAAATGTTTTAAACTGTTCAGATGTATTTTTAAAGGTTTTTATTTCTTTTAAATTTAAAATATCAAGTGGTTATTACGTATGGTTACATCCATCCGGGGGATAATTTCAATAAAACAGCCGTTCCATTAGAAAACATCCCTCCCGACCGGAAGTTATAAAATCATCATCGTCGTCATCATCATCATCATCATCATCATCATCGTCGTCGTCGTCGTTATCATCATCGTCGTCTTCATCGTTATCATGATCGTCGTCGCCTTCGTCATCATCATCACCTCTGATCACAAAATATTGCTTCGTTGACATCAACTATACTTTGTCACGACATAATTTCCATGCATTTGGTTCCATCTTTATTTATTATATTCATTAACTTCACATGCTTGTATTGTCCGCATTACGTATTATTATTATTATAGAAATTTGCTATAATAATAATAATAATAAAAATAATAATAATTAAATTTAAGTTCAAAAGGCTGATTGCATTCGGGCTTAGAACTATTAATGTTGGTTTTATATTTATATATATTTTATATTTATATGGTTGTATATTTAATCATAACGCATTAGAAATGAATCGGTAATTTATAAAGTTTTACTAAGTTAATGATTGCAAATTTTTCAAAGATTTTCGATTATTCTCAAAGTTTAAAAAAGTTATTTTTAATTTAAAGCAATTATTATATTATTATTTATTTAATTATATATTATTATGTATATTCAATTATATATTATTCATTTAAAAGTACAATTTTACAAATTAGAAAATCATAAGACGAAAACATAAACTAAACCAAAACCAGTTTTTTTTTAACAATTCCTCAAATAAGTTTAAAATTATTGGAATCATATTTATTAAAAATAAATTTCAACACTTTTCATGTTTTTTATCGAATATTCTCTGCGTGAATTTGACAGCACTACGAGATTCTTCATCTATTACCAGAGATTAGACCAATAAATCCGCAGTAAATCATATCAGCTATTTTAGAACATTTTCTTTTTCAACTCTTTTAGACTCGAAATCTGCCGAAAAATTTATTGAAATATTGAATAATAATCTTTAATTCATAAGACGACATTGATTAATTTCATGCACTTAGCTTCCCTCGAGTCATTTATGAAAGACCAGACCATTTATTTTCTGGGCTCTTGGCACCCAGTTTAATAATTCGAAAACTTTTTCAAACCCTCGAGGAATTGTAAATCGAATAATTGATTAAATAATCAACGAAATAACCGATGAAAACTAAATAAACTTCCATTCGTTTTGCATTTAAATTGCGATTTGTTTTTCAGTTCTTTCACATATTTAAGTTGCTTACTCGGCTCGAATTCGACTCTTAACCAGTCATCAGCACCTCGATTATGCAAAGCACCGCATTTCGCTCTCCGTTTACAAACAGCTATCGTCTTCTTTGACTCGTAATTCAACGTGACCAGCGAATACTTTTTCAACTCAAGAATGTTTTCAAATTCGACTGATTTCAGATCCGATTGAAATCCAGGCAAGCGTTTCAAATCGCTCCAAACGCCTTTTTTTTTTCTCACGCTAATGCTGACGATGAAGATGAGGATGCTGTGATGATGACGATGGTGATGAGGATGATGAAGATGATGATGATGATGAAGTGGAGGAGGTTTCTTAAGAAATTCCTAGAAATTGAATAAATTAAGTCTTTCACTGATAGGGTTTATTAAACTATTAATACCACTTCAATGTCTCATCGTTTGAAATCATAAACCACTGTTTGGAAATTTTCTAGTTAGTTTCAGTTTCAGTTTCAAGTCAAATGCCACCTGCAATATTTACTTTGCTACTCTATCTGCTTAAAATAGAAAGTTCCGGAGATTTTTTTGGATTCAAAAACGTTAACTCCACGCTGGTACAGGCTGACAGTGGCAGTTGTTCGTGATATAAAAGCATCGATTTTTTCTTGGATCCTCATGCACTCCGCCCACACTCCTGGAAACGCTGGTAGTTTTCCATTTTCCCTTCCATCGGAAATTTTATTCAGTTCTAATCATCTCTGGAGATGTTGTCGATGAAGATTTTGGCCTACTTTGGGCCAGGGGGTGTGACCAAGGCAGGCCCAGAGGATTGGATTAAACTTTCAGGTCGGAGATAAAATAAAGAACTTGTTTATGGCTTGTCTAATAATAGGGGAACAGCATAAAAAAACTTAATCGTTTGGCATTTCAAAAAGAGAAAGAATTAAAAATACAGCAAGCAGAAGATTTTCTGAAGTTTTTTCCACCTCTGAAATAACAGAAATCGCATCTTTGAAGAGGACAACGTTTAAAAAACTGAAAATTCTGAAAACAATTTTTTAGTGAAAAAAATTCTTTTGAATTTAGAAAAAAAATAAATAAGAAAATAAGAAGGAAAGAATTGGAAGATTTCCAAGTGCAGTTGAAAACGTATTTGAAAGTCCGTCACATTTCAGACACATGTTGTTGTTGTCGTGGTCGCAACTGAAGTCGTTGTGTTCGTAACAGTAATCGCTTTTGTTGTCGTTGTTGCGATCGATAGATCAAAGCTTTAAGAATCGCCACGTGGCGTTGGCAGGTGAAAGAAACGTGGGAATATCTTGAGAAAGAAAATGAAAGAAAAAAATATTCTAAAAAAAAATCTCTCTTGAAGCATCGGACTTCGTCAAAAAGAATTTTGAGGCTTCAAAGAGAAAGGACAATTCCAAGTCCGAGCATCGGATCTGCATCGTCTTCCGAATGGATTTACGAGTTCTTGCAGGCAAAGTCTTTTTTTCTTTCAACCTCTCCACATCAGAACGAGCACTCAGCATTGGGATCAATGAATGAATGAATGAGTGCCCTCCGTTGTCATTCATTGACAGTTCGATAAAGGATCGATTAGATCTTGGGGAGCTGGTTAAGTAGCGCTTGAGTGTGCATGTGTAGATGTGTGGGTGGCTGTGCGTGTATGGATGGAAAGGGGGAGCATGCATAGGCTTTTTCTAAGCAAACGACCCTCTTGCGAATAAGCGCTATAAAAGTTGTTTCGCCCTTCGAGGTAGAAAGCCATGAATTTACTCATTCTCATGAGTTTTTAAGTTTCTATTTCATCTTCAGCGGACGTGAGTTGGACATTGACCAATTCATCATCACCATCGTCGTCGTCATCATCATCATCATCATCATCATCAATGGAGTCAGCTGTGTCGTGCTGGTCCTTAATTCGTTGCCGTAATGAGGCAAAGGTGGATAAAATGAATGTAAAGAAAAAGAAAAATTGGATGCTGTTTTTTAATGAAACGCATTTTGAATCAAATTTAGTTTGTTTAAAAATTTGTTATTTATTTGGAGCTAGAATATTTTATATTGTGGCTTATTGTTTTCAAAACTTCCAAAAATGATATTAGAAGTTGATAAAGATATCGAAATTACATCTTACGTAAAAATAGGTCCATCCCTGCAGTCACTTATAGCTGTACCACCTAGGACGTGGTATTTAAAAAAAGGAACAATTTGCAGTCAGAGCTTATCATTCTTGCGAGTTTTTCTAGGAATAAACTGAATAAATTGAGTAAATTAAAAAGGTTACGAAAGAAATTTGGAATTATAAAACAGTCAATAATGCAGGCCGATCGAAAAATCGAATTTATTTAGATAAGATCAGACTTGCAAACAAAATTTATCTTCTGTTCAAAAAAAAAACCTTATCACGCCCGAGAAAACTGGTGGCTATGCGAGGTTATTCCAGCTGGAGAAGATGGAGCTGAGAACCACAAGCAATCTGGATTTTCCGAGCAAAGATCCAAACTCAAACGCTTTCGTGGAATTATTTTTTTTATTTCTCTTTTAAATTTCAATATTAGTGAATTTGTTGCATATTATTTAAAGT
Source organism: Hirudinaria manillensis (assembly GCA_034509925.1). Taxonomy (NCBI): domain Eukaryota; kingdom Metazoa; phylum Annelida; class Clitellata; order Hirudinida; family Hirudinidae; genus Hirudinaria; species Hirudinaria manillensis. The sequence goes on along the minus strand of CM067536.1, from coordinate 2,505,685 downwards.
TTATTTCAATTGCCGTTTATTAATAATTTGTATTAATATTGTATTTTATTTATATTTACATCTTATACCTATTTATATCTTATTTATATATATTTTTTGTTTATATCTATCTCTTTAAATTTATATCTATATTGTATTTTATTTATACCTATTTATGTTCTACAAACAATTAAATAATTAGAAAATATTTTATATTCAATCGTATTTATTTATCAATCAAACTAAATTAGTGATATTTTTAACAGAGAAACAAAATCCCCATAATCGCTTGCACCTAAGTGAACTTCAATTTACACCTTCACTCAATATTCTTATTTGCTTTTTCAAGTTTATGATTTTTAATAAAACTATGGCGAACGAATGAAATTAAATAAATCATTGAAATTATTAACAAATAAAAATATTATTATCATAAATATTATATTTATTCCAAGATATTCTACGAAAAAAACAATTCCAAACGAAGCGAGAAAAATATTTTTTTAGGACTCAATTTGCCCCCTCCAATCGTACTCACAATCCTTCATAACAACTGATGACCGCAGGTTCAAAGGTCAGAGAAATTCATCCGAAAATAGAAAACAAAATGAATATATTTCCTTGCTACACGAGTAGAATTTCTTATTAGAATTATATTTTTTTATTGATTTATAAATTAATTCAATTATTTTTATTGATTTATAAAGTAATTCAATTTATTTCTGCCTATTTTGTCATAATTCGGGGAACAGAAGAGAAATAAACAAATTAAACTTAAATACTTGAAAATCTTGCAAAATGCATTTATGTGGTCCTCAATTCTAGGTCACTGAAGTCAGTCACGAATATTACAATATTAAAACATAAATATTTCTCGTAACTAGTTATTTACGTCTAACTTATTATAATTTATTAACCTATCGTTGATTTACATCCTTAGAAGTGTACAACATACTGACAAGTTTATTACTTACAAAAACAGGTGCCAAGTTTGTATGTTTGTTTTGTTTTTTTTTTTGCCAAGTTAAAGAACCTTTGTTAAATTAATATACTAATAATAAATCTTTTACTGTCGAAATTCTTTTGTGAAAATTTGTAAAGAAAAAAACAAAAAATAAATTTAAATAAACCTAAAGAAAAAATGAAGAAAATCCTGAAAAGTTTTAATGGCTTTGTTCGACATTGTTCAGAGTTTTACTGTTGGATTTGTTCGTGAAAAATCCTTGGAAATAATTGATTTATATTCTACCGAAACTTACTGCATTTTACTGACTTTACTCTGTTTAATTAATTGTAGCTCAATTAATTAATCGATTTAATCGATTTAATTGTAAAATATTTTACTTAAAAGTATTTTTTAAAGGATTTCTGTTTTAATGATTTACTTTCCTCAAATTTCATTTCCAATAAATATCCTCTTTCAATAAATCCTCTTTCACCTAATATACAGCTATACTATTTCACGGATGAGTATAATTATTTTTATAAAAAAATACCGTTATTATAATTATTTACTGGTTTCTCTAATTACAATATTTTTAAAAAATCGAAAAAAAATATATTATCTCCGAACAGGTTTAGAGCTCATTAATAATTTACTTATTTATTTATTTATTATTTTATTACTTATAATATTACTTATTAAAGCTCGGCTTTAATTACATTCAGGAATACGTCCTACAGCGGATACCAGTAAATATTTAATGTGGCAATTGCTTCTTCCAAGTACAAACATTTTTTCTTGTGTCTGACATTTTTTATCATTTCAGTTTTTCATCTTACAACTGTAAATTTGAAATACAAAAATAAAATAAAAACACTTTAAAGTTCAAATATAAATCTTAACTAGTATTCATTCTCAATGCCAATGACGTCCATATCATCGTCGTCGTCATCATTATCATAGCAATATCTTTTCATCCATCCATCCATCCATCCATCCATCCATCCATCCATCCATCCATCCATCCATCCATCCATCCATCCATCCATCCATCCATCCATCCATCCATCCATCCATCCATCCATCCATCCATCCATCCATCCATCCATCCATCCATCCATCCATCCATCCATCCATCCATCCATCCATCCATCCATCCATCCATCCATCCATCCATCCATCCATCCATCCATCCATCCATCCATCCATCCATCCATCCATCCATCCATCCATCCATCCATCCATCCATCCATCCATCCATCCATCCATCCATCCATCCATCCATCCATCCATCCATCCATCCATCCATCCATCCATCCATCCATCCATCCATCCATCCATCCATCCATCCATCCATCCATCCATCCATCCATCCATCCATCCATCCATCCATCCATCCATCCATCCATCCATCCATCCATCCATCCATCCATCCATCCATCCATCCATCCATCCATCCATCCATCCATCCATCCATCCATCCATCCATCCATCCATCCATCCATCCATCCATCCATCCATCCATCCATCCATCCATCCATCCATCCATCCATCCATCCACACATCCATCAGTCCATCCGTCCAACAATCCGTCATGCCGTTTGTCCATCCATCAACTCACCTTTCGATCAATCTACAAACCTAAATTCAAGACGTCCTTAATTATTTTTTAAAATGTCTTTAAAATTTTTCCAGAATCTCTTTTACACCTGTCCACGTGAAATATTCAGATTTTTTTCTTCTTTTTATCATTTTTTTGCACTCAAAATGGCACTCACTGCATTCTTATTCATAATCGATATCACGTGATATCACGTAATTGTAATGAAATATTAAAAAATAGAATATAACATGAAATAATTATTATAATACTAATAAAAAACAATAATAATAATAATTATTATTATTATTATATATGTTATTATATTTATAATTATAATAATAATAATAATAATAATTATTATTATTATTATATATGTTATTATATTTATAATTATAATAATAATAATAATAATAATAATTATTATTATTATTATTATTATTATTAACAGCATCGAGTTTATTTATCATTATTTCGTAACAAGAATCCGAGTGCAATGTATAATAAGAACGTGTTTGTTTTCAAGTTGTGGTTGCAAATGTGCTTTTGTTACAACTTTCTTTCTTTTATCCCTCCATCCTTCCATCCATTTTTTATGTCTTTGTTTTGTACGATTTAAAAGTGGATTTTAAGAATAAATAAAATTATATCTGTCTAAAATTAGATAAAATTATGACTTTAATATAATAACAAATTATATTACTAATAATAACAAAATATAACGATAAATACTTAAAAAACCTCATTAGAAAATGAATATAATCGCCTAATTTGATTTCAAATGCAATAAAATGTTAACAGTTAATGTTAATAATGTTAAAAATCTATTTAGCAGAATGTTTTATCAATGTCTATTATATTATTTATTTGGATAATACTATGAAAATATATATTGCTTAATTATTTAATAAATATTAAATTATTTATTTAAATCGATGTTCGTTTATATTGTATAATAAACGTACAGCCGATAAAATTGATTGATCGCGTATTATAATATATTATATTTATCAAATTTATAAACTATTTCTGAATTTATAATCGTTTATTTCGTTTAAATCAACTGCTAGGATTACATTAGTGCACTAGAATTGCGCCACATAAATCAAGGTCTTATTTATGTCTCAATACGGTGTTACATCAATTATAAAAATTTGTAAAAACTTGAAATGCGGCAAATAGGGTGGACTGGAACAACGTGTCGCTTGAATATTGTAGTTATTTTGATATTTGATATTGTATTATTTTGATAATAAGTTGATTTGTTTTTATGGATTTTTTTTTAAATTTCAAATAAATAGTAAATTATTAATAAATTGGTTTCAAATTAGTTTAAGACGATTGAAAACAAGAAGGTTGCGAATTGTTTGATATTTTAATTAAGTCATTAAAACACATTAATTAATAATTACAAATTATTTCACTAAAATACATTAATTAATAACTAATAATTATTTAATTAAAATACATTAATTAATAATTAATATTTATTCAATTAAAATTGCATTTTATAGTAATCAGCAATCATGAATATGTATTGGTCTTTATTAAATTTAATTATGCATAAAAGATGCAGAGGAAGATTCTTTGAAAAATCATAGCCCAATTTCTTGCACTCGAAAATTGATGGATGGGAGCTCCAAGTAAATAGTCGAGAATTCTTAATGACTTATTATTTATGTCCAATCTTTATTCTTATTATATTAAAAACAAATAAAATTTAATTTTACTTTGAAATAATAATAATCCCGCCGAATAATTCCATTTATTATTACGTTTTAAATGTTTTTAATTTAATCTTTAAGTAAGACGCCGCTAAATCAACTACTTTTAAGCCACCAGTCCATCCATCAATCCATTCACCCCTTCAACTTTCAATCAATCCATTCACCCCTTCAACTTTCAATCAATCCATTCACCCCTTCAACTTTCCATCAATCCATTCACCCCTTCAACTTTCAATCAATCTATTCACCCCTTCAACTTTCAATCAATCCATTCACCCCTCCAATTTTCAATCAGTCCATCCATCATTACGTCAGTCACCACTTCCGGTCATCAATGCAATACTTCTCTTCAAAGCAGTTCAACTTGAAAAACAAAGCGCATTGAAATTGAAATTTATTCCTGGCTCAAACCATAAAGAAAATTATTGAAACATAAAAATGGTTAGCGAAGTATTGTTGCCGGATTAAAAAAAAAATTTCCAGCGTAAAAATTACTTCAGAGAACTTTATGTTTTTCTCTGCTGCACCAAATAACCTCCGGGAACAATGGAATTAAAAATTGAACGAAGATTTTGGACTGTTATTCGTATAGTCTTATTGTTATTATAATTGTTATAAATGTTATTGTTATTATTATTATTATTATTATTTTTATTATTATTATTATTATTATTATTATTATTATTATTATTATTATTATTATTATTATTATTATTATTATTATTATTATTATTATTATTATTATTAAAACGTTATTATCATCATCACCATCAAATAAATAAATAAATAAATATTTATGTGGACACGAAACGTAATAAATACGCGTGTAGTGGACTCACAGTTCAGAGAATTGTTGTCTCGTGTTGGTTGTAAATTTACTTCAGGCAACCAAGTTCCGTTGTAAAACATCATTTCTGAACGTAATTTCCTTTCTGTTGATCTCACCTAACGAGCAAAATATTTCTCTTTCGAGAGTCCATTATTTTTAATTTTCGGCATATTTATGGCGTATATTAATTGAAAAATAAAATAAAATACCGTCAATGTCCAATAATTCGCAATGTAGTGATGCTGGGGATGGTGATGACGACGAGGACGACGACGATGATGATGATGTAGACGGCGATGATGAATTTGAGGATTGGAAATACATAATTTCTTTGCAGAAGTTGGGAATTGTATGTTTATTATATATCTTTTTTTTTGATTTTGTGTAAATTAATTCTTTATTTCATGATATATTTTAATAAATAATTAAGACTATATATTGTGCCGCTCCAACTGCGCGATCAACCACTACTTGGTTCTTGAGAGGTTCTCTCTCAATCATCTTCTGATTACAAATAACCATCGTTATCCTTGCTATCATCATCGTCATCGTCGTCATCATCATCAGCAGCAGCAGAACCATCATCATCGTCGTTGTCGTCGTCATCATGTCCATGTACCTGCATTTATAATTCAATTACTTTATTTCTATTCTTCCTCATCTTGTATGCATTTCATTATTCAACGGATTCCCCCGCCACATCAGTCCCTTATTGCTCGAGCTACTTGAAGACTTACTTACAAACAGATATTCTTTTTTTTTCTTTCCTTCTTTCCACTTCATCATCGTCTTCTTCTTCTTCTTCTTCTTCTTCTTCTTCTTCTTCTTCTTCTTCTTCTTCTTCTTCTTCTTCTTCTTCTTCTTCTTCTTCTTCTTCTTCTTCTACTATTTGCTGTCATTGTTCTGATACGAAGGATCTCGTAGGAGCCGTTCTCTTATGGAAAGCAATTCATCTTCATTACCGTAGGCATAATTTATCCGAGACTAGTCACAAAAAGAACCACGTCGAAACCACGACCACATCGACTGCAAGAACTTCTGAAGCTATGGAAGTCGATGAGGTTTATTTGAAAGCGGTGAAAATGTTTCCGTTAAATCTAAAGTAATACAACACATCATCGTCGTCATCATCGTCATCATCATCATCGTCATCATCATCATCGTCGTCGTCATCGTAATCATCCTCATTATCAACGTCATCATCGTCCACCTCATTTAATATAATTATTCCAGGACGATAATTAGACCATACGCTCCTGCTTCATTAAACATTCAGAAGAGTTTAATAACTTTTTGTTCGAGAATTGAAGAGAATGTTCAGAAAGATAAGTCTTTTGAGAGTTGATGTCGTAAAAGATAAAAATGTTAATAAATGATAAATATCGTTAAATTGCAAATATTAATAAATAAATTATTTCTAAACCTTCCGAGCATCCACAATGTCTTAAACTTAGGGTGACTTATCTCCATCAAATTTTGTACCTTTGATTTGATTCTTTTGTTTTTTTTTTCAGTTTTTCATTTTTCCATGCGATTATTTTTTTCCTAACAGTTTGACGCCTCTGTGCTCGAAAATCAAATTCAAAATCAAAGACTTAATTTTAGAAAGAAGAAATAATGAAGCTGAAAGTATTCCACGTATTTCTGGGGATTCACAGAATTGAAATCTTTTTTTTTTATTTTTTTTAAACTTCAAAATCAATTCTTTATGAGAAAGAAAAATAATAATTTCAAATCATAGTTTCAAAACATTGCCATCCAAAACTCAACACAAGAGAAGACTTCACCAACTATTTTTTATTCGACAAAGCTCTGCAGATTGTAGAATGTTGTTATTTTCAGGTAAATTCTCCCCTGGGGATTGTTGCTTTTGGCAAGTTTACAAAGATTGTTCTCCGCTGATAGCAAATCCAAATAATGCACTAAATACAGCTGTGAAGATAATGATAATTTTTGGCGTTGATAGTGGCTTTGTATCTTAGTAATAGCACACATTATTCCTTTTTTTTCTTGTGTTTTTTTTTATAATTTAATTTTAAAACGACTGAAATTCTGAGAGCGTAACTAGCCACTGCAACGTTTCGACATGAAATCGTCTCAAAGGATGCTTCTTCAATTATTTTTGCAGACCCTTTTGTTTTGCTTTTAGATTTTAAAATCTTTTAATCTTTCTTTCAACAATGCTTCATTGAAGTGCAAATGATATTTTAAAATATTAAAAATTATTTTTTAAAGAAAGAAATGCTAAGATTTTCAGTTCTATCACTGGCAAAAAAATGAGGTGTCGTTTTAAATTGAGACGTCGCTACCTGTCAATGCTTTACGATAATAGATGCTATGAGATAAAGCCATATCAGATTGCTGACAGGATAATGAGTTGCATGTTTGTTTTTTTTTTCGTATTTTTTATTTATTCCAATTAGAATTTGTGAGGAAAAAGTAGATTATTATCTGTAAACCAAGATATTTGAATCGTTGTTTTAAAAAATGATTTCCTTCATCAGATTTCAGAAATGTTATCATAAAGTTATAAATAAATTGATTGTAATCAAATAATGTAGATTTTGCTTCGCTTGTTTGACAATTGTGTAATACTCTTAAATATAATTTCTTTTAATTCCCTGTCTTCCTAAAACTCAAAATCTATTGATTCGCAGAGTCATGACTATCATTGTAAGAAACTTTTTTTGCGATTAGAAACGATTTTTGGATAAATTAAGATTAATTATTGTCTTTCTCATCACTAAAAAAAAAAACAATTAATTGAAAAAAAACCCTCGCTATTAATGATCACGTTCTCCAGAAATAAAACCGTACTCATTATCGATCCACTTTTAACCACAGATGCATCCGTCACTGATCGTAAAACAAACGTCCAACAAGGAACCATCAGGCAGCATCAGTTCCCCTTCAGCAGCTTCCAGCGGTTATGGCAGCAGCGCCGAAGATGAAAGCGCCATCAGTCCTTACAACAGGACGTCAAAGCATCCTTTCGACTTCCCTCGAGACTTCGACCACAAAAAAACATTGGAAGAGTGCGACACACTCTGTCTCCTATCCGAACCTCTTCTAGAAGAGCCCAGAGAAGGTTTCGCTCTGGTCGGTCAGACTGTAGAGCCGATTTTGGCAGACGACTTTCCACACGAGGTGTTCGAATTTAAAAGCATGGACAGAACGGATCTAATGTTCCAATGGCAGGAAGACGTCTTGAATCCAATCGGCAAATTGGACTGCGGAGCCTCTTTTCCTGCAGAAGTTGTCACGATAGCGCCTCCAGTGACCACCACGTCGGTCGATTTCTTCACCGAATTCTTCAACGACTGTTCGGCAGGCGCCGTCGATGTTTGTCAGTCTGAAAGAGCGACAAACACTGAAAGCATCGATGCTCAGGGCCAGATTTACACTTCAAGCCTTTCATCTTCAGATGTCTATCCACTTAGTCGGTCGCAGGGGGCTGACATTTCCGGTCATTCTATTCCACAGGGACGTTCGGACGCATCCCATAATGGAATGCTTTCTGATCTAAATGAGATCGACGACATGTTCAATTTCGTTCTCGACGGAGATGATAACCTATTCCAAGGAAAGGAGAGCTCGCGTGAGAAGATTTTTCATCCGTTTGAAGCCCTCCAGTGTAATTATGATGCCTGCAAATCAGAGTTTCAGAATGACCAGCAGAAAATCAAATACGACGAGTTGATGAGGCTGTCGCCCTCTCTTGGAGAAGAGATGGCCATCAGAGACCTGAATGAGTTTACAAACAAACGCAAAAGGCAGAGTACTACCTTAGAGAACGACAACCCATCGAAATCCCAAAAGCAAGAGTCCTTTCAGAGTAGAGTTGACAAATCTGACAACATGCTCTCGAGCGCAGGCTTCAAATTTCAGTCCTTATTTGATTCTATTCCTATGAAGGAAGACTTGAACGACCTCGATAACTTGAACTTTGCTCAGGAGAATAATAGACTTTCAATCGAAACGCAAATCACAAAAGACACGTTCCTGTCCAATTTCACTTTTCAGATAAACGAAGCCGATGGTGAAGAAATCGCACACAGTGCCGAGGTCTCGCCAGATGACGTCAAGGCCTTGTTCAATGCTCCTTTGGACGTCGGCGAAATCTTTTCCAATCTTCAATTTTCAGATTTGACGTCAGGCGACGGCGTTTCTGAAGACGTCAGCACATCGAATGAATGCCCGAATTACATGCCTGTCAAGTCCAACGCCAGCGCGAACCAGCAATCTAATTGCAGCTATTTCATCATAGCTGTTCCGACTTCCCTGAACAGCGGTAATATTGCCAGCTGCATCGTCGTGAAGCCGTCGCCAAACTCGACGTCGAAAAATGTCCCGCTGCAGGATACCGACTCCATCAAGAAAGAGCCTCGGGACGCTCAGAAGAACGAAAGCAGATCTGGAAAAAATTGCCAGACGGCCATTAAGCAGGAGATAATGAAGAGAAGAAACATTGGTGAAGATCGAGGCAATGTCCTGCAAACGATCCTCACTTGCGGTACCATAAACTTCAACGCCAATCAGGGAAGCGACGCAATATACGAGGGAATCATCAGGGGCCAACTGACTCAAGCTTCGACCGAGACGAAGCAACAGGGCAAGTCACAAGCCAATATGGACAGGCAAAATCCTCCGAACGCTAACTCGAAAGGCTTCAAATCGGACATTGGCAGCGTTAAAGGCAGCAACATTCTGCATAGGTTGCTCAAAGGACAGATGCACGAGAGAGACGTCTACAAGCGATCGACGCCGGCGTCGCTGTCATCGTCGCGACACGTCGCGAGATGACCCGAGCTGAGCAGGCGAGAGTTCAATTGAGAGTGTAGATCGTGTAGATTGTTTACTATCTTTGCGCGGTTTTGTTTAAGCGTGTTTGCTTTTCGATTGCTGACGGAATGTATATTTTTGTCGATGTAAATTGATGCCTGTACATGGGTTTCTGCTGCATATTTAAGAAGCGCTTTCCGAGGTCGCGCATACCGATTCGAAAGAATAAAGCGACAGAGATTCACCTTTGAAACTACCTGGTAACATCTTTCTTTTTTATTCTGGAGTTCAGGAGCCATTCTTTATGAACACTATGCAGCAATATCACCACGATTACTTGACTATTGTTTCACCAGCCTCACTTACGGAATACCATCCTGATAGACTTGTTTTAGAAGTATAGTGTTCGTCCGTCCTACTCGAGATTTCAAAGTTCAAATCAATTTTTTTTTAGTTATTGAATATCTTGAGTGGAAGTTTTATTTAGGATTCGTGCGTGGCATACTTGAAACATTTGGACATTGCCTGCGATTCAATGCAGCTACATTGTTGATGGTCTTCGCTTACGAGCGTTTTGGAATGGGAAGACCAAAAGACACCAAGTCATGCGAAGTGATTCTGACAGCCACGTGTACTGAAACGATTTTGACAATTATTGAGAAAAGGGTAAGAGATTGTAATTGTAGGATTTAGACAGATGCAAAAACATTGGTTTGGATTGTTTGAAGACAATTAGTATTACATACCGTTATATTCGTCGTTGTCCTTTCAATGAAGAGAACAACCAACTTAGATTTATACTTGAACGTTTGTGAGTTGTTCATTCGAAATTAGCTTAGAGTTTACTGTAGTTTTGATGAAACTTGTTGTTTGTTTTTAATTTTTATTTTTGGGAATGATGTGATATTAATAGGACTGCACTTGATTATCGTAACGACCTTTGAAAATCATACTTCTTAAAAAGAAAATTATGCCGATTTTTTGATAGAATTACTTAATTATTTGTATTCGGATCATCAGATTTGATCGTTACTTGGAAATTCTAGTCAAAGAAGGAATTATTTTTCAAGGAATGTTTCATGATTTTTTGCTCTCCGAGTAGATGTTCTAATAAAAATTTTACAAAATTCGATATCAACAAGGGTTTCCTGGGTCGATAGGAAAAAATCCTTGTCAACACCACGAGGGAAATTTCAAAGAAATTTCTTTTGTTTCAATTTCAGAAAAAAAAATCTGAAAATTATTTATACAAATATATAGTTTTCTGCTCAACTACTGCTTTAAAAAAAATGAAATGTAAGCATCATTAATGGGATAGAATTGTACGGGAACTTCTCTGGCGATATAATCCCTGTTTAATGGCTTCTTAAAAGATTTTAAGTGGTACCGAATGTGAAGGATATTGCAACACGATGCCAGGCAAACAAGCGCTCCTCAAACTCAAGAATTCGTAACATTTGCTGTAATTTAGAGAGAAAAAATTCATCACAAATCGTTTTTCTGCTCCACCTCAAATCATAAAGGAAAAAAGACAAATAAAGAACACCATCAACGCCTCTGCAACAAAGGGAGGGCATTTTTCGCACCACGTGGGAAAACCTTTCGCGATGTTTTGCAGCAGTCTATGGCGAGAAAGCCTTGCACATCCATCGTGCTAAAGCTTGTTAGGGATGGTTCTTAATTCCATCGGATCTGTCGCAACTTTCCATTCGTCGGAATAATTCTTTAGACATTTCCCGTCTGCTTCTCCTTCAGGTGGGTCTGATTAGCATCGGGAAATAAATCGCTAAAAAGCAATTTCGGAAAAAAAAAATATCGTGGAGCCAACCAAAGTTTACTACTGTGGAGTTATTTTCATCTAAGCCTCTCTCTCTCTCTCTCTCTCTCTCTCTTTCTTTCTCTGATGAGAACAATATCTTAAAATATATCGCTACCATACCAACGTTTTGGCCAAGTTATAGTGCGTTGACATTTAGTGCATCGACGGTCATTAATGAAATAAATCACTCCCAAACAAAAACCAGAAGACAAATATCCCAAAATGGTTGCTGGAAAAATACGCCCTCTGCCAGTATAATTACGTTCACCGTTCGCCTTGGTTTGCCAACAGAAACTGGCAGATGGATGCAACGGAATGCGCTTTCATTCCAGCAAATGGATGTCTGGATCCAGCTCGTGCCTGTCACTACAGGCCCTCTTCCTATCGATTGACGCGAAGCTGGAAGCGCATTTCCCAGCAGTTCCGACCTCAGACGCTTTCCAGCTCCATTTTTCATGGAGCGCTGCAATATTGGCGTCGTAGGCGCTAATTCCACCGCGCAGAGGGAATGTTTGATTTGAATTTTAATCGAGACGTCGACGATTGAGAGGTGATCGATGGAAAGGATAGATGTTCATGGATATTGAGTGATTGGATGAATGTATGTTCCCCGGGGAAAGAAAGCGTTCGTGTTTTTTTTATTAAATATGCATTAGTTATGCGAGTATTTTGTAGTTTATAATGCTAATTTCATAAAAATGTATAATATACATTGCATATGTCACAGTTACCTTTTTCGACTTGAAACGATTCTAAATTATAATGATTTAAATTCAATTCTAATGATTACATCTAATAAGAGAGTTCAATTGTTCTCACGGTATTTCTTTACGCATTTCAGTAACTCGCGACTTAAGACTTAAAATACTAACAAGTCCCCATGAGATTGAAATGCTACAGAGAGATGAAAGTTGAACTTAGTATATCGAAGATTATTCAACCAGAAGACTACTTGGAACTTCTCATAACCATGGAGAGTTATTGTTACTAGGTGTCAGAATTTAAGGAGTTATTGTACGAATGTATTACTTCATATTTCACGCATTGGTGTTTGGAGTTTTTGCAAGACAAAGGAACGCAACGAATTACAATGAAGCGGCATGTTCTAGACATCCGCCATATTGAGAAAAAATGAATAAAACGTAACTTTAAAATGGAATCTTTAATTACCAACTTACCAAAAGGAAACTTATTCTTTTAAAAATAATAAAATAAATAAATATTAACATTATTCCAAGTTGAAATATGTGCAATTCTCCTAGAATCACGTTAAGTGTGTATTTCTATTTACCAACTCTACAATATTTCACAGATATTTCGTCATCTAATTACCGATAAAAAGATGAAATACTATAAAAAAATAAAGAAAAATATTTTTTAAAAAATCAAGAATTTACAACGGCAAAATCGATGCCAGAATGTGAAACTAATGTCAACTTTTTGAAACTGGAATCAAGACTGACTCGAAGCAGTGCCATCTGACGAAACCCAATGAAATGCATATTGTTTCCAATATTTCCATTCTAAGACACGTTGTAGCTTAAGATGTGCTATATTTGGAACCCCAGATAATGTTTAACAGTTGTTTTTGTATAAATTAAAAATATTAAAATAGATCTTTTATCTCTGATGCCAATTTTGAATTTGAATTTCTGCTGCTTTTATTCGGAATTCATTTTAACTGGCTGATTATCTTTTTTTTTACAGCGAAAAATATTCTTTGTAAATTGAGGAGTATTTGGAGGAGTAGAAAATGAGAAAAAAATGTTCAAAATCAGTTCAAATTCGGTCTTGAAAGTCTTGTGTTTCGACGATTCATTGGCAAATGGAATTTAAAACTTTCAAAAAAGATTTTAATTTTTTCGCGAAACTTCATATTTTCTCTGTTCATCAGATACAACAGTTCACATCTTTTAAAAAAAAAATTTTGCTTTATTTTCCGTTTGCCTCAAGATTTTTCAATCTTCAGAATTTAAAAATAACATAACAATAAATATAATAATAAATTACGAAACATTCTTTCCTTGATTTTAACGATAATAGTTCATAAAATTTCATTTTGAACGCTAAAATTGCAATTTTTATGCGTCAGTTCAGAATAAAATAATGATATTTCGGCCTGGAAAAATTACATTTTCGAGCTGTTAATTTCACAGAGTCCCAGGATAGAATTTCTAATTGGACTGCACGGTGCATCGTCCCATTTCAAATACCTGAAAATTGTATGATGAATATTAATTCAAACTAAACATGAATATAAGGCGAAAAATAAATTTACTTTAATAATAATTAACTAATAATAATAATAATAAATAATTGATTGAAATGCAAACTCATAGAGTGACGCATGTTTTGGATGTTTATACAGTTTAGTTGAAAAGTTAATTGAACTTCTAAGTCATTTCTAATGATATCTATTTGTAAATATATATTTATAATTATTTCTGACGATATTGATTTTGTAAATAAATTGTTTTGTAGTCATTCGCACCTATTTTCGATGAGTCCTTCCGTTTCAGTCAGGTACAAGCATTCCTCACCTTCTTTACTAAAAACATTTATTGCATAAAAGACAATCATATTAATTTCAAATTAAAGCGGTAGCCATTTTAGCCATTTTAAGGCTTATCGATTATCACTATCTACTCAGTACTAGCTGATGATTAATTATTGCTATACCATTGATCTTAATGTAAATACTTAACAATTAAATAAACTAAACAAAAATTTACCAAATGTAAATTATAAACTAAACATTATTATAATGCTCCACGGATCGTACTAATCGGGTTTGCCAGGTACGAATGCCGTCTGGCCATCGATAGTTGCTCTGTAGACGTTGTTGGCATCGACCCATTTCCACTGATCAGGCAGACAGTGGTTCAAACCTCTTAACCACCCTGGCTTCCTCGCCCCGATCCAGAATCCGCCACTGTTTAAGGTTCCAGAATCTAAGAAATGTTCGATTGAATAATTGTGTAACTTGTGACTTGGATATGAACCAGATCTATACTTCTAAACCTATGCTTGTTACCCCCCATGGAGTACCATAAAAACTTTCAACAACATGCTTCAGTCCTAAAGTACAAGTACCGATACCCAATACTGTCAGTCTGATGCGAACCAATTCAGAGATTCCTAAAACGAAACTCACATTTCGACAGGAAATGAATCAAGATTTGTTCAACCAAGACTTGTTCTCTTAGACTGTTAATGTGCACCAGATATCCTCCATGTTTCTGGCACATCGACTGTGCCTCGTCAAACGACGAAGGTGCATGAAGTACTGCATATCCGGATCGGTTTCGTCTCGTATCGTTGTGAAGTGCATCCGCTTCTTCCGTGACTTTGTTTTGAATAATTGACGTTTTTTTGGTTTATTTAGTTTAAATATTCCATATTTTGATAATATGTTAATAATTAGACAATCATTCTCGACTAAATATATATAAAGTAACGCGATACAATATTGACAAATTGCAAGAATCATTCGCAAAATTCATAAAACATTCATTGAAAAAGACAGCAATATTCCTATTAATATAAAAGTAATTGTTCTGACAAGCCAACCTTACTATAATCTTAAGTAACATTCATCCTCATTATTCATTTGTTTTTAAAATTTTAATTTATTAATATTATTATCATTTTACTGTAGTAGTAGCTCGTAGCTTCTTGATCACCAATTGATGAAGCGTCTTCTTTATTACTCGTTGATACGTCTCTTGGACTTCCAATTCCGTTATTCAATCCTTAAAATAATAAAATTTGATTTAAGTTTATTTTAATCTTTCTTATTTTCTTATTAGATACCAGATTCGGATGGCAAAAGACACGTTGCAAATCAGGTTAATATTGTGTCACGCGGTTAAGTTGAAGGTTGAATATGTCTAAGTTTCTTTCTTAACGGGTATAAATATCGTTTTCCGATTCTTTTACAGTAATTATAAAATAAATATGAAAAGTATTTTGTTAGTTTCTAATTAATGAACCAGAGTCCAATGAAGGAAATGTTTAATTAGGAACTCAGAAACCATCCGTTCTATTAAAAAAGCCTAAATTTAAAAAAAAAAATCCCAACCTCCATTTGTGTGGATGGCATAAAATATGACTAACAGAGGTGTCAAAGTACTTCCAGCCACAAAAATTCCGGCAAGTATGAGATACCTCATGGTAAACTTAAAGGTGTCGCCGTCCTCCAACATGCTTTCATCCATCGACGAGCCAACATTGCGGAAACGAGCTTGAATCGGTTCAATGCTAGTCTTAACGAGTGACGAGTCAGACTGAAAATGTGTCATTTCCATGCTAGGATCTGAAACATCTTTCTCTGGACTGACGTTTCTCAGGCTCGTAATCGATCGTTTTAACTTCATTTTCGTCTTTAACTGGAGGCTTTTTATAAAATTATCAGAAATTGTTTCTTTAGAGTGAAAGTTGGACAAAAGTCGAGACATTTTCGAGTCGCTCTTGAAGTTCTGCTCGGAAATCGCCCGGCATATTTCGGAGAGGTTGTTGCTTTTCCCCTGACAGTCATCAGTTTCGAGTTGCTTGCAATATCTTCTTTGAATGTAACGACAGCTTCTGCAAGAATGATCGGCACAGACACTTGACTGACTGCCGGAGCAATCAGGACACATTTTGCCTTCGTCTTCCTCTGTTCCCGTCTGATCCCAGGTAGTTTCTTCCGGAGGGCATTCTGCCAGGGACCACATTGGATGTTTGTGTTCGTAGATGCAGATTTGTTCGTTGGAATAGTTAATGTCATCCATGTGTAAAGCCAAGCAATATTTGGTCCATAAAATTATCGAATTCAATCTTTTCTCTGATTTTAATAATTGGTTAACTCATCAACCTGAACCTTTTTTTTTCTTTCTTAATCACTAACTTGAACAAAGATCATGCAAGCACTTGTCTTACAAACAACATTTGAAAAACTACAAGCTTTAACATGCAGCTAAAATGCAACTGCATTCATCCTGAAAACGAAAGACCGTTTCTAATGGCTAACTAGTATTTTACTGACTGTACGAACAAATCCTTGCACCACGTTCTATTAAGACTGGCCGATCTTTTTGATGCCTTTTTATCCCAGGATGGCTTTTGAAAACCTTTCAATGCGTTCCCTCTGCCTCGGGCAAAGGCAGGTTATCGAACAGAGTCACTCTTCCGTGGAGAGTATTGATCTGCTGGTTGTTCCATTAGACGTCACCCGGGTTAAATAGATGCTTTGTACAATATTATAAAATGTCAGTAAGTGTTAAGTTAAACTTAGTAAATTATTATTAATATTGTTAGTACTATGCGATAAGATAATAAAATAAACACTATAAATGCATATTCTTCCTTAATAGTTCTTGAAGCAATTATAAGATAATTTTTGTCCATATTTAGTAGCAGCTGAATATCTACTATTATGAAATTGTGAATTTAGACTTAAGAATTAAACGAATTAATTAAACCTAAATATGAGTAAACTTTTTTAAAATATTCTTAAATCGATTAATATGAAAATAATGCAATTAATAGTTATAAATATAGTATATTATCCTACATTGAACCTTGCAATCAAAACGCCTTTAAACAGCGTCCGATCGATGACGTCATAAAAGGCGGAAGTTGTTAGGAGTCCGACTTCCTGTCGATCGTTACCAGGGGCAAGAAAGCCCGCCATTGCCGCTCGCTGATGCGTGACCCAGACGACAAAAAACAATGGCCGGCTGAATTTTCAAGTACTATCCGTTTCTGAATGAAAAACTTTATGACCGAGTTGTCTCGGCTGGCTTTCGTATCTTTTATCCGTTTTCTTGAGCCTATATCGTCCGATGAGGACCATTTAATGTCGCCTAATTTTCAGGACAATTCTTTGAAATCGTGAAAAACAAGAAAGGAATTCTCACTGCATAATTCGCAGACGGTCGGGATTAATTATGCCCAATTATGATTCTCTCTCGTAGGACCACCTACTTTGCTCGGTGGGCCCGTCGCATACCGAGTGGTTCAGAGAAGGAAGTAATAATTACACACGGACGGTAATTGACGCGCTGAAAGACTAAAAATATTTTCGATAAAAAATTTAGATGTACTCTTTGCAAACGATAATAATAATAATAATAATTGACCTCGCCGTCCGTTTCACCACAAAGCCATGTGCTATGCTTTTGGTACTAATAAAATCCTCTGCCAAACTTCCTCAAAAGAAGAAACGAAGCCACATAAAACGGAGTCTCTTAATATTTTCAGACACGATAAATATTCTGACAGGAAAAAAAATTACGCTGTGACTCGAAGCAGCCCGAAATACTTCAATCTCCGAGGGACGACGACGACGCTCGCTGCTGCCGACGACGGCTCGGAATTCCAAAGAGTCGAACGATCCGTCGGACGGAGTCGAGACTCGCAAGATCGCCGAGACGTCTGTTTCTCCGAAACTTTGAAATCGAAAAATAACCTACGGCCTCAAAATCCTGGAAAAGGAGGCGGACACGAATCACGGCCGAACAAATGAACGGGACTAGAATGCCTCATGAAACAAGAACGTGAAATAAAATTCTGAAATTTTTGCATGGATGCCACCGAAAAGCTTCTACAAACAACAGGACGAAGATTCAGGTGAGGAGAAAATGAACACGGCCTCACGATTCTTGCACGAGAAACTTCAAAAAGAAAAAAAAATGAACTCATAAACAAAATTTCGATTTTCGTGGAGCAAAAAACAGATTTCAGTCAAAAAAAAATAAAAAAAACGTCATTAAAACAAAAACGAATGAACTTAAATGACACTTCGAAATAACCTAATCCTAAACAAAAGTAAACTTTAGAACGAATCTCAGGACATCACAGACACATGCACGCACACACACAAACACAAAGAGAGGTTCATCTGTTTGTCCTTCTAATGTCTACAGCTCTGACCAGCAGTAATTGAACATCAACTGAAACATCCATTTTGTGGAAAAAATAAATAAATAACAATATTCTCAACAACAGCATCATTAGCTCGAAACTAACAATGCTTTAAAAATCACCAAACAACATCATTGAAAATCACCATCAACAATTGCTTATAATAATACTATTAACTTATTATAATATTAATAATAAGTTATTAAGTTATACTCAGCATAAAGTTTACATTTGTGAAATAAAAACTGGAAATGATCATGCCCAACGAATCTCAAACCAAAAAAAAAATTCGAAACCAAAACCAAGACCAACGCCCCTCTGCTCTTTCGGGGGTCGACGAGTACGAGCAAAAGAGGACTTTCTGAATAGGAGACGTGCCTCGAAACATAGAATGCAGTCCCAAACGAATTAAATGCCTCTCGGAGCAAAGACGAAGATGTTTTCAATAAAATGTTCTGAAGACGATGCAATCGGTCCTTTTGAGAAGAAGAGCAACAAACAATGACTGCTATTACTACAATGCTCTACAACTACAACTAAAGTACAACAATCAGTCTCTAGGTATGTATGTATGTACGTATGCATGTATGTATATGTGTATGTATATGTATATATATATATATAATTATTTTTGACCAATTATCGTGTCCATCTTTCGGAAATCTTTAGGAGCGAAGAAGCAAACGGCAGACATCTGAGGATGAGAGAAGAAATCTGAGGATGCATCCATCCCTCGGGAAGTGCCTCGTTGCTTCCCAAGAAAACCTCAAAATTCTCTGCCACTACGAACATCGGTCTTTCCGGATGATCCTCGGAGTCCGAAGAAAGAGATGGCGACCGGCGGACGGACGGACGGAGGCGAGAGGGGCCAGGCCCCTTCCGGACCGGTCCGCAGTCATCTGTCACTCGCGACGCTCTTTCCCCAGCTGGCAAGGGAAGACAGCTCCGCCCTCACCTCGGGATCCCGGTGGAGCTGCTCGATCTCCTCCGCACAGACCCTCTTGCGATGCCTCTTCTCTGACTTGAAGCTGCGCACCGAGCGACCCGAACGACTGGAGGCAGCGCTGCTGGATGACGTCTGCTGGTTGCTGCAGGTGTTGTTGTCCTTGCTGCCAGAGGCCGAGGAACTGCCGCTGCAGGGAGGGTCCACCAACCAGGAGTGCCTCAGGGCCTGCTGGGCCGTCAGCCTCTTGGCAGGGTCGACCACCAGCAGGCTGTCCACGAAGTCTCGGGCCGACTGCGAAATGTCCCTCCAGTGCTTTTGTCGATTTCAGTGTTATTACAAACTTAATTAGTTAAAATATATGGAGATCTGCATGTATATATTACACAGATATAAAATATTTATTGGGTCAACTTGCATATATAATGCTCCTCAGATATCAATCTATCATATCTGTATATCATAAGTGTCAACAATTAAATCGTTGGGATATGTTTTTCAGAATAGAATTAATCTGCAGGACATAACATTTTTAATTTAAAATTGTTTTATAATCATTTATGAAAAAAGCCCATTAATCTGCTTTTTTTTTTTCATAGCTGACATCTCACTGAAAGCCTGTTCAGTATTGTTTTGCTATTGTGATATCAAGAGACTCTTAAAGATTGATAAAGTCTCTCACAACACACGTACTGGTTGTGGCTTAAGGTTGTCAAAGAGACAATCTAGGACAGTCTTTGAACTGAGAATCTCAGAAGGCTGAAAGGCATTTTGCAATGTTATAAAATAAAATGCAAAAAATAAAATAAATTGCAAATAATAAACTTAATTATATCTTCATTAATTAACAACTACCTCCTGGTCATAGGTATACTTTCCCTTGATGATGCTCCGGTAGAGGCGACTCCTATTGTCATCGTCGAAGGGAAGATTTCCACTCAACAAGATGTAAGCGATGACCCCAATGGCCCACATGTCTACCTGTAAGATTCAATGGCAAAACAAGCCTATTAGTGATAATGCTGATTATTGCTGATGATTATGATATTTTTTACATTGGAATTTAACAAGCTGATAGGTCTGCTTCTGCTACAATACTTCACTTTGTTAGCAATCAGAGGTGGTCTTTATTATTACTTCTGGCAGAAAAAAACGAATAACTACAAAAATTATCGCTAATTCTCTACTTCAAAGTTACGTTTTTTTCGAGCTAAGGACAGATTTTATTATAATAATGTAAAAATGACAAGCAACTCACTCTATGGAAACTTAACAATGGCATTCTGAATATCGAATTAAGAATGGTAGGCTTTGTACATTCATATAACTCTGCATTAACATCATTTTTGGACAAAGACATAGGACTTGAACATTTTAAGCTAAATTAAGCTAACACATTCAACTTGACTTCATCGAGAACTGATAAATAAATAAATATAAACTTATCAGCAAATGAATTAAAAATAGTAATCCAATTTACTAGATTATTCATTATTGGATATCAAATTATTAATCACACTCAGTCTGACCACATCAGTGATGGATGAACATTTACATTGCTACAACAATGTTATAGTACCAAATCAATAGAAATTCAATAAAACTACTTCAAGATTTAAATGCAAGCTTGCATAAAATAAAATTATGATGTCTCATGATTCGACCTCTATTATGAACATGAATGTTGCTCAATGGGAACATTACATAGCAGCCAGGTTTGTGGTGTCAAACAATGGCTGGGCAGATCAGCCTGTTTACAAAGGGAACCCTTGGAGTATTTTTATTCACGTTTGGCCACAATATGACTAAATAAATAAATTCAAGGGATTCAATTCAATTAAATATAAATTCAAGGGATCACTCAATGGAAAATACTCCTCCTAATAATCCTGCACAATTTTATTAAATTTCATATCTCATTGCAAATTTTATTTTATCAAAGTAATTCATTCTTTCAAATAATCAAATGGTGAAAACTGGTTAGTCATTTTTAATTTATTTTAATTTTTTTCAATTAAGTTCCCAAAATTAATGGCAACGCATTATTTTTATAAATGCGGATTGTATAAATGGAATAAAAACGCTCCTCATTCATACCTCTCTTAAGCAAGCAAATTAGGCCATTTTGGGACCATGAGAATCAACATTAGGAAGGCAATGATTCTAATTATGATGAAAACTTTAAAGTGTAAATGACTCCCAGAATTGTTAAATATTCCTCCGATAAGTTAGGAGAAAGAGAAACAAACCCCACCTAAGCAGTTGAAAATTGATTGCCATTATAGGACTAATTACTAATACCAATTAACCATAAATCAAATGCTTAAACAAATATCACAGATGGAGAGATGATATATCTTGCCTTGAATGAACAATCAGCTAGTCAGTGTCATTATTTGAATGCATTTCTATTATATTCATGTTATATGGTCAAAAAAATCACTTAAAATTTATTAAATTTATTACAATAAATTTATTAAAATTTATTAAAAAATAAAATATATCGTGTCAATACCTTACGAATAAACTATGTCAAACTCAGAAACTTGCAAGTAATGTAAAAATAAACATATCGTTCCATGTTTGAAAATAATATCATGATTTTAGGAAGAACAAAGAATTATAATTATAAGTTTCAATTGATATTATTTGTACTTAAGGTTGTATTTAAAAATAGAAATATACGATGTAAGAAACTCATGTAAGTAATGTTTATTTGATAGTAATATCTTGTATATTTTGCTTTAATATTAATTGGCTTTGAAATAATTTAAGAGGACTTTCATTCTTTTATTTATAACTTTTATTCTAACAAAAGTTATATAATAATAATAATAATAAGTCATTTATATATATTTAAAAAAAGTTGACAATAGCAGCATTTAATGCCATAACAATGATATTATTTAATAGCACAATAACAGAAATATTTAATACCATAGTAATACCTTCATTTAATAGCAACATTTAATAACAATGATATTATTTAATAGCACAATAACAGAAATATTTAATACCACAGTAATACCTTCATTTAATAGCAACTACTACCTGACACGTATAGGGCTGTTTGGCCAGAACTTCTGGTGCGATGTACTCGGGAGTGCCACAAGCTGTGTTCATGAAACCCTCCTTGCTGCAACCGCTGAGACCAAAGTCCGTAATCATCAGCTTCGAGTCAGCTCCCGGATGATAATACAAAAGATTCTCTGGTTTCAGGTCTCTGTGGGCAATGCCAAGACTATGGAGATAAGCTATACCCTCAAGGATCATCTTCAATGTCTTTATAGCATCCTAAAGATGGGTTCAAACAACGTGATTCATGTTTTTAATAAATTAGATCGATTGTAAATCCTCTTAAATTATTTCAAAGCCAATTAATATTAAAGCAAAATATACCGGATATTATTACTATCAAATAAACATTACTTACATGAGTTTCTTACATCGTATATTTGTATTTTCAAATGCAACCTTAAGTACAAATAATATCCATTGAAACTTATAATTATAATTCTTTGTACTTCCTAAAATCAAGCATGTCACGAACGAGAAAAACTACCAGTTCAGGGAAGCAGACTCTAGATATGATTCTCTCAAACAACTCCCCTCCTGTTGCCAATTCCACAACAACATAGAGCCTGTCTTCACTCTCTAAGGCTTCTATCAGGTGGATGATATAGGGATGGTTGACCCGACTCAAGACATTCAACTCGGTTTCCCACATGCCAGCAGCTCGTGGTTTGTAGACGACTTTCAGGGCATAGGGCTGCTTTGTGGCCCTATTCTCAACCCTAAGAACCCGACTGTGTGCCCCTTTGCCTATCAGGGCTTTCAGCTCATACTTTGCAAGCACCCTTGAGGACAATATTTCCTTGTACTTACTGATCTGTCCTCCTGGTGAAGACTTATCTGATGTGTTCTTATACTTTTTTGAAATATCGTTGGCGCTTTTTTTCTGACTGTTGAACTTGCCATTTTCGAGCTTATCGTTGGTTTTCCCTCCGTAGACAGTTTCTACGATTGATAGGGCAGTTTTGGGGAATTCAGCCACAGGCTTTGACTTCAGACAACCCATTTTATAGCGTCTTCAAAAACAAATATTATTGATAATTCAATCGAAATATGGAAATGTTATGGTGGTCGGAAAGAAGCAATCATCTGGTTCAAATCATAAACAAACCATCTCTTTGAAATCTCCACAGAGCATCAATATTTTCAGTTACAATGCGAAAAACTTCACGAGGACGATTCCAGCTAATTTTGTGTCGTATTCACTCCAACTGACCGAAAATCAACATCTCCTTTAAAACAGCTATCGAAGCCCCGTAGTTGAACATGGCAGTACGCAAGTTCTCAGCTGAATAGCAAACAATAGGTCAAAACTCTTGAAGCTGCAACTCTCCTAGTTCATCTCTCTAAATCTCATTACCCGTTGTAAAACATTATAAAAAGAAAAAATCTAATGCTTATTATTAAAAAGTTCCAGGACTCGAATTACAGGTTCCATTGGATTCCAGAGAAATCAATTGCGAATTTGACAGACTCTTCCAATGAAGGCGTAAATTTTTTTGTAGTGGAGTTATAGTTTTAAAAATAATTGTTTTTTAGTTCACTATTTTGCAATTCTTCTCTTGCATTCGTAAACTTTCTACTTAAAATAATTATAAAATCTTAGTGTTGTTTTTAAAAATTATTTTACTTTAAAAATATGTCATTTTAAACTAAGCAAATTTAAAACTTAATAAACTTATTTTAAACTTGAAATATTAAAACATAACATAGATAATTTATCTTCTACCGTCATTTACAAGTTTATGTACATAGCTGTGGGAGCTTTCGCCACTTCGCAGTAAATTTCGTGCAAACATGTCTGATTCCGTGATTCAAAACTTGCAATCCAGAGGTTAAAAATTAATTTGAGAATTGTTATTTGTCCAACTTTCTAATTTTACAGAAAGTTCACATGTGTATTACGAAGCGCGATGGAAAGCAGAATTTATTAACAATTGGTAATTATGTAATCTTTTTAGATCCATTTGCTGAGGATGAAAGTAGTATCAGAGGAGGGGCAGGTCAGGATGGTTACATCCACATCAGAATTCAGCAGCGTAACGGCCGCAAGACTTTGACCACCGTACAGGGAGTATCTTCAGAATTTGATTTGAAGAAAATCGTCAAAGTGGCCAAAAAAGTATGAGCTAGTTTTTTACTAAGCTTAATGGTCGATAGTTTGAAGAGAGCCTATTGTGTAATGAGGCCAATGTAAAAGTGTCATCCATCATGTTTTGGTCTTTCTGCACATAGCTTATTTACTTTAATAATTTGATATTGACTATAAATTTTTTAATCTTGTCATAAGAATAATAAGATGCTTTACAAGCTATATAACATTATGATGGAACACAATATTGTCTTTTATTATGTGTACTCTTAATACAGAAATGGTTTAATATATGTTAAGGAATTTGCCTGCAACGGAACAGTAGTTGACCATCCTGAGTATGGCCAGGTCATTCAACTTCAGGGAGACCAGAGGCAGAACATCAGCAAATTCCTTAAACAAGTTGGACTTGCCAGGGATGATCAGATTAAGGTTTGGCTATGTTTCTTAGTGTAGGCTATTCCGCTTCTATAATGTTCTAATCCACCTCTGATATATCTTGATTTTGCTAAATTTTCTTTGTAAACTTAAAAGAAAAATTGTTTTTATTTATACAGGTCCATGGTTTTTGAAGAATATAAATTGACAATATATATCTTACTTTAGACTTCCATCCGAATAAAAATGATAGTAAAGATATTTAAAAATTGTTTTCGTCAGTAATTTTAATGTGTTGAATGGTGTCTAGAACTTGCAGTCTGGTAGTATTAAATCAAATTTCTGCTTTTGGATTTAAGTTAAATTTCATGCTTGTTGTTAGTCCAAAATTTTTTATAAACTTGTATTTGGCAAGTTAAAGTAATCGACACAAATTTGAGAAATTTCGATTGATGTCGGTTTAAGCCTTTAAGTATTTTATTGTTTTCTTTATTACAAGTGGGGAAAGCTAGTGGTTAAATGAAGGGCTCAGCATCCAACATCTAATTTAATAATGTATTAAGTTTTTGAAATGTCAATGTTATAGTTCAATTATCTTACATGTCTAAGAGCTGAAGTTATGCAAAATTTTAATGTAAAATTGGTTTTGAAAATTCTGGGTTAAACCCTGTGTTCGGTGTTAAGGGGCATGCTTTTCAATTTATTCTGGGTAGTGAACGACCGGGGACCCCGGACCCGGCTGAACCCCGGCCTTTTTTACCACCGGGGTCCCGGCCCCGGCTTTTTAACATGCCCCGGTACCGCCCCGGCTTAAGTTCAACCGGGGGTAAACAAAAGTTGAATTTTTAGCTTTGTCAACTTAAATAAAATTTATTCATCATCCGACGAATCATAAAATATATCGTTCGGAGAGTTAAAGTCCTCAGGTACAGCCGGCAAATTAGTGGAGTACGATAGAGCTCTTAAGTTATACTTAATGAATATTAAAGTTTCAACATTTTTGGGCAATAGTCTAATTCTCCATTTTTGAATAGACTGTGCCACTTTAAACTCCCGTTCACTATCACTTGAACTGGGAGGTGGGCTTAGGTAAATCCTTGCCAGCTTCGCCAAGCCTGGTAACTCGCTCCTGTAAATTTTCCAGTAGGCCAGTGGGTCATCCGTTCTATTTATGCGCTTTTTTGAGAGGCAAGCCTCCAATTCCCTCTCTGCTTCGGATGCTTTCTTTCCCGTAATTTCGGAAGCTTCTTCTCTCAATACTTCTCACAGGTCGTTGTCCTTGCTTGAATGACCCTCCTCTGTTCCTGAACAAGGTGCAGGCACCCTCCCATCGAAAGGAGCCTGAGAAAGTTTCCTTAACTCAATGGAGTTAAATAAACATCATTGGCTGGAAACTGGAATGATATCCTTAAAACTATGAGTTTTAAAAAAATTACCGTTTAACTTTCATCACTATGGCCTTCACAAAACAGTAATCAATTAGTATTCAATAAGATTTGATTTTCATGAGATTCCATCAACGATTTAATGTTTTTCTAAGTTTTCGCAACGGAGCGTGGAAGAGTTGTTGTGAAAAAAATTTTTTTTTTACAGGTTTTACAGAATCTCTTTGACATAATAAGCATACTTATATATTATTTGACGTTTACAACATGTTTAGAGAACAAAAGCACCCTTAGTTAACGTTATTATAGATGGCCTCCCCATCCCCGGCTTCAACCCCGGCCCCGGCTGCCCCCGGCAACCGCTCCCCCTACCCTGGCCCCGGCTAAAATTGTCGCCCCGGTCGATCACTAATTCTGGGTACTAAGGTGGGTGTAACTCGCGTGGTAGAACGCTGATATTCTAGTAGGAATAAAGGACTGGTCCAACATTTCTTTGCTCTCCTAGTGCCTTTAGAAATTTTAGTTGCGTCCCGCCAAATGTTGAATTTGATTTTTTCGACTCGATTGCCGACTGTCTTAGCAATTTAGGAGACGTTCAGCGAGTTAGACAAAACTGCTAAAATTGAAAGAGTCTTAATATATGCAAGTGGGATTACAAATGTAATACATCTTTTGTCGCAACAGGGGTGAGAACTTCAAGAACAGATTGATTGCCTAGATGGCCATCATAATCATTGCTTTCAATGGAGACCCCATCCTCTTGAATAAATGCTACATCCTTAAACTTTCAATGCTTATTTAGTAATAATGCATCAGGGAATAACTTAATAAGCATGTCTACATTGTCAAAATTTTGGCATTCAAATTATTAACAACCAATCTTTCAATTTCCAGTGATCCAGATTACCTGCCACATTCTCAAGAATTCCTTTCTTTAATGGATATTAATTTTGAATTCTTGTCTTGACATCTTGTGATCTTGCCATCCTGACATTTATTCCTGGTTTCTATTGTGCTTGTTTTTTACTTCATGATCCTAGGAATAGGATTTATAAGTTTTTTTTTTCTGGAAAATTAATTTAATTCCATTTATTCCAAAAATTATTTGTGATTTTTGTCGGGTTGGTAAGTCAATTTCATAATATTCTAGAAAGTTTATTTTTTTTGTTGCAAGCAGTAATGTCTGGTTAGATATGAGATTGTGTTTCTTTGCTGCCTAGTTTTCACCTGCTCAGTTGCAAATCAAAAGTTCAAAAGTTACAAAACATGGCAATCTACCCAAATTTCTTTGAAGAATATGAAGGTGGTATAAAATATGTTTAGCAATTGGAGACTCATAACGTACTTGTCATAAAAAATGAACTTCTCAGTTGCGTAACCGTGTTCCTCCTCGTTTTCAAATGAAATAATATTTAATTCTTTCTCCAGATATAAATTGGATGACATAAAATTGTGCGTGTCTCCTAATAGGTAAGGTGTGATTTCTCAAACATAAATTTTTACAATGTTTTTCAGACTGTCATTGGAATTTGACCAGTGCTACAATTCAAAAATTTCCAAAATAAGTCTTTTTACTTATTTGAGAAGTAATCTTAAAATTATTACATTAAAAATAGCCTCAAAAATATCTTGATCAATTTCCCATAATATGAAGGTACAACATTCCCCAAAAATTTGTGAGAATCTTCAAATAAACATTCGCCATCTTTTGGTTTACTAAAGTCCTTCAACTCCTAATAAAGCAGTTAATTTTAAATATTTACAAAATTAAACTAATACATTTAATTGTACTCTGAAAATGAATTAGAATGAAGCATCAATTCGTTTGTGTATTCATTTAAGTTTTCATTTGTAATATTATAACTTATATACGTAAAAAAAGTTTAAATTACGGTCTTATGTAATTAAATTTAAATTTAATAAGTAGACCACAACAAATTCTTTCAAGCTTGTAATTTTTTCTTCTTCATTTCTTTCAGACATGTAGAATGAATAGAGATGTTCTATGGTGTAAGTACTGTAGCCGTAATCAATCGAAAAGCATACTCAAGATCGTACTTTCGCTATTCATAAAATCATACTTTAATGTATTTATTCAAAGAATTACTTTTAATAATTTTTAAAATTATAATTTAATAATTTTTCTCTAGAAATTATTGCTAATATAGGACGCATTTTGAAAATAATTGATGAGCTTTCCAAAAAAAATCACGTAGTAAATATAACTGGAAATACCTCTGGGAGATTATTTTATCAATTACTTTTTCAACGTTAAATCATCTTTTGTCGATAGCATTAATTATAATATTGGCGGAAAAATAATTAAGTATTATTAAATTGAGGCGTTATTTATTAAATCTTTGTCGTATACCTTGATCATTCAGCCAAGAAGTTATCATCTTTTTACGGAAGTAGTGCATCAGGAATGTCTTGCAGCTTCAATAGCGGAAACCAAATCCTGTGATCATAATAATCTAAATTACATACTTTTTTAGTTATTTCTGTTCAAATCAGTTTTCATTACTTACCTCAGTCCTTTATGTTTTGAATAATATCAACAAATGTTCTTGTCAAGAACTATCCTCACTATTTTCAAGGCTAAACATAACAGGTCTGGCATTTTGTATTTTATGCACATTTTTGTCAGGTTTTGAAAGTAGAAAGTATTTTTTACCGATCATAAAAGACCCTCTAAAAGAATGCAAATATTTTTTTTATAAAGTGCTGAATTTTCTCCGAGATGACGTGAAAACCTTTTCATAAGACATTTTCATGAATGGCCTGCAATATTTCCAGACAGTGGCTGAGACCTGTAAACTCCACTTCTGTCCGAACCAAATATGTGTTTGAACATAACTCATCGATTTGCTCCTCAATCGATTTATGAAGCCGCTTCAGCGTCCTAAGACATTCTTTCCATAGCAAGGCTTGACAATCCAATATTGGTGAGGAAAGTGTTAGTCGACCTACCCACTACGCCCATTGCGCCAACCTCGAATTGTAATTGTAACTTAACCTTTATTAATCTTAATTGTAATTTAGCCTTTTTAATTCTTTTTCTCTTGGTTCCATTAATCCATTGTCAAAGAGGAAACAATTAATTATAAAAGTCATGTACCGGTATTCCAGAAGAGTAAACCCTGTTAAATATTCGGCTTCGCCCATCAACTTGAGTGACAGCTAGGATTCTAATCCTTGAAAATTTATTTTTTGACTTTTTCTTAGTTTCTAAGATTGACATTTACACTCTTTTTACGCTTTTAGTTAACAATTATTTTTACTTTAAGATTATTTGATTCGGGTTAGTACATCGAAATATTGTTCATTGGTACACTAAATATCCTGCATCTGAAACTCTGAAATGCCCTCAGGATCAAGTACTCTGAATTTCAGAGTCTGAAAGAATTCCTGACTTCCCGTGATCCAGATAATTAATGTTAGAATTTTGTCTTGAAATTCTCTGATTTAATATTCACAGCAATTTAATTACATTTACCCTAAATCCACGAATTCATTTGAAATCAATCGAAGCGTTCTTATCAACAAATCTCCGAAACCAACCATTGTCATCCGCTTATTTAATATTTATATTAACGCTCATCTGATTTTACGATTCGTTCGATTTTCATTATTTCGTGCACAGCCATTAAATCAAGTCCTTCTAATAGTAGAATAAAAAACGACCAAATGCAATGCTAAACCTTGAATAATTTTATTTAAAAAAAAACAAACAGCATTTATAACAGAAAACAGCATTTAACAACTTATCAAAAATAAATGTCATGTCTTTAAAAAAATTAAACTATCCTATTTCTTTTTTGCGGCATAACACAACAATGAAGCAGAAATTATAAAACCGGCCATCAAAAAGCCGATCAAGGAGTAAACAAAGTACATTACATTGGCTACTCCAAATATTCTGGGAGCTAAATGAAATATAATTTAATATTAATAATCAATTAAATAATTTAATTTGATATATAACAATTGGATACGATAATATAGTAGTCAAACCCATGTAAATTAATATAAATAGGTTAGTTCGAATCTCGTTATTTTGAGACTTTTGCTCGGTCCCGACAAAATCCAATACAAAATAAATTTACATGCCACCCTCAATTCTCGCTACTATACCACCAGGGGCCTGACGATGTTTACCCATGAAGTTAAGGACATATTCCCAGTCGGGTGGGAGTAATTAACAGACATTACCTTGTATTTTTAAGACTTGATCAGGTTAATACTCTCAGGACTTCTTGGTGAGGGATGATTAAGGAAGGTGATGGAACATTCCATGGAATTTGATTGGTGGAATGGGCAAAGTGGACTGGGAGTATAAGTAGGAATGAGAGTGAATGTTGAAGATTTTATGTGAAAATTGCAAGTTGGGGTGAAGAATAGCAATTGTTAGCTCAGAAAAGCAAGCGAACCAATTTTACACTGAGGGAGAAGATCGTTGATGCCATGAAGAAGGAGACAAATCATTCTAAGGTGGCCAGAGAGATTAGCAAGAAATGGGACGTCGAAGTTAAGAGAACCACCGTAAAAGGCGAGAAGAATGGAATCGAGGCTGCATTCAAAGCTGGAGTTCTATCGAAGCGTTGGAAGCTGACGCAGGCTTATTACCCGAGTGAGGGGATGCCCATGTGGCTGAAGCAAGCAAGAGGAAAAAATCTGCCAGTCAGCGGCAATC
The DNA here is from genome assembly GCA_034509925.1 of Hirudinaria manillensis. Taxonomy (NCBI): domain Eukaryota; kingdom Metazoa; phylum Annelida; class Clitellata; order Hirudinida; family Hirudinidae; genus Hirudinaria; species Hirudinaria manillensis. The sequence goes on along the minus strand of CM067536.1, from coordinate 2,474,537 downwards.
TGATCAAGGAGAAAAAGATAAAACGGACCGATCTGTTGCCGATCCCGGACTTCACGGCGAGCGACGGTTGGCTGGGCAATTTCAAAATGCGCCACGGCATCACGTTCATGACAGTGCAGGGCGAAGCTGGAGAGGCGGATTCTCAAGTCTGGTGTGATGCTAGACGACGAGATCCGCCGTAAGATGTGGCAGCCAAACGATTTTGAGAGCTTTAGACTGAACTGATGGCTAACTTTATAAAATAAAGCCGTTTTTATTTGTTAAAATAAGACTGTTTTTACAAACACTAGCTATTATGCCACATTTGCTCAGTCCCGACGGGTGTCATAGTATGGAGATTCGACTGTAACAAAATATCAAAAGAATTATAATTGAATTGCTTATCATTAGAGGCTCTCAGGTATTTTTTATCAGCTATGTTAATAGAATAACCTTTACAACTGCTATGAATATTTTCAGGTTCTTTTTTGATGTAACCTTCCAGGCAAATGCACTCAAAATCTCCAAACAAGTTACTGCAGTTTGTGGTTTTTTTATCACAGATTGTGTCATTGAAATCACATTCGTCAATATCTGATTAATTAAATTCATTCAAATGAAAGGAATGATGGTAGGTGTAATTAGTTTAGGTTGAGTGATTCAAACTCACCACTGCAAATGTCCATCATCTGCTTAAAACCTCTGCCACATGTGCATGAATAACCACCTTGTTTATTGGTGCAAGTTCCATAAAAAATTTCACATGGATCTCCAAAGATACATTCGTCAATATCTGAAATTATTATTGTCCTCACAATGATTTTTAAAAGCAGTTTATACAGAATCTTTTAAATGTATTAAAAGCTGAACACAGTATTTGTTGCAATTATCTGTTTTTCAACACATGGAATTCTTAAACATTATTGAAATATTATTAAAAAGATCATTTCTCATCCCTTCATACATCATCAATATCATAAGAATCGTAATTGAATTGCATGTCATTAGGAACATTGTGGCATTTTTATCAGCTATGTTAATAGAATAACCTTCACAACTGCCATGACTATTTTCAGGTTCCTTTTTGATGTAACCTTCCAGGCAAATGCACTCATAACCTCCAAGCAAGTTACTGCAGTTTGTGGTTTTTGGATCGCAAATTGTGTCATTGGAATCACATTCGTCAGTATCTGATTAATTAAATTCATTCAAATGAAAGGAATGATGGTTAGGTCATGAAATAATTTTGCATCCAATACTGCCGAGTTATTTACAATAACCCTGAGTACTAGTTATGGAAGTTAGGTTTATTGAAAAATGTTTTCCACATCATATTTTGCTCTTGTAGCCCAAGGGAGTCGACGGGGGTTTTGTCGAATGGGTTTAGCACCGGCCATATTTATCTGATGCTGCACGAGGTTAGTTCTACACAAAGGGCTGTCCTGTTCAGCCATTACGTCCTGAAATTCGCTAAGTAGATTTTTTGTTTGTTGATAATCTTCTTTTGTAGGGTTTTTTTTTAAATCTTTAAGGAGGTTGTCCATCAATGGTTTAGACCATTTAATTTCCTTTTGCATGCTTACTTCCACTTCCATCTAATGCTAGTATGCGTTCCACGTTCCTGCGTAGTGCGATGGGTGCTCCTGCCTTGATCCGTTGTTCCTGATCGGATAGATTCATTACCCTTAGTGGGACTCTGCCGGTGTTTAGTTTGACTAGGGCTCGTCCTATTAGCAATCCTTGGCCAATGCACGATTGATCTTATCACGACTGCTCTTATTCCATATTTTATGCAGTTGCTTTCTAGCCCTCCCCAAATTAAAATTTCCGACTTTGCTGGGATGGTCTCGTTTTGTAATACCTTTACAAATGTGTCATTGACTTCTGCACCCCCGTAGTGTAGTAGAATCTCTATCGCTCCCTTTTGAAGGGTGCCGCCTTTCATGTCAATGGAAATTCCGTAGCGTCGCATGAAATCCAATCCAAGCCATCATGAATTCTTGTTTGAACTTCCTGCCTCCTAAATCTACTGTAATGGTTGTGGTTACTGTACTGCCACTAATTTGCCGGTGTAGATTTTCTGTTTGTAGTTATTGGCGATCGTTATTTTACTGCTCTCTGCCAAATTTGGTTGGATAATAGATGTAGATGTCCCTGTGTATATCACAAGATTGTATTCCTTTCCTCTTATTTTCCCGTTAACTTCCAATGATGATCCTTTCCCTAGCGCTGCAACGTGAAAGTTGAGAGGGGCATTTCGACGCATGCTGAACCGATCTTCGCCCCACAAACCCGGTAGCTTCTAGTTTTCCTGATTGTGCGGCCTTCTCCACTACTGCTGTTTTTGGGAGAAGTTTGTTCTAAAATCTCGGGCTAAATGGCCAGGCTTCTTGCACCTGAAGAACCTAGTTCTTCTATCTACTTCATGGAACTTTGAGTATCCTTGAGACTTGCTGAAGTTATTGATTTGTTGGGCTATTTTTCTAATTATCTCTCTGTCTTTGTTATTGTCTTCCTGAGCTTCTGTTCTAGGATTATATGTATCTTTGGTTTGTGCACCTCGTGCGATGAGGCACGCTCGTTTTCCGTTTTAATTCCGCTCGTGTTCGTATCGTACTGTGTCATGTTGCGTCGTGTTGTAGTGATGCGAATAAACCGTTTTGATCTTGATATTCTGGAGTTATAACAGCTTCAATTTTCTTTACATTCAAGCTGCTTTGGATTGAAGTTCTTGCCGCCTCCATTGAGATTGCAAACGCCAATGCTTCGTGGCTGGTTTTCTTTCCATGTATTTTTAATGCCATTTTTGTTTCCACATCCCTTATCCCATCAATGAAGGCGTCAGTTACAATTTTTTTGATGAAATCTGACATTGTCTGACCCGGGTGGGCTAGATACGCGAGCTTACTGACATCAGCCTCTAATTCTTGGAGTGTTTCGCCCTGTTTTTGCGTACGGTTTTTTATTTCATTTCATTTCATTTATTCGAGACGAACGAAGGGCCGAGGCCTCTGACACGTTCGAAAAAAACAACTGAAGCGCAAATAGAACATAAACAATCGCCATTCGGACTTAAAAAACAAAAAAACTCTTGTACAGATGTAAGCTCTTAGGGTTCATGATATTTAAGGTATTGGTTAAGGTTTAATTTGTGGATCTCAGCATTGAAGCGGGACGTGGTTGAGGAGTTAACGACATGGGCTGGCAGGGTGTTCCAGGATTTGACAATTCGATTGGAGAAAAAGTATTTGGAAGTATTACAACGGAATTTGTTTGTCCTGAGTTTGTAGTTGTGGCCTCTGGTCCTATTGTATGTTGATCTGTTGAGAGTAGTGGAGATTTTGCTATTAGTAAGGACTTTTAGTAATTTAAAACACATGGTGAGATCGGCCAGTAGTCTTCGTTTTTCTAGGGTGGGCAATTTAAGAATCTTTAGTCTCAGCAGATAAGGATATTTGGCCAGTGTGGGAATGGCCTTGGTGAACCTTTTTTGGATCTGTTCAAGCCTATCGATGAGAAGTTTTTTGTGTGGGTTCCATACAGGAGAGCCGTACTCGAGTATTGGCCTAACAAAGGTACAAAATGCCCTTATGAGGATGTCATGGTCACGTGAGGAAAACGATGCTAGAATCAGTTTGGATATTGTAGCTGCCTTTCTGGTGATGTTATCTATGTGCTTGTCAAGTCGGAGCGAAGAATCTATGAGTATTCCTAGATCTCGAATCAAGTTAACTCTTGACAGTATGTGGTTGTGAATACAATATTCATTTGGATGAAAAGATCTTTTGCAGCCAATTAATGAGAGAATCTGACATTTGTCGGGAGCGAGTTGTAGCTGCCATCTCTCACTCCACTCCACTATCGTATCAAGAGATCTCTGCAGCTGGAGAGGAGAACTATTGTAAAGCTTTATGTCATCAGCGAAGAGCTTACAAATTGTGTCTGAATTCTTGAATAAGCCAGGAAGGTCGTTTATGTAGAGTAAAAATAATGTTGGCCCAAGAACACTCCCCTGGGGAACTCCACTAGTAACGGCAACCTCTTCCGAGACAGAGCCGTTTATTATGACTTTTTGCGTTCGCAGATTAAGAAAGTCGCTAATCCATCCTATCACATTGTCACTAAGACCATAAGTGCTAATTTTGAGCATTAGTTTTGAGTGAGATACAGAGTCGAAGGCCTTGCGAAAATCCAAGTAGATGATGTCCAAATTTTGTCTGTTTTGTATGGTTTCTGTCCAATGGTGAGTGCATTCGAGGATGTTAGTGATGGTTGAACGTGCGGGAATAAAGCCATGCTGGTTGCAGTCAATGAGCTTGTGGTTTAAAAGGTGTTGCATCAGAAATTTATTGATTATTCTTTCCATAGTTCTACAGCTAGTTGATGTAATTGAAATCGGTCTATAGTTTTCAAGAGAAGTGGTAGGACCTTTCTTGTGGATGGGTGTTACCAGGGCGATTTTCCAGTCCTGTGGCAATCTATGATCTTTGTAGGATGCGTCGAAAAGGTGAGACAGCGGAACAGCTAGTGTTGAGGCACATTTTTTCAAGAATATGTTCGGAATGCCATCCGGGCCTGCCGACAGTGATGGCTTGAGTCCAAGAAGTGTCAAGTAGACTGTATAAGGTGTGAAATGAATGTCCGGCATTACATTGGAAGCTCTAAAGAAAGTGCCAGGGTTGTTGCCATCATCAATAGTGAAGACTGTTGAAAAATAGTTGTTGAAGGCACCAGCGATTGTCAATGGGTCGCGTGTTAGGGTGCCATCCGAGAGCGCAACCTCGGATATCCCAGACCTCATGTGCATTTTTCTGTTTGCGTACTTGTAAAGTTGGCCGATATTCTTACTTTTGAGTAGTTGAAGTTCCTGGGATTGGTGATAGATCTTGGTCGTAGCAGCACAGTTCTTAGCAAACGAAGAATAAGTATTTTTGTTTACATCATTGTTGTGTTTTCTCCAAGCCTTCCAGAGTTTAGACTTTTCTTTAAGCAGTTTGTTGATGAAGTGGGGGTATCTGGTTTTACATTTTTGATGGAAAAGTAAAAATTTTGGTACGAACAGGTGGATGGCCAGATCGATCTGCCGCTTGAATTGAATCCAGCAGGAGTCCACATTGGGGCAATACTGGAATATTGCGTTCCAATCGATATATGAGAGGTATTCATTAATCATCAAGTAATCTCCTTTCTTAAAGTCAAAAGATGATGGCAACAGTTGTTTTTTAGGTAGATAACTGAGAATATTTGGTCTGAGAACAATTACATTGTGGTCACTGGTTGAGATGGGGCACATCACTTCGATCTTTGAGATAAACTGGGAATCGTTTGAAAAAACGAGATCCAGGATGTTTACTTGACGTGTAGGAGTTGTTACAAATTGATGGAGGCCACAGTTGTTAAAGAATTCAAAGAAAAGTCTGTAGATGTTATTGTTGGGTGCTGTGAGGTGGGTCCAATCCAAGGCAGGAAGATTGAAGTCACCGAGAAGACAGATGGTGTGCTTAGTTGAGCAGAGGTGATATAAGCATTTAATACTTTCACAGGCATAGTTGGAAGCCTCTAAATCGAAACCTCCAGGACGATAGTAGACAATAATTCTATAGATGGAATTATTTGCAGACAAGTCTATACAAACAATTTCAGTGTTAGAATACTCGTTAGGGATCTTGACCATTCGATATGAGAAACATTCCCTAATGATTAGCATGACACCACCACCCTTTGAGTTTCTATCCCAACGAAGCACCTGGTAACTACGTGGACAGAATAATGAGCTGGGGAAATCAGGATTAAGCCAAGTTTCAGTGCAACAAAAAATATCTGGTTCTTCTGAGTTCAAAAACATAAAGACTTCATTGAACTTATTGTTGCAACTTCTAAGATTAGTTAAAATCCACTTGATTGCTGTTAATTGCAGTGCCGGTGAACTATTACGGAAAGGGCTGCTTCGTGGGAATGTTCTTCTGGAAGCCAGATGAACGTTTGGTTAGTCTTTTGGCGTATGCTTGTTCGGATTGCAGGCGGGTCAGGTCGTGGTTGAGGTAGACTTGACGGATTTCTGGTGTAGGTGAAGCTCGGAGAACTCTCGATGACGAGATTAGATCTCTCACAGCGTCAGCATCCCCAAGCGTTACACAGAGCTTGGCACTAGGATCTTTTGTGTCATGTCCAAGGCGTCTGGTTCTCAATACTCGAGGTTTTACAGTTAAGTTACTTTCACAAAAGGCACTAAAGAGGTCCACGTCGTTAGTGCCTGGCTTGGAGGGTAGACCCGCAACAATAACGTTGTTAGCTCTGCGCTTCATCTCGTCCTTCTCTTTGTCAAAGTCTAAGAGAGTTTTCGTGGCTATTTTGATAGCCTCGCTATAAGAACCTGAGCTGTCCTTATGTTCTTTAGCTGCAGTTTCTTTTTCTAAGACCTCTAGTCTTTGGGTAATTGGAGCCAGAGCATTTTGGAAGCTATCGGTCAGCGATTTTGTCATTTGGACAATCATATTGTTGTAACCCGGGGTCTGATGAATTAATTAACGTAAGGATATCTTTATTGGATTTAACTAATGGCAAATACGGCTGGACGATTTGGTCGATTGCTTGTCCCGATCGGAACTGCTTAATGACTTGAATCGCTAGATACGACTTCGAAATAAAAGATACTGAATATTAATTAAACTTAATTAATTAATTATTTAATTATTTAATTAATTAATTAATGTCAGGGATCCAACAATATCTACCCGAAAGGATTCCCATTCTTTTTTCTTTGTATCCTCATATTCATACTCAGACGGATCATGATTATTTTCCAAAAGCCATTACTCGAGCCGTTCTTGCTGTTTGGCTTTTAGGCCATTTGCATCCAGTCCTCGATTCCTTAGTTCCCGTTTCAAATCGGGAATGCGCAACTCGTCCAGCATCTTCCTTTCCATTTCTGTCATTAAAACTCGCTGTCTTTACCTCTAGTGAATCGATATCCCTTTACGACGTTAAATCACACTCCTGACACCAATGTTGTAACCCGTGGTCTGACGAATTAATTAACGTAAGGATAGCTTTATTGTGATTAAACTAATTCTTGATATCACATTGATTATTTGTTTCACCATTGCTATTGTAATAACCCGGGGTTCGCAATTAATTGATGGTAGGTTTAGACTTTATTGAAGGCATTCAGTTAACGTAACTGACCTTGAGATGGCTGGAATTTATGAACTTGGACTATTGACTTAGAGTTAGAAGTATTGAAGCGCGCCCTAACTGTAATCTAAATGTTACGTTTAGGGGTGTTCTTCTAATTAAAAATTTTGAATGTTAACGTGCTTAATTATGGAATTAATTAATCACAATTTAACTAATTATTCTTTAATTATCTAGGGCCAGGGTTACAAAACTATTTTAGACATTGACTGTTAAACAGTATTAATTAAATGTTCATAAGTAATCAACAACATCACCGTGATATTAACCGAAGCAAACTAACCACTGCAGTCTAGACTGTCCGTCGTATAAAATCCACTTCCACATAGGCATAGCCCTATAATTTCATCTTTTGAAGGTGAAGTTAAGAATTTTTTTATGCAACTTTTTTTTCCGCATATCTCTGGATGAAATGGTCCATCACAGTCTATCATGAAAATTGTAAAAAAAAATGGTAAAGAACATTTTACACATATTATCTATAATCTTTTGAAATTTCATTTACTAATCCTGATACTAAGAACTCTCATCTATGTGTTATTATATTGCTGTTGTAACCTGGGTTCTGATGAATTATTTAACAATTATTTAACAGTAAGGATAACTTTATTGGGATAAACTAATGGCAAAGATGTTTAGGTGATATGGTCGATTGCTTGTCTTTGATCGGAACTGCCTAATGACTCGAATCGCTAGATACGACTTCGAAATAAAAGATTCTGAATATTAACTAAACTTAATTAATTAATTATTTAATTAATTAATTAATGTCAGGGATCCAACAATATTTTTTTTTAAATCTTGCTGCTTTAATGGGCTTTTAGAAAATTTAAAAAAAAAATTACAGCGCCCCGGTGTAAGACTTTCTGTAACCTTATGATGCAAGTTCCTCAGATCTCTTTATTTTTGCTTTCAATCGTTCATCCTGCTGTTCCATCGCTGCTCTGCTTCGTGCGAAAAATTGATTCTAATAAAAATTGATTCCAATAGAGCTTTCAGAGACCTTTCAGAAAATCTATCGGTACAAGGCGCTTTGTAATTGTTTTAAAACTACCTCTAACTGCTCACATCTTTATGACGTAATTATGAAAGATCTCTGGATATTTGAATCTTCGCTTTCCAAAGTTTGGTGTGTCTTCCACTCGCCATCCTTGTTTGTGCGAAATTTTTACTTCAATATTTCGATATAACTTGCAAAGACCTTTCCGAAAATCTTCAATACATTTATTGCGGAACGGTATAAAATTTGCTATAACCTTATTAAATAAGCTTCTCAGATTTCTCTCTCTTCTCTTTCACTCGTTTGTCGTTCTGTTCTCTCGCTACTCTGCTTTGTGCCAAAAATTGATTTTAATATCTCAAAAAAAGCTTTCAAAGACATTTCAGAAAATCTACAACACTATATTCCCGGGCCAATACAAGTATTTTATAATCTTTTTAAAAATGATCCTAATCTTCTTATATATTGTTGGATCCCTGACATTAATTAATTAATTAATTAATTAATTAATTAATTAATTAATTAATTAATTAATTAATTAAGTCTAGTTAATATTCAGAATCTTTTATTTCGAAGTCGCATCTAGCGATTCGAGTCATTAAGCAGTTCCATCAAGACAAGCAATCGACCAAATCGTCCAGACGTATTTGCCATTAGTTAAATCCAATAAAGATATCCTTACGTTAATTAATTCATCAGACCCCGGGTTACAACAATATTCTTTTTCTTCCCTGTAGCGTGCTTTCCACTCGTCGCACTGATTTGTGACACAGGGGCATCTACATCTATTGTCCAACCAAAGTTGGCAAGAAACAGTAAAGTAACGACCAACAACTACAAGCTAAAAACAGCCACCGGAGAATTAGTGCCAGTTCAAGGAACCACAACTATTACAGTGGATTTAAGAGGCAAGTCATTCGAACAGGAATTTATGATAGCCAATATAACAGATGAATGTATACTGGGATTGGATTTCATGCGACAATATGGAATTTCCATTGACATGAAGGGCGGCACCCTTCAACAAGGAGCGATGGAGATTCCTTTAAACTACGGGGGTACAGAAATTAAAGACACATTTGTAAAGGTATTGCAGGACGAGACCATCCCAGCACAGTCTACTTTCAATCTACTTTGAAATTATTCTCTATACAGGGTTATGCTCCCAGATATACCTCAATACCAGATTCAATTAGGGAGTTAACTTGTTTACATTCATGTCCTTTTGAGTTATTGTTCTTGTTGTTTAAAAAATTGTACAAATCACATCTAGTGAGAGATGCCTCAGTTGTTTGAGTTTACATGGTTGCATTATATATTGTTGGATCCCTGGCATTAATTAATTAATTAAATAATTAATTAATTAAGTTTAGTTAATATTCAGAATCTTTTATTTCGAAGTCGTATCTAGCGATTCGAGTCATTAGGCAGTTCCGTCGGGACAAGCAATCGACCAAATCGTCCAGCCGTATTTGCCATTAGTTAAATCCAATAAAGATATCCTTACGTTAATTAATTCATCAGACCCCGGGTTACAACAATATCGAGCGTCTTGTACCGGTCCGCTATAATTGTGTTGCAGATTTTTCGAAAGGTCTTTGAAAATTCTATCGAGATATCAAAATCAATTTTTCGCACAAAGCCGTGTGACGAGTGGGGAGAGCGCTAAACGATGGAAGTAGAAGATCTGATAATTTAAGGTGGATTTATAATAGGGTTTTAGAGCGCCTTGTACCGGGGCGCCAGCGTTGCGTTTTACATTTTCTGAAAGGTATTTTAACGTGCTATTAGAAAGCATAAAAAGATTTTTGGCACAAATCATAGTGAGGAGAGGAAAGCTTGCCTAACGATGGAAAAACCCGATGTGGGTTGCTGGGAAACGCTTATAATAAGGTCGCAGATCGCCTTAACCCGATGCCACATAACCGTGGCGCATATTTTCTGAAATGTCTTTTTGCGTTCTTTTTAAATATGTTGATGAATTTTTCGCTCAAGCACAAGATGCTTAACGTTAATTTAAATAATTTTTCTAACTAAATTATGCCATATTATAGTGTTCTTAGCTATTTCTGCTATATAACGTTTGTTAAAATTAAAATTATTTGTTAAATTTAGAACATTCGTTATCTTCGGTACGCAATGTAAATAAATTTTATAGAGATTTCGGATTTAGTTTTGAGGTACTCTGATCGATAGCGAAATGTTTTTTTAGAAAGATAATTCAATGCAGATTCTCATTTCGTTTTTCGATTTTTCGCACAAAGCTCCGTTTTCCGGGAAATCGGCTTTGAGCATCGACTACTTGTTCTAAATTTCCCGTTGAAGATAATTTTTTTGATTATATACACATAATTTCAGTGATCATTATCTATCAGTTAAAAAGAGAATTTAAATTCTAACTCTTTCCGTTCCGGAGATACAGGCGTTGAAAAAGTTTGCCAACTTCACCGTCGTATGTAAAGACCACTCCTTAGTCTTACTTCCTAATAACATTTATTAAGGCCAGTCTTAAATCCATAACAGGGTATCTAAGTGGAAGATTTGTTAGCTATCTCGGGAAGACACATATCATTTTCCCCAGTTATTGATTGTCATATTCTGTACTCTATTCTCTGCCAATACTTTGTTTGGAAAACATTTTTTCGGCAAAAGGTGGTTTCTCTCCAATAAAATATATTTGAGGTCCATGAGTTTTACATTATTTTCACTCTCCTCCTTTGTTATAAACTGGCATTTCTTGAAACTATTTTCATAATTTAACTTTTAAACCTTTTAACAGCATCATTCCCATTGTTGGAATAAATAATATTTCATTAATTCAACATGACTTGTTAGCAAAATAATTTTTATATTAATACTATTTTATATTATTATGTCAACTAATTGAAAAAAAAAACAAAACATTACCAACGTATGCGCAAAAGGGACCAAACCGCCCTTTACAACCTGGACAACGATAGCGATCTGAGATTCGACATCCAGGATATTTTAATGGATCGATATCAGGAATTTGATGCATTATATCTAGTTATTAAAAATCATAACTAATCACTTTGAATATTAACTTTCATGTATTTTTTAATGTAATTGACTGGTAAGAATTTAATTGGGAAAATGTGCTTTATTAGTTAAGATATTTCCCCTAAAATGTACATTTAAAAATTCTTTCAACAAATTATACAAAACAAAATGTATTTAAATTTACTTTTTGAGAAAACCATAACATGACCTTGCTTTCCGGCATGATGCCATAATTCGCAAAGGTCATCTCTTAAATTTGACACTTTTGGCAGGCTCTCGATGCAGACACACCAACCAAGCTCAAAAATTAAAGTTAAATTCGATGATTACCCTGTATTAAGTAACCCATTGGTTCTGTTACCAAGTAATATCAAAATTACTTCAGCGTAGCCATAAAATGATGTTTCAGAGCACTTTCCTTCACAAGTTTCTTCTAAACGAGTCGGCATTGGTCCTTTTAAGATAGCAATGTGCTTTTCTTCGAAGCAACCCACATAGTTAAAAATGTTTAGCTCTAAAAATATAATGCTTCATTAGTAGTAGTGATTTAAATTATTTGCTTTCATAATTGTTGGTAAATAAAAAGAAATAAAGTTATAATGACATTTGATCATTTCGCCAAACATGCGGCCCTCGAAGTCATCACCAAATTCATTATTACGGGCAACCTGTCACATCAAGTCTGATTTCTAATTTATTTGACATTAAATTTGAATTCATTCATAAAACCCTTTGTGAAACCGTCTAAGCCACCCTTGTTTATGCATCATTATTCTAGCCCCTCCCCCTTCTTAATGTTGTAACCCGGGGTCTGATGAATTAATTAACGTAAGGATATCTTTATTGGATTTAACTAATGGTAAATACGGCTGGACGATTTGGTCGATTGCTTGTCCCGATCGGAACTGCATAATGACTTGAATCGCTAGATACGACTTCGAAATAAAAGATACTGAATATTAACTAAACTTAATTAATTAATTAATGTCAGGGATCCAACATTGCCCCCTCCTTAAATCTGTTCGTCCCGAACAGGCTGTTCTGTTTTTCCGTGATATTTTGCTAATCGATTGCTGTGGACCACTTTCATTCTAGTCCTTGCTGACTTCTGTATGCGGTATACCACGTCGTTTATTTTCTTTATGATTCGGTATGGTCCTTCCCAATCTTTTTGTAACTTTGGCGACTTCCCTTTTTTTCGTTGGGGGTTGTATAGCCAGACTAGTTCATTTTCTATAAAGCTTATATCATTGGCTTGCCTATCGTATCTCGCTTTGGCTTGATCGCTATTAACACTAATATTTTTCCGGGCAACCTGATGTGTGTCGGCCAGTGTATTTCTTAGGCTTGAAACGTAGTCACATGCCGACTTAGGTTCCTCTGCTCTTCCGAACATCATATCGGCAGGAAGACGAATCTCCCTCCCGAATGTCATTTTCGATGGACTGATTCCTGTCGTTTTATGCACGGCTGTCCGGTAGGCCATAAGGAAAAGTGGTAGGTATCTGTCCCAGTCATCTTGCTGTTCACTTACCATTTTTGACAAATACTGTTCCATGGTCCTGTTAAATCTTTCGACCATACCGTCCGATTGCGGATGTAATGCAGTGGTTCTTGTCTTATGGATTCCAAGGTTTTCGCATAGCTCTTGAAATATTTTCGACTCGAAATTCCTTCCTTGGTCCGAATGTAACTCTAATGGCACCCCGAATCGACTAATCCAATTATTTACGAGAGCATCAGCTACATTTTCCGCCTCCTGATTTGGCAGTGCAAACGCTTCAGTCCATTTGGTGAAATAATCGCTGATCACTAGTATGTACCGATTTCCCTTCTTTGATGCAGGGAATGGTCCAGCAATATCCAAAGCTATTCTTTCAAAAGGTACTCCCACATTATAAGGTTGCATTAGACCTTTAGTCTTCTTTTGAGGACCTTTACTGGTTGCGCAATTATTGCAATTTCTACACCACTCCTCAACGTCTTGTTTGTAGTGCAACCAGTAAAACCTCTCCCTCACCTTCCTGATGGTTTTATTCACTCCTAGGTGTCCGCCTGAGGTTCCGTTATGGAATTCTTGTAACACCTCAGAGACGCAAGATCTTGGAAGTACTATTTGAAGGTGATAGTCAGTGCCATCCTCTGTTTCCCACTTCCTATGTAGGAGTCCATTACTAATTCTCAAGGAATCCCACTGTGCCCAATAGGACTTAGTAACTTCTCCGTGCTCCGCTATCTGTTGCCAATCTGGTTTCACCCTGGCCTCCATCCACTGTAGTATGGGTGCAAGTGCTTCGTCTCTTAATTGTAGATCTCGTAACCCGCTTTCCGTCCAGGGTTCGGGAGCCGTGATACGAATTTGTCGACATTCTTCGGTTTCCTGTTTTTTCTCTGCGTTGTTGCAGTGTCTGCAGTTAAGTTGACAAGGACGTCGTGATAGCGCATCAGCGTTGTTGTGTATTAGACCTCTCCTGTGTTCAATTTTGAACTGAAAACCCTGTAGTTTTTCAATCCACCTCGCCATCTGACCTTCTGGGTTTTTGAAGTTTAACAGCCACCTCAGAGAGGCGTGATCCGTTCTTAGCAGAAACGGCTGGCCCAAAAGATATTTCTGGAAATGTTTCATGGATTCTACTGCTGCTAATAATTCTCTCCTGGTCACGCAATAGTTTCTTTCCGCTTTAGATAGTGAACGGCTATAAAATGCTAGAATTTTTTCTTCATTTTCAACCTGCTGGGAAAGAACTGCCCCGATTCCACAGTTACTGGCATCTGTATCGAGGATAAAAGGTAATCCGGGAATAGGATATGCCAGGATCGGTGCCGTTGTCATAGCTTCTTTCAGATTTTCAAATGCTTTCTCACAGCTGTCGTTCCAGATAAATGGAAAAAGCCTTTTACAGTAAGCTCATGAAGGCTTTTTGCGATGTTTGAAAAGTTGGCAATAAATCGTCTGTAATAGGTACAAAGTCCTAAGAAGCTTTGAAGTTCTTGGATATTTTTGGGTACAGGCCAATTTTTTACTACCTCGACTTTATCTGGATCTGTACTAACACCTTCAGAAGACACGATATGGCCAAGGTATTTGACTTCTTTTTTAAAGAGTGAGCATTTCTTTGGACTCAGTTTCATGCCTGCCTCTCTAATCCTACTAAATACTTCTCGGAGGTTGTCTAGATTTTCTCCAAATGATTTTCCGACAACAATTATGTCATCCAAATATACTAGGCATACTTTCCAATTGAGTCCCCTTAGTATGTGTTCCATTAATCTTTCAAACGTCGCGGGGGCATTGCATAGCCCGAACGGCATGACAGTGAATTGCCATAATCCTTCACCTGTCGAGAAGGCCGTTTTTTCTTTATCGTCGGGATGTAACTCCACTTGCCAGTAACCACTTTTGAGATCTAATGTGGAAAAAATTTTTGATACCGAGAGAGTGTCTAAAGTGTCATCGATTCTAGGTAAGGGGTAGCTGTCCTTAAGTGTCATTTCGTTCAGCTTTCTATAGTCGACACAAAAACGAAGTGATCCATCTTTCTTCTTAACGAGTACCACTGGTGAGCTCCAGGGGCTATTTGACGGTTCAATAACCCCTTGGTCTTGCATTTCTTTTATCATTTCCTTGGCGTTTGCTCTTGTAGCTAACGGAAGTGGACGGGGGTTTTGTCGAATGGGTTTAGCACCGGCCGTATTTATTTGATGTTGCACGAGGTTAGTTCTACCCAAAGGGCTGTCTTGTTCAGCCATTATATCCTGAAATTCGCTAAGCAGCTTTTCCGCTTGTTGATAATCTTCTTTTTGTAGGGTTTTGTTTAAATCTTTCAGGAGATTGTCCATCAATGGTTTAGACATGGTATCCCTTTTTATATGCTTATTTCCACTTCCATCTAATGTTAATATGCCTTCTAGGTTCCTGCAAAGTGCGATAGGTGTTCCTGCTTTGATCTGTTGTTCTTGGTCAGATAGATTCATTACCCTCAGTGGAACTCTGCCGGTGTTTAGCTTGACTAGTGCTCGTCCTATTAGTAGTCCTTGGCCAATGCCCGATTGATCTTCGACTGCTCCTATACCAAATTTTGTGTGGTCGCCCTCTAGCCCGCCCCAAATTAAACTTTCCGACTGTGCTGGGATGGTCTCGTCCTGCAATACTTTTACAAATGTGTCTTTAATTTCTGTACCCCCGTAATTTAAAGGAATCTCCATCGTTCCTTGTTGAAGGGTGCCGCCCTTCATGTCAATGGAAATTCCATAGCGTCGCATGAAATCCAATCCCAGTATACATTCATCTGTTATATTGGCTATCATAAATTCCTGTTCGAATGACTTACCTCCTAAATCTACTGTAATAGTTGTGGTTCCTTGAACTGGCACTAATTCTCCGGTGGCCGTTTTTAGCTTGTAGTTGTTGGTCGTTACTTTACTGTTTCTTGCCAACTTTGGTTGGACAATAGATGTAGATGCCCCTGTGTCTATTACAAGATTATATTCTTTCCCTCCAATTTTCCCTTTAACCTTTAGTGATGATCCTTTTCCTAATGCTGAAACGTGAAAGACGAGTGGGGCATTTCGAGTTTGCTGAAACGATCCTTGCCCCTTAAAATTAGTAGCTTCAGGTTTTTCTGATTTAGAGGGCTCTCTCCAGTACTGCTGGTTTTTGGAGAAGGTCGTTCTACATTCTCGGGCTAAATGGTCAGGCTTGCTACACCTGAAGCACCTTGGTCTTCTATCTATCACCTGGAATCTTAAGTTTCTTTGGGGCTTGCTGAGGTCATTGACTTGTCGGACTATTTTTTTAATCATTTCTCTGTCTTTGTCATTATCTTTATCTTTCTCCTTGTCTTTGTCTTCCTGAACTTCAACTTTCTTTACATTCAAGCTTTTTTGGATTGAGGCTCTTGCCGCTTCAATGGAGATTGCAAACGCCAATGCTTCATGGCTGGCTTTTTTTCCATGAATTTTTAGTGCCATTTTGGTTTCCGCATCCCTTATCCCATCAACGAAGGCGTCAGTTACAATGTTTTCAATGAAATCTGTTGACTGTCCTGGGTGGGCTAAGTATGCGAGTCTTCTGACGTCAGCTTCTAATTCTTGGAGTGATTCGCCCTTGTTCGGGAGGGAGATTCGTCCTGTTTTTGCGTACGTTTTTTTAATTCGTTTTTATGTACTTCCAGCATGTGGCCATTCCCAAATCTTCTTTCCATTGCTTCTACTATTTCTGAATAGGCTTTACAGTGTAGCATTGTTTGCAAAAGCTCGGCTGCCCTTCCTCGCTGTACCATTATCAGCTCTGTTGCTTTTTCCTCTTCGGTCCACTTGTTACGTTCAGCGGCAATTTCAAACTGATGTCTGAACACTGCCCATGGCCCTTGTCCGTCGAATAGTGGGGGTCTCGTTGTTTTCTCTCTTCCATATGTCTCTATTTTTGATTCATTGTACTTCTTAAACTTCTCTATTTCCCTCCTCTGCTCTTCTTTTAGTGCATCTAATTCTGCTTTAACCTTTCTAAGGTCGGCCATTTCCTTGGATGATCTGAGGTTGGCTACGTCAGTTTTTACCTCTTCCCGCAGAACATCCACGGATATCTGGCATTTGGCTACGTCTGCCTTTACCTGCTCCCGTAAAACATCCATGGCTACCTGGAAGTTGGTTATATCTGATTTCATATCCGACCGCAGAGTATCAATGTCACATTTCATATCTGACCGCAAAGCATCCATGCCGCAAGTCATATCTGACCATAAAACATTATTGTCTGACCGCAAAGCATCCAAGCCGCAAGTCATATCTGACCGTAAAACATTATTGTCTGACCGCAAAGTATCCAAGCCGCAAGTCATATCTGACCGCAAAGCATCAATGCTGCAAATCATGGCTTCCCAATCTTTTTGAACCCCAAATTCATACTCCGACGGATCGTGATTATTTTCCAAAAGCCATTCCTCGAGCCGCCCTTGTAGTTCGGCTTTTAGGCCAGTTGCATCCAGGCCTCGATTCCTTAGTTCTCGTCTCAAATCGGGAACGCGCAAATCTTACAGTATCTTAGGTCCCATTTCTGTCGTTAAAACTCGCTGTCTTTACCTCTAGTGAATCGATATCCCTTTACGACGCTAAATCCCACTCCTGACACCAATGTTGTAACCCGGGGTCTGATGAATTAATTAACGTAAGGATATCTTTATTGGATTTAACTAATGGTAAATACGGCTGGACGATTTGGTCGATTGCTTGTCCCGATCGGAACTGCTTAATGACTTGAATCGCTAGATACGACTTCGAAATAAAATATACTGAATATTAACTAAACTTAATTAATTAATTATTCAATTAATTAATTAATGTCAGGGATCCAACATTAACATTGACTTATTTAGTCCCACCCATTGGAAAGTTCCAAATAAAACGGGAATTGGGTATTGGAAATTACATTTCTAATTTTAATTTAGCTTTTTGACATTGAGTAGATATTGGTATTGACATGAGGATCAGCTGGAGAGATCGGATAGGAGACAAATATGTGTGGAAACGTCACAAATGTCACAACATCCGGTCAATTCGGACCAGGAGCTTCTTTCAGAGGAGCCACCTCGAGCTGGAAAGCTGTATTATGTATCTTACTCTAATAAGGTGAACTGTGTGCTTTGTAATGTATGCCCTCTGAGAATGTTGAGAAGTCGATGAGTTTCATATGCCTTTGTAACAGCTTAATGGCTTCCATTTGTTCCTTTTGATTTTGATTGGCTGAGTTGAAAAGTAGGTGAGAAACTAAAATGTCACAATCTTTGATAACAGTGAAGAGTGATATTCCATTTTCATTTTGAAGCAGGTCCAGAGTGTTGCCAGAAAGCGGTGGAAATTCCGTGGTGGAAGAATGCAAAGAGACTGTTGATGAAGTGCTAACACAAGAAGTGTTGCGGGAATCTCCTTAGCAAAGAGATAGAGCAAGCGTCTGCCGGGGAATTGTGCTGCAGTAGTGATGTAGCTAGACAATCTGTAGACTACGGTCCAGAAGATTTTTGCATCAGTCGGATGTTCCTTTCTATAGAATGCAGAGAGGTCGAAATGCAGATGCAACTAGAGTCAGTTCCTGATGTACCAGTGATCGACAGAGGAATATGGAGGCAATCTTGGGCAGGGATCCCATGCCGTTTGTTGTGGCGAATGGGGCACCGATTGAAAGAGAAGAAAATGTGGATGCTGAGGATTGCTGCACTGGCCAAGAACGTGGCTACGTAGATGGCAGAAGATAGTGGAAGAGCACAATCGGGATTCCAGAGAGGCACTACATTGGGAATGCATGAGATCTGCCACATCTCTTGTGTCGCGAGGGATCCCAGTTTATTATGAATATGGCAAATGGAGGCACCGGACAATCTTTAGAGGGTCGAAGGGAATGTCACGGTCGTACCGTTTCCTGGTGTTCTGCGGGCACTTGACTGGACAAAATGGTGGTAGCAGCAAAGTCCTACGTGGAAATGGAACTATAGTTTTGGAAGGTGCGAGAAAGGATGTTCGGAAGGATGTTCTAATTATGGGAGAAATGTGGCTAGGGCTATTGAGGAGAAGATCAAGCGACCTGGTCAACACCGTGGTGTCACAGAGATGCTTGAGGCAGAGTGGCTATCTCTGTGGACTTTGGAGGGTTGTGGGTTAGAAAGGATCCATGACTGGTTTCGTAGAGGAATCTATATTGAGAATCTGTTTTGGAGAGGTGTAAACAGGACTATGAAGGAAGAACCCAAGAGCCCTGGTCTGCACCAAAATGTTGACGGAGAAAGGTTGTCACCATGGTGGCCAGAGAATTAGATTGGAGGGGATCCACAAGTGGTTGGGTGTGGATGCCGGCTCCATGTCTTCTGATGTGGTGACAATCAGGGAATGATCTGTGGCTTGACCAATTTTTCTGATCTCGAGGTGGGTGAGGCTGGTCGCGATAGCATAACGGGTGGATTGTTCTTGCCAGGCCAACGAAGCCAGGAAAGGCATGATTATGCTTCCTTCCAAAAGAAGGTGTGTGATAGATGCCACCTCGCTACTATGTCACTCTTGCTATTATGCCCTTGAAGAAAGAAGATTGATGTGAGTCGGAGTGAAGATTATTGCGAGTTGGAGTGGTGTGCGAGTCTCTTAGTTTATGGTTTAACATTACAAAGACCTTACTTAAATTGTCATGTAGATACTCTGTTAAAATTAACTATTTTCAGGTTAAGTGGTTTAATAATAAACTAATTTATATTTCTCTGTAAAGTGACAAGTTGAACTTCTTCAAACTTCAATAAAGTTATGTTCTCTGAAGTAAGAGTGAGGGACGTGACACTAGGATTGTGTGTGATGTATTTTCAAATTCAGCCATAATGACAGCTCAGGAGATCATCGATTCTGGCCAGGGTGATTAGCGATAAATGGGACTTCGAAGTTAAGAAAACCATCATGAAGGGCATTCTCAGTAAGTATGCGATCGAGGCTTCAATCGAAGATGGAGTTCCATTGAAGTGTATGAAGCTGACGCAGGCTCACTACCCGAAGATCGATGGGGGAACGCTCATGTGGCTGAAGCAAACAAGGGGACAGAATCTGCCTGTCAGCGGCGATCAGATGAAGGACAAAGTGATGGAACTGGCTGAGCTCATGGTGAGCGTTGGATAGACAATTTCAAGAAGCGCCACGACATCACGTCCAAGACATTGCAGGGCTTCAGCAGGAGCGGTGGATTCTCAAGTCCGGTGTGATGCAAGCGTGCGATCAGCTAGACAACGAGATGCACGAGATCCGCCGAAGGAAGATCTTGCTGGGAGACTTGAGAAAATAAATCCGTTTTTGCAAACCCTCATTACTACGCCACCCTCGCTACTTTGTCACTTTTGATCGACGGGTGGCATAGTAACGAGTTTTCACTGTATTTATAACTTTATTATTTTGTTCACTGCATTAAGTACAATAAATTAAAACCTTCAATTATCTTACCTTTTCCGTAAATGGATATATTTACATTTTCAAAATCCAATGTCTCCTCTACATGTAATTCTATGAAATTACCAGAGGAGTGGATTCCATAGATTATATTGCACGGTTTTGAATCCGTTTTTTTACGATAACCTCTACCTTTAATAAGAGCGTCGTATAAAGTTTGAACACCCACATTATATATCTTCATATAATCTTTACTTTTTGATTCATCCATATGTTCTTGAAAGAAAAGTTGTTAAATTTAAAAATTGGCATTGGAATGTTGAACAATTTGCAGTTATAGTATTAGGTTGAAGAATTATGAAATTACTAGAAATCCGCGTAAAAACAAATGGAACTGGTGAAGCAGTTGCAGAAAAGCTTGAGATGACAATGGTTTTGTTAAATACAAATCGTAATTTTGATGATCTGAATGAAAGCATTATGTCTCAGTTTTTAAACTTTCACATTTGATTTCATTAAACATCAGAGTGTTCATTGAGACATTTCAAATTGTTGTATCTTGAATTACTTGCTATATAATTAAGGACTACTTGGGAATTGGAGATACTAAGCTACTTTATTACCAAGAATGTGCCATTGCACTAGCCTCAAAAAGATTCTGAATATTAACTTAATAAATAACAAAAATCATTACTTTTACCCACAACACCTCCCCCTCATATATAATCATAGATCTTCTTGCTTGCGTCGATCACGAGACGCTTAGGTGGACTGCGACGGCGTGTGGATCTTATTGCTGGTATTGGCATTGTGTCTTCTTGGGAGTGTTCCTATACCAACGACTTGCCTCTGTCGAATGGCCAACACCAATCCCTCTGTCTTGCTGACTTCTCAATTTGTCCTTCCTTATCATCGGCATGCCTCTTCCTTCTTGTCACGCACTTTCTACTGTTTCTCCTCCTATCATCATATTTGTCGGATCTGGATCTGTCACGGCTTCTTGACCTTGATCTACTCCTGCATCGTCTGTGGTAACTCCTTGACTTTGATTCTCTACCATCACTTGGAGAAGGGGAGTGAGATGGGGTACATGAATGGAACCTCCTTCGTTTGCCCCCATTTTGACCGATTGAATCGCCTTGTTCATGGACTGAGTAAGAACTCCTTGGAACTCTACTTATCCACTTACTGCCTATTAATGCAACACTGCCATCTACGTTGCCCCGTTCTTGGCCAGTGTGATTACTGCAACAACTCTCTGCTTCCTCCTGAGGCAATGGGTTCCGGACTTCTTTGCTAGGGAAGTCTCGAGAATCCCCAAATGCTGTCCTATCTTCAACCACAACTGAATCAGCATCGACTGTCTTCCCTGGCTCATCCTGGAGCTCGTTCACTCTCTTAACAGGATCAACATTAATCCTTTCCTCTTCCTCTTTCCACGCATCGCAGTGGACAGGAGTAGTTACCACCAAAGTCTCTGTGCTGACCTTGCACATCATGGCTTCTTCTTGGGTCTCTCCCAATACATCAGCTAGAGCATCCATATTCCCTTCCTCCTCCTTCCACACATCGCAGTGGACTGGGGAAGTTGCCACCAAGGTCTCTGCGATAACCTTGCACATCATGGCTTCTTCTTGGGCCTCGCCCACTATATCAAGTGGAGCATCTATAATCCCTTCTTCCTCCTTCCACGTATCGCAGAAGACAGGATTAGGTGCAGCCACAGTGTCTGTGCTGACCTTTCCCATCTTGGGTTCAACTTGGGCCTCGCCCACTACAACAAGCGGAGTATTCCCACTTCCTACCTCTCTCCACGCATCGCAGTGGACAGGGATAGGTGCAATGACGGTATCTGCGCTGAGCATCTTGATTATTGTCAGCCACCATGATCTCTTTGCTGTTCTCTGTTCTCTTTCTTCGCGCTTTTGTTTCTCTCCCTGTTCTCTTTCTTCGCGCTCTTGTTTCAATCTCTGCTCTCTTTCTTCCTGGTAGGACAGTAACATCATGAACATCTCTGCTACCGATAGTTCTTGAGCGTTAGTCATCCTCGTCGCCAATGTTGTATCTTGAATTACTTGCTATATAATTAAGGACTACTTGGGAATTGGAGATAGTGAGCTGCTTTATTATCAAGAATGTGCCATTGCACTAGCCTCAAAAAGATTCTGAATATTAACTTAATAAATAACAAATATTATTACTTTTACCCACAACACAAATTAAAACATATTTCCACCAGTGTCAGCACAAACTGGAGCATGAATAAACATTTCAATGTTGGTTGCCACAATGTTCAGCAATTGGAGGTTATTAATGATGCTGCCAAACATAGCATCACAGAGGAAGGAATTTAATTAATTATAAACAAAGAGACACAGTATCTGTTTCATAAGTTTGCCACAAAAAAAATTAATCATTATTGAGAAACTAGGCAGCAGTTGATCTTACTCAATAATTTTCCATTTTCATGTTAAAACATTTTATTTTTATATTTTTGAGCATTAAACTGTGCAAAATTAAACATTTATAGTGCAAAAATATTATAATTTAATATTGTTAAATTCTACCCTACTTGGTATGAAAATATGAAGAATGCAAATATAAGTTCAATGAATAGTAGTCACCAATTCCATAACAATGCATTGTTATCAGCCTTATTATTTTGCTATAAAACTTGGAAAATTTTAAACTCGAAGTAATATACAATTTCATAGGTAACGACTTTTTTATCATTAAAAAAATTAATATAAAAAAAGCTAACTGCAAGAAATTTCAATCTCGTCTACGTAAAATTGGTCTCTACTTTCGAGCATCAGATGCATTTTGCGCACCACAATCCCACGTGCATTATGTAAAAGTTCCGCGGTGTAATTTTCACCATTATGGTAAAACACGTAAAAGGTTTTATTAATTATCGGATAATCTGATGGACACGTAAAATCTTCCATTGCCAAAAAGAGTAGAAATATGCGAAATATTCTCGTAACAAACATCAACGGCATTTCTGAAATTCAAATTCGTTAAAATGGCCTCCTTAGACACTATTTATAGCTCTTGTCGCGATGATGTTACAAAGTAAACAAAATAAAACCACAATTTTAATTTTAAACTAGAGTTAATTACGAAATGTTTTTAGAACTATTGTAATCGTTTTGCAAGAAATTTTCATTAAAGTGTTTCGTACCTCGAATATATTTAAAAAACCACGTAGTCGATGGAATCTCCAAACAAACATTGCTAGCCTTTTAGAGAAGCGAAACAGCACATTCACCTGCAAAATTATGTAATTTTACTTTCATATTTTCTTCTGATTTTTCTACTGATGGTTTAGCGTTTACATATGATTTGATTTATTGAATTCTTGAATATACTGAAAAAGTATATTCAACCATTTTTGAAAATGGATCAATTCCGAATAATTATTTTTATAATTATTTTTTATGATTATTTTATAATGACATTCAAAATTTTAGGAATTTTAGGAATTACAAACATTAAAATTAAAAAAAAAAGTTCTCAGCATAAATGCGTTTTTGATCCAAAATACTAATTAAGCATTTTATCCTGAAAATATTGTTGGATCCCTAGATCCAATAAATTGAAGAATAATTAAAATTATATTGCCGATTAATTAATTTAGTAATTTATTAATTTATTGGCAATATAATTTGATGATTGATTAAAGTCTTTGGTTATGAATCTCGACAAATAGAGTTATCTCGAAAATCAGAGCGAGAGTTAGAGAAACAGCAGATTCCAATTCTTAGACATTTGAAGCATTGTGCATCTTCCAAGCCATCTGACAACTTTCAATAAACCTGACCTTCTATAATTGGTTTGAGGACCCCGGGTTATTACAATATTGTGAAATCTGAAATTTGTATACCTTGAAATTTCCGTTTAACAAAAAAAAATAATAAAAGTTTTAAAAATTTCTTTTTAAAAATCAAAAATTTCCTTTTTGGCATTAAGAATGAATTTTTTTTTTGAATTTTTTTTATTGCTGTACAACAAATATTTAGAAATTCAAAAAAAGGAAAGAAGGGAAACCTCTTTGGTCCATCTAAGTTTGGTAATGTTAGATGGCTGTGAGATGATTTTCAGGTCCTTCTAAACAAAGTTTATTTGCCTCAATGGTTTATGTAATATATAATACTTCGTTCCTTTTTTCGTGAAAGCACGTTTGTATGATGTCACTTTAAAACTCAAAAATGGTAGACTAACTAAAATAAGGTGAGAATTTCTTTATCGAGATTGAATTTTACACAGAATTAATAGTTTTAATATTTTAAGAAGATTTCTGATTTTAGCACCTAACAGAGCAGGGTCAATTTTAATATTACAAAGGATCAAATCAACAAACACCGTTTGATAAGCTAGCCTCAAAATGCATGGGTTCCTAAATACACTTCAATATTTGTTTTACTTAAATTTGCGCATTTAATTGTTTTTTTTTTTTTTTTAAATATTTGTAATCTAGTTTGCACGAAGGCAACCTACTGCCATGAGTTCAAAAGTCATATCGTTTGGGAGTTCTTAACATAAATCAACTCAACAATCAGATGGATCTACGTCCAATATCTTTGATTCGGTATCCGAAAAATTCGTCGTGGGATAATTTTCTGTAAACCCTTTGATTCACGCTCTTCAAAACGTTGTTGGAAATGCATTTCATAAACAGTTATTTGATTATTTTGTGGAATTTCAATAAAATTCTGGCTTGGAAAAACATTATCAGACTTATTTTAAAGGGAAACTATTCTTCCATATTTGTTTTGAGCAGTTTGCAAAAACGAAATAATAATATTTTGGTAATAGACATGAAATGTCTAAAAGAAAATGGATTTGTGGATATCAAAATTCTTGAAATGAAATCAGCGACGTTTACTTTTTATGTGCAGAAATGACAATAATCTGGCATCGTTTTATGTTGCCTGTGGCAAGTTATTTGACAAAATTTAATCATACAGTAAGTTCTACCGCACTTTGATGCAAAATCAAAGTTTTACATAAAAAAAAAATAGTTTAAAAAAATCTCTTATCGGCTGCTTATTTCCCCCTTCATTGTAATTTTGCTTTATATTTGGACAGAATTAAATCCAATAGTTCTGTTGGCTTAATTAATGAAGGTGATTATTGTCGCTATAAAATCATATATTGCTTTGCATATATGCATATTGTTGGATCCCTAGATTCATATAATTGAAGAATAATTAAAATTATATTGATGATGAATTAATTTAGTAATTAATTAATTTATTGGCAATATAATTTGATGATTGATTAAAGTCTTTGGTTATGAATCTCGACAAATAGAGTTATCTCGAAAATCAGAGCGAGAGTTAGAAAAACAGCAGATTTCAGGACTTAGACATTTGAGCATTGTACATCTTCCAAACCATCCGAACACTTTCAATAAACCTGACCTTCTATAATTAGTTTGAGGACCCCGGGTTATTACAATATACAATGTATATATTTTTGTTAATGACCCGTAGAATGTTTATACAGAATTGACAGAAATTTTAAATGATTAAAATACTTACAAAAGAATTCAGTTGAGCAAACTATGAATTGAAAACAAAAATGTTTTAACATTTTTTAATCCTATTAATAACTGAACTAAAATGCCAGATTCACATGATTTAAAATGTGAACAAATTTCAATCAAGTTGAGCGTGAATGTTTTGTTTGACTTATTTCTACTAATTTGTGTTAATTAGTTCATGACTTGTTTTGTTTTAACCTATTCATTACATGGCAGAATTGGGTACTAGAGTTCCGATCCCAGAGCCAATTTGGTTCAATAATTCATTTCAGAGGTTGGTCGCTGATAAGGTTTAAATTGCATTTGAATTACATATATTACAAAGTTGCAATAGGATTTTTTTAAAATTATTTTTTAAATTCTATAAAGCTAATGTTATAAAATAGGAAGATACAAATTAATTTTTATTAATATGAATGTTTTAAATGAAGCAGACTTAAAATTTCGCATGTTTTTATAATTTAATGGTTCTCTGGAATATTGATAATCATAAAAAAGGCATATTTTGTCTTCGACTAAAAAAGTTTGGATAATTTAGATGATTACGTGATCGCCGGTTCGAGCCACACAAGGCATGTGATGACTACTTTCACTTTGGTTATAAATCATTTAAGTTAATTGTATATAATGGCACATTAGTAATAATAACTAATTAATTATTTGCAAGCACTAGTTCCTAAACTTTAATTACATCCTCCTTGAGACATAAATGCAAGCAGTAAATTTGCTGACTACAATGCACTCATATAAAATAATTATATTTTTCATAAGTATTAATTCATCTTTTATTTTAAATACCGCAAATGAAGGTTAAGAAGGTTAATAAATGCAAAATAAAATGTTTACCAATATCATTCAACATTGATTTCAGATGAAAACGATTACATTCGCCAATACATCGGTTGCTACCAGAATTTTAGTGGAAATCTGAAAGGTTTTAGCACTTTGAAATCATGTTTTCATTTGTGCGGACAATTGGATACTTTTGCAGCGTTAAAAGTAAATAACTTATATGTAATGTTAAATATAATAATTTCTTTATTAAATTTAATTTCCTAACTTATTCGAAGAATGGCAGCGAATGTCATTGTGGCAATAATTTCGGGATATCAACTCAAGAAAGGAATTGTCAGATGAGGTGCAATGAATCAATGAGTAATTACTGTGGAGGAGAAAAATATTATAGTATTTATTCAAGTTAGTGAAATATTAATTGAATAATTTACTAATCAATGATATTGGTTCTTATGTATTTATTTATTTCCACTCATATGTTTTATATGCACTATTATCCAAAAGGATGTCTAACTGAAATTAATAAATCACGCAAATACATTCACAACGATAGTACATAGAAGATAATAAATTCGCTGTTAAATATATTTTTTTACTTAATGATAACATTTTAGCCTGTCTAATTGGAAGATATGGTCTTAATTGTGATAAACCATGCAGTGAATGTCAAAACTCTGTTCCTTGCATGAAAAACACTGGCGAATGTTTTCTATCAAAATGCTTTAAAAACTCGGAGGATAAATGTGATTTAGGTACGTAAACAGTTCGAAACAAAATTGGGGCAACTAAAAATTTCCTTTTAATTATTTATCTTGCGTTTCTAATTTATCCCAGCTCCTATTTTCAACGGGGTCAATGTGGCATTTAATCAACTTGCACGTCAAAGTTCAAATTATACAAATGCACTCAGCATTTTTCCTGCTTCTCTCGCTGTGGATGGAAATAATGATTCAAATTTCGAACGTGGTTTAACATGTAGTCATACCGAACAGAATGCTGATAATTGGTTTCACGTCGATATGGAAGTGAAGAGAAGCATAAAGAGGATTGTCATTTTCAACAGGGGAGACAGTTACGGTACTGAAACGACCAATATGTATATAAAATATCTAAATATCAAAATATATTTGTACAAAAATTATTCTTTTAATAATTTTGTCAAAATAATTACATCAGCAACCAGACTTCTAAATGCCAGTATTTCTCTATCAAATGATAAAAGGTCCAGCTTTGATTGTGGTATTGTTAAGAATATTCAGAATATCGAAATAAACTGTTCTTCGTCATCAAAATATCGCTACCTTTTTGTTAAACTTCCAACAAATGAATTTCTGACGATCTGCGAAATTGAAGCGTTTATTCACGGTAATTTCTTTATTAATTATTACTTAACAATTAATTACACTTGAACATGTTATTTACTTACAGAATGTCGTAATAACAGCGAATGTTCACCAAACGAACAATGTGAAGTTGTTAGCACAAATAATCACAGCAGATGCACTTGCAAGGAAGGATTTTTTAAAGAAAATATTTACTCGCCCTGCACTGGTTGGCCTTGTTTTGTTTTGTTTTTTATAATATTAACAAAAAAACCTAGTTGACTTACGTATCAAATACTTGAAGTCACAATTACATAATCTAATGTTGCTGTGAATTTCCAACGCATCACCTGAAAATCCCCAAAAACATTCTTCTTGGACTTTAATTTCGCTTCTGAGTGTCTCAAGTACCTTAATAAATGTGAATATGATTCATTAATTGTTCCATCAGTGGCATCGTATGCTTACCAGATGTCCCTCCTTGGCTTTATACACTGCTTCTTGTTACTGCAATTACCGTCGCACGTCTCACGCACTCCATCTGAGATCCTCAAAATCTTGCATGACATTAAAGTCATACGTAGAATATATTTTCAGATACGGATCTTATTACCACTCTTCCTATTACTCTTGATCAATTTATAATAAAATCCAAAGACAACAACAAGATATTTAAGCAATAATAATTATGAAATGCATGACAGACCAAACAGTCATTATTTTCGAACTGCATGTGTAATTGTCTCCGTGGTTAAATGAATGAAAATTGCAAGGATAGATTTAATTTGAATTTATGAATAGTACCTGCATTGCTAAAACTAACTCATTACTTGTCCGCTTTCTTCCTCTTAAATATTTTCATTTTACTTTCATTATGAATTTAATTAAATTCTAAATCAAGAAAGCAATATGCTATCGAGCGGTTTGCTTACTACTGTTAACTACTACTTTATAAACGGTTTTGGCTAATCATTATTTTTTATTTATATGTGTAATTCACATTTAATAAAATTTACATTAAAAAATAAATAATAGGAATTACTTACAGATATAGACGAATGTCGTGAATCAAGCAGGTACGACACCAATGTTATTTGCGTCAATTTTGCGGGTGGTTACTTACTCAAATGTCAGAAAGGACATTATTTGGCAGATGAGAATGGTAAAATCACTTGTAAAGGTAGAAAAACATCGGTACATTTAACAAAACAAATTAAAAATCAATCCCTACTTTAAGAATATTTCCTTTCTTTTCTAAGACATTTCATTTGCCAGCCTCAATTATTTGAACGATAATTTCTCAAAATTATAATGAAACTAAATTAGCTACCAAACCATTATTTGTATTATTAGTAATTTTTAGAAACTTTATTTTGAAAAATTAATGAAAACATGCAACGTAATAACAGTTGTTTTACAATTTGTACAGCTCCATCAAATATTTGCAAGATAATGACTTGGATCATCTGTTGTATCGCTGTATTTCTTGCAATCATTTTTATTATCAAATGGAGATTGTAAGCAATTAATTTCTCAACTTAAAATTCATCTTGCAGTTAACAAGTTACATTTGTAGGATAAGAAGACACAGTCTAAATATCACACAGCAGATATCTTCTAAATGTGACATAGAAAGAGCTACGCATTCAACTGACCATTTGAGAGGTGATAGAGTAGTTCTTTCTATTCAGATTTGCATTATATCGCTTGTTAAATATAGGAAAACCTGTTACGAGTGAAGAACAATATGAAATGACGAATCCAGTGAAAGAAATAATTGAATATGCAGAAATAGGTTCAAAGAAGGATTACGAATTTCAAAATAAATTTGAAGTTAGACTCTGGCGTTTTGATTTTATAAGTTAAATACTTTTAGTTTGATATTATCTGATTTTATTAACTTAATAAAATAGATTATTGAATTATACCGAGACCTAATCAATAATCAAGTTTTTATAATAATTAAAAATATTTAATTTCGGCAAAATTTTCAATTTGAAACAGATACTTTCTAAGAAAAGCCTGGAGGAAATTCAACGTGAGGATTTATAATAATTTAAAATTGATGAATTATTTAATTTTAATAATTTAATTAATTAGGCACATTGTCATCAAAAGAGTTAACAAAACGAACTGATGAGTGGAAAGTTTATTCTGTTGATGTAAGTTGAAATGTTTTGGAAGCAAAATTACATAAATACTACAAAATAAATTATTGGTCCATAATATTAAAATATTAAAATCATAAAATAAATGTTTAAGCTGATGAAGTAGTGACATGTAAAATAAATTATTAAACTATTTAAATTATGACAGGGTATTTCCAAAGACTATCTTTTTGCAAGTTTTCCATCAAAGTCGGATACTGACAAATTCTGGAAAATGTGTATGGAACGTTCAAATGTTATCATAACATTTGATTACTTAAAGGTACTAACGTTTGTAAGTTGGTTGCAATGAATTTCTGGGCTTCGAATATTTAATCTAATTCAATCTAATTAATCCAACGTATTTGTAAATTTAATGTCAACAATAAAGTATTACTTCATTTATTAGGATGCCACATTGCCATTCCTAGCAAACAGAAAGGCTGCTTTGAAATGCACAGATTTCAAATTGAAGTTGACAAACACAGTGAAAACTGGAATCGTTAGCGTGGATTCAATTTCAGCGATGATGGACGGAAAAGTGGAGGAACAAGTTTATGAGAACATAAATAGGGCAAGTCTTACAGAAAAATACGATATTAATTAATTTTAAAATATTTATTTTACCGCGCTGAATAAATCTAATTAACGTTATTTATTTTAGTTAGGGATTCTCAGATTTTAACATAGATCATTATTATATAAAATTTTAATGTTGTATTTATGTATGTTTTTATCTTATGTTGGTACCATATTTCAATCCAAAATGTTAAATAGAATTTATTTGCAATGCCAACTTTAATATATAATTTATTTTCACGGCATCATTTGATTTATTTACAGATCAAAATTGTAAAATTCAGTGTTATTCGAGCGCATTTGAGAAATAATGATTTTCTAGCAAAAGAAGTCTTTTTGACAATTAAAAGGAAAGCGGAAGCAATTATCGACGGCCATAATTTAGAGAGAAAATGTTCTTCAATATTCGTTTTGAGCAGGTTTTTGCCAAAACAAAATAATTTTTTTTTAAATACTTGTAAATTGAAATAGAAATAAACCAATACGCTGGTATTTTGTCACCACTTTTTTGTGTGCAGAAATGACACTAAGCTGGCATCATATTTCGTCGCTTATGGCAAGTTATTCGATCAAATTGAATCACTGAGAAGAGTAAGTTCTATAATGGTACACTCTGGTAAAAACGTTTTATAAAACAAAATAGTTTAAAAAAATGTGCCTTTTTATAAGATCTTTGTTTTCGATTGTTTTCGACACCAAATTGTTAGTGTGCAAGTTCCGTCAACTGAATTTTTGACGATTTGCGAAATAGAAGTGTTTATTCAAGGTAACTCATTTATTAATTTGTGCTTATATTACGAATAACCGCTTGAAAATTATTTATAAATGTTACTTTTTTCCAGAGTGCCGTAGTAATAGAGATTGTTCAAGAAACGAACAATGTGATATTGTAAGTATAAGGAATCACAGTCGGTGCACTTGCAAAGATGGATATTTTAAGGAAAATATTTACTCGCTTTGCAAAGGTAGGGTTTTATATTACAATAATAACGATTCAAATAACTTTCGTCTGTTACATTTTATAAAAAAATTACCTTTTCAGATGCTATAAATTATCAGTTATAAATAAAAATTATCAGAAAGTCGCTTGAAATTTCTCAAAATTACCCTTTATACGCATTTTAGCTTGACTATGCCCTCAAACACCTTAACTTTTACGCAGGAACTTTATTAATTGCTCCATCATTTGTATCATAAGACCACTAACAGAAGTCGCCCCTTAGCTGTCCAAACTGCAGCCATTGTTTTAATGTTTTAATAGGAAATAGCGTAACTGGATAAGTGACAGCCAAAAGACAACTCACTGGAACAAGTTTTAATAGTTTGGCATGCAGAGCCCATGTATGCTTGTGTTTAGGCGGGGTCTAGTAGGGCTTAGAGAGGGATAGGTTAGGGTCTGATTGGGTTAGGTACCGAAAATCCTAGCCTGTGAGTTGTCTTTTGCCTATCATTTTCCAAAGTTAACATTTGGCCATGCCAAATATTGCATATTGGTTGCAGATATGGATCTGAGGAGGTATGGGATTGAGGATAATTATCTGGACTTAAAACTAAATCATTTCTTTCTCACGTACTTCCTCTCAATGTATTCATTTTACTTTCGTTTTAGATTTAATTGACTGCTAAAACAATAACGCAATTTTAATTCAAAAATAACTTAGTAATCAACCACACTAATTATGAAGTGTGCAAACCAAACTTTTGGCTGTTCATTATTTTCTAAATGTTTTGAATTTTAAAAACTGGATAATTGGAAATCTCTGACATATGCTTTGGTTTGCATAATGAGCGATAACCTATTTTTTATTTGTAAATTGTTGTATGACGTACTCAGCTGCTTCAAAAGATTTGGTCATCAAGGTTTATAAAATATTTCATCTCACAATAAAAAAAAATAATATGATTGAACATAGAATATGAAGATGTTAAATATTAAGTAATTTAAATAAAATTAGCAACGTAAGTATAAACAGAAAATTGTAAAATTAATGGAAAAATGGAAAATGTCAACTTATGTACAACTAGAATTCATAAAGACACTACTTGAGCAATATCTATCTGTTCCAGTTTTTATTGTATTTGATAATTGAATCACTTCAGATGTCGATGAGTGTGCCAAGAAAAGTCACGGTTGTGATCTTTTTAGCACCGTGTGCCGTAACACGGATAGTTCGTATCACTGTGAATGTAGAACTGGATTTCAAACGGATTACGCAACTACTTACAGTTGTAACGGTGAGCAAGAAGTTAATGCAATAAACCTTAACTTCTAAAAATAGCGATTTGCTGATAACTAATATGCCGATTGAACTGCTCGCTTGCCAGATTAAGAAGAAAAATATATATTACCAAAATATCGCTCGTTCCACCTTTATAAACCTTAGTGACATAAGTTTAGCGACATCAAAATATTAAAATGATTTAACGCTGTTTATCATCTTAAGAATTTATTAATTTACAGATATTAACGAGTGTGAAGATCAAAACAATGCTGAAAATGTTATTTGCATCAATTCAATTGGAAGCTTTGAATTCAAATGTCAACAAGGATATCATCTACAGAAGCAAAACAATACATTCACCTGCAAAAGTATATAATTTTGTTCTTTTTTTTTTATATTTTATTTAAAATCCAAGATATGTCCTTTACAAGGCGACATCGACTTTCTAAAGTTATAATCTTAATTATAAACAATTCTTATTTTAAACAAAAATGATTTGGCATTTGTTTATCAAAATTCTCGTAAATTTTCAAACATTAAAATTTAAAAAAATTATTTCTTTCCTGAAGGACTTTTCAATCCAAAGTAAATTTTATTTAGTCATCTTAATTTGGGAAAATTATGAAATTAGTACACCTTGCATTCCTGTTTATAAAAAAACTGGATATTTTCAGTACATTTTTTAAATATCATAAATAACTTTTCGGGCATTTAGATTCAGAAACTTGTTAAAGATTTCGTTGCTTGAATATTAAATAAATATTTATTTGTTGAAAAAGAAGGAAAAAACTCCCAACAGCCTTCAACGTTCATGTACAAATGATCTTTATAGAGAACTTTTAGAAAAAAACATGGCTCACAAGCTAAACTGTCCAACATAAAATATGTGCAAAAAGAGTTGATGTCCATGTAATAATAATCCGTTCTTTTTTATTTTTGTAATTCCTGTATAAGTGAAGACGCATGGCACGAAATAATTTTCTAACTTTAATATGATACACTAATTTAAAATAAGATGGGACCTTTTGATGCCAACGTTAAATTCTATGCGAATTGACAGTTTCAGTACTTTAGAAAGAAATCTAGTTTTATTACATAAAGTCATACCATCAGGCAGAACATATGACCAATCCTAATAACACGAGGATTTGAACTTCGAGATCAAAGAGAGGGGTTTTCTTTGACTAAAGTTTGACTTAGTTTTCAAGAAAAGGAGTTTCCATGTAGCTTACGCGTTCGGCGCTATATAAATGACTTATTATTATTATTATTATTATTATTATTATTATTATATGCCCATTAACATAGTTTTGCTTTTACTCGGAATTGTTTTCTAAATATTTAAAATTTGGCTTGCATCAAGATATGGAAGTTCCTCCTGAACTCCAGCCAATAGAAATCCCTCTTCACATTGACCGTTTCTACATAATCCATCCATGTCCAGGTCAGTTCCATTTTTACATTGATGATTGTTTCTGAAATAACTTGATCCTCCATATTTTGAAGTTACTGGAAAAATATTTACAAGATTAGGTTTTGTGCGATTACATAACTTACATATTTTACATTATATGGGAAACAACGTTGATGGAACAATCTGGATTTTTCAAACTCACATTAATCGCAATTGATGAATGTTATCAGACTATAGGCTCTCGTTAATTAACGTTCAGCTGGTTGTAATATATAGAAAATTGGCCAAGAAAAATGAAACTTGAATGCCTAACTTGAATAAATGCTCGATGTGTTGATACCTCCGCAGCTCAAGGAAGTTAAGTTTCCATCGCAAGTTATGTTACACAAATTGTCTTCAACTTCGTGAAAATTGTAAACAATATCGCTGCACGAACATTTGTTTCCTTCCTGTTGCATTGACAATGTTATTAAACGTTTTCTTTAATTGCCAGGTATTTCGTAGGAAAAACGGGCTTTATTATAACATAACGGTAATAAGTCTCTTTGTTTGAACAAATGAAAGTATCCACACTTGCAAAGACACAAATTTCTGATGGCTTCACTTTTACGTCAAAGTGATTGGAAAGACTAATGCTAACCGCATTAGGAATATCGTCTATCAAGTGTTTAAATATAATATATATTTCATTGTAGCAGATTTTTGTAACCAATGAATTATTAATTTCGTCGCCTAATTTTACGAGTTCATTAGATGTTTTGTTGTAATAGAATTTAGCGATTAATCGAGCACTAATGTTACTACCGGATTTTACTTACCACAGTCATTACATTCAGATTTGTAATGCAAGTGAACGTGGCTGACTTGGTATGGCCTTGCTAGATCAATCGTAAGCCATCTTTCCACATTTGTGTTCGAAGCTTCCGCGTATTGTTTTTCACTGACGATGCCATTGACGGCATACCAAGCAAAATGATCCGCATGAACAGAACTGAGGTAAGCTCTCCTCTTGAAAGCTAAATTAACGTACCTGCAATCGACTAAGGTTTGTTTCTAGTTTTTATTTGTACAAAATGTGCGTGTTGTTAACATATTTATCAGTGAAATGTAACTTACGCGATTGCAAAATCTGGACAATGATAAGAAATATCACCATCCCAAGATCCTTCTGTTTTATTTTAGGAAAACTATAAAGAAAGCGCCCAATCTTCATTAACAAACCTTTTATAATCGTGATAAAATAAATATCTAGAAACCATAATTTACTTCCTCTAAATTATTTGTGTCATTATTTTCCTTAGCAGCTCTAAAGTAAAAGTTTAATTAGGGAATTAATTAGATAATTTTTTTTAATTCCATTTATATTTAGCCCCAAATGTTGTAGGCAATAATTATGTTTTGTTAATTACAGGTTTAATTGTTATCCCTAAATTAATTAAACCTTTTAATATTTAATCTGACATTGACGTACGACCAGGATAGTTAATGAAAACAATAGTAATCATATACCAAAATAACATGCGATGAGAAACGTTAAGTTACAACGACACAATTCCAAGGATGATCATATTAATACTTTTGAAAATCGCATTGGTTATTTTTATCAAATCTCTAATGTGCTCTAAAATTACGGTTTAACATTTTAAGTTGATTTGAGCATTTTAGGGTATGTTGAACAAAGGAAAGAATGCCAAAGACTCAATTTGGAAGTGTTATGATTTTCTTAAATTTTAATATTTCCAAATTGATTAATTATTTGGATTAAATAACAAATGGGCAAAACAAGCTCCTTTTAAGACCATACATTCAAAAATTCGATCCGAGTTTAATTAGTTCAATTAATTCATATCAATTTAATTTGGATTACATCCTGAGAAATTTATGATTGCATTCATATTATTTTTAAATTTATTTATTCCTTTTTCAACTAAATAGATGTATTAAATAGTGTGGGAGTTGGTCGTAATGGATTTGTCCATAAGGCACAACAAACAGGATTGATAGAGGTCATCAAGTGCTTGAAGCTTCTCAGAGCACATCGCAATCACATGATTCAAACAAAAGTAATAATAATTATCACCTCCTTGTTATGACAACATCAAAAAATGAATCTCCAAAACAATGCCTGGTTCAATTCATGTTTTGTTTCGACGTATTAAAGTTTTACTGCGAATTGGGAAATACAACGTCCTTAAAATTTAATGCTAATGTCCAACAATTACTTTCGGAAAGAACTGAAGCCATTAAAATAGAGTACGAGATTTGTAACCAACTATTATTATTAATTATAACTAATAATTACTATTATTAAACATGTAGAAACGTTATCGGTCATTAATTTTTATAAATGTAGCAATTACAATAATTAAATAATATTATTGTAAATTAGTGTCAGGAGTGGGATATAACGTCGTAAAGGGATATCGATTCACTAGAGGTAAAGACAGCGAGTTTTAACTACAGAAATGGGAATTAAGATGCTGGACGAGGTGCGCGTTCCCGATTTGAAACGGGAACTAAGGAATCGAGGCCTGGATGTAAATGGCCTAAAAGCCGAACTACAAGAACGGCTCGAGGAATGGCTTTTGGAAAATAATCATGATCCGTCGGAGTACGAATTTGAGGATCCAAAGACAAAAGAATGGGATTCCTTTCGGGCAGATATGAAATCAGACAGTGTTGTTTTGCGGTCAGATATGAAATCCGGCATTGATGTTTTGCGGTCCGATATGAAATCCGACATTGATGTTTTGCGGTCAGATATGAAATCCGATATAGCACACTTCCAGAAAGCCAAGGATATTTTACGGGAGCAGGTAAAAACTGATGCAGCCAAATTCCGGACATCCATGGATGTTTTGAGGGAAGAGGTAAAAACTGACATAGCCAACCTCAGATCATCCAAGGAGATGGCCGAGCTTAGAGCTCTTAGCAGAATTAGATGCACAAAAAGAAGAACAGTGGAAGGAAAAGAAAAGTTTAAGAATTACAAAGAATCAAAATTAGAGACATATGGAAGAGAGAAAACGACGAAACCACCACTCGATGGATAAGGACCATGGGTAGTGAACAAACAGACATCAGTTTGAAACTGCCGCTGAACGTAACAAGTGGACCGAAGAGGAAAAAGAAACCGAGCTGATAATGAAACTACGAGGAAGGGCAACCATGCTTTTTCAAACAATGATGCACCGTAAAGTCTATTCCGAAATAGCTGAAGCAATGAAACGAAGATTTGGGAATGGATATATGCTGGAAGTACATAAAATAATTAAAAAACCTTATACACAAACAGGGCGAAACACCCCAAAAATTAAAAACTGATGTCAGAAGGCTCGCATACCTAGCCCACCCAGGGCAATCAACAGATTTCATCGAAAACAATGTAACTGACTCGTTCATTCATGGGATAAGGGATGCGGAAACATCCAAATGGCACTAAAGATACATGACAAAAATTGGCCAGCCACTAAGCATTGGCGTTTGCAATCTCAATGGAAGCAGCAAGAACTTCATTCCAAAGCATTTGAATGTAAATAAAATTGAAGCTCAGGAAGACAAAGACAAAATCAAGGAGAGACAAAGATAATGACAAAGACAGAGAGATAATTAGAAAAATAGCCCAACAAATCAATGACCTCAGGAAGTCTCAAGGAAACTCATGGTGCCAGGAAGAACATAGAAGACCTAGGTGCTTCAGGTGCAACAAGCCTGACCATTTAGCCCGACATTGTAGACCGACCTTCTCACAAAAACAGCAGTACTGGAGAAGGCCGCACAATCAGGAATACTAGAAGTTACCGATTTTAGCCGGCGAAGCTCGGTTCAGCAACGTGGAAATGTCCGACTCATCATTAACGTTAGAGCACTAGGGAAAGGATCATCATTGGAAGTTAAAGGGAAAATAAGAAGAAAGGAATACAATCTTGTGACAGACACATGGGCATCTACATCTATTATCCAACCAAAGTTTGCAGAGAGCAGTGAAATAACGATCGCCAGTAACTACAAACTGAAAACAGCCACCGGGGAATTAATGCCAGTACAAGGAACTACAACCATTACAGTAGATTTAGGAGCAGGTCGTTCAAACAAGAATTCGTGATAGCTGGGATTAGATTTCAAGCGACGCTACGGAATTTCCATTGACATGAAAGGCGGCAACCTTCAACAAGGAACGATAGAGATCCCACTCCTGACACCGATGTTGTTACCCGGGGTCTGATGACTTAATTAACGTAAGGATAACTTTATTGGAATTAACTAATGGCAAAGATGGCTTGGAAAATCTGGTCTATTGCTGTCCTGATCGGAACTGCTTAATTACTCGAATCGCCGGTCAAGTCTTTGAGATAAAAGATTCTGAATATTAACTAAACTTAATTAATCATTAATTAATTGATTTTCAATTAATGTCAGGGATCCAACGATATATTTGACTGGATATCTCGGTATAGTTTTAGATTAGCAATTTCATTACAGGAAAATAAAACTAATATTTTTATTCAATTTGATTTTCACCAGTTTTCCCCTTCAGGGATGCGTTCTGATTTCTGCTAACAAATTCGAATGATAAATACCCTGGCAGAATGAAGGAATGTGAAGAGGAAAATATCGAAATAATAATAAAAACAATAATAATAATAATAAAAGAGATAATCTCAACGAAAAAGTAATGTCTCATCGTAATTTCGGCTAATTATAATACAAACTAGGAGATGATAATTTCCAGAAATAATTTTCAGAAATTGGGCGACTTCCAAGATTTTAGCAAAAATGTAAATTTGGTTTTCCCTGAAAGACTGTGCCAACTTCAGGTTAAGCACAGTGAACTGAACTTTCCTAAAATTTACAATCACGTCTATGTCAATGTGAGTAAGCCACTTGAAATTTTGTAATTTTTGGATAAAAACGATCAACGAGTTAAAACAATCAAACACAAACAATTACTATTCGTTTGAGGAAGTTATCAGACAACTGTTGTAAGTTAATTAATTAATCAATTACTTTGATTTTTAACTATTTGTACACTTATTTGTCTTACTGCTACATTATCCCTAAACGGATTTCTTATTGTCCCATTAAAGCCAAAAACTCTTTGACTAGCATTATTCTTAATTAGTAAAAACTGGAATAAGCAAAATAACTGAAAATTGTCTAAAATCAATTAATAAATTTAAAGAATGATATAAAGATATTTAAAATCATGACTTAAGCAAATCTTAAGCAAGTCCTAATTGCTACATAAACAACTGAACATTGTAAACAACTTTGAAAATATGATTCCTCGCTAGGTCACAAATGATTAACGAATATTATTTAATTAAATTTTTATAAACAAAAAATTAATGTTTTTATGATTTTTTAGTTCAGTGTCCTTGGTACGTGATATTAACTTTCATAATATTTATTAATATTGCTTAATGAGGGTAAAACCGTAATTTAAAGTTGTTGTAGGTCGAAACACATTAGTATTATAGAGGAAGTTAACTCCGCCCACAAGTGCTGTCATTTTGTGAATTTTGCTATTTATGTTATGATTCAAATTATTGAATTCAACATTTATTTAAATCTCCATGCAAAATTATTCAATCTAGATCTTTGAAATGTAATTGACATATCAAAATTATTTACGATTAATGATCGAAATGTGAACAAAATTCTTATTATTAAAAATTGATTTCTTCCTGTTTTTGAATAAAATCACTTAAAGCAGATATATTTTTGCCAAACTATTTTCGTTATTTATTAAATCTATATCATAGTCGTTTGCCTTGATCTTTCGGCCAAAAAGTTATCATCCATTTAGGTGGAAATATTGCATCAGGAATGTCTTGCAACCACAATAGCGGAAACCAAATGCTTTGATCATAATAATCAAAATTATAAACTTTTTAGTTATTTCTGTTCAAATCAGTTTTCATTGCTTACTTCAGTCCTTTATGTTTTGAATAATATCAACATATATGTTCTTGTCGAGAGCTATCCTCACTATTTTCAAGGCTAAACATAACAGGTCTGGGATTTTATATTTTATGCACATTTTTGTCAGGTTTTGAAAGTAGACAGTATCTTTTACCGATCATAAAAGACCCTCTAAAAGAATGCACATATTTGTTTTACCAAGTTCTGAATTTTCTCCGAGATGACGTGAAAACCTTTTCATGAGACATATCCATTAATGGCCTGCAATATTTCCAGACAGTGGCTGAGACCTGTAAACTCCACTTCTGTCCGAACCAAATATGTGTTTGAACATAACTCATCGATTTGCTCCTCAATCGATTCATGAAGCCGCTTCAGCGTCCTAAGACATACTTTCCATAGCAAGGCTTTACAATCCAATATTGGTGAGGAAAGCGTTAGTCGACCTACCCACTACGCCCATTGCGCCAACTTCGAATTGTAATTGTAACTT
This sequence comes from Hirudinaria manillensis, assembly GCA_034509925.1. NCBI lineage: Eukaryota > Metazoa > Annelida > Clitellata > Hirudinida > Hirudinidae > Hirudinaria > Hirudinaria manillensis. The sequence goes on along the minus strand of CM067536.1, from coordinate 2,433,988 downwards.
AACCTTTATTAATCTTAATTGTAATTTAGCCTTTTTAATTCTTTTTCTCTTGGTTCCATTAATCCATTGTCAAAGAGGAAACAATTAATTATAAAAGTCATGTACCGGTATTCCAGAAGAGTAAACCCTGTTAAATATTCGGCTTCGCCCATCAACTTGAGTGACAGCTAGGATTCTAATCCTTGAAAATTTATTTTTTGACTTTTTCTTAGTTTCTAAGATTGACATTTACACTCTTTTTACGCTTTTAGTTAACAATTATTTTTACTTTAAGATTATTTGATTCGGGTTAGTACATCGAAATATTGTTCATTGGTACACTAAATCTCCTGCCATCTGAAACTCTGAAATGCCCTCAGGATCAAGTACTCTGAATTTCAGAGTCTGAAAGAATTCCTGACTTCCCGTGATCCAGATAATTAATGTTAGAATTTTGTCTTGAAATTCTCTGATTTAATATTCACAGCAATTTAATTACATTTACCCTAAATCCACGAATTCATTTGAAATCAATCGAAGCGTTCTTATCAACAAATCTCCGAAACCAACCATTGTCATCCGCTTATTTAATATTTATATTAACGCTCATCTGATTTTACGATTCGTTCGATTTTCATTATTTCGTGCACAGCCATTAAATCAAGTCCTTCTAATAGTAGAATAAAAAACGACCAAATGCAATGCTAAACCTTGAATAATTTTATTTCCAAAACACAAACAGCATTTAACAACTTATCAAAAATAAATGTCATGTCTTTAAAAAATTAAACTATCCTATTTCTTTTTTGCAGCATTATACAACAATGATGCACAAATAATAAAAACGGCCAACAAAAAGCCGATCAAGGAGTAAACAAAATACATCATATTGGCTACTCCAAATATTCCGGAAGCTAAATGAAATATAATTTAATATTAATAATCAATTAATTAATTTAATTTGATATATAACAATTGGAGATAGTACTCGAACCCATGTAAATTAATTTAAATAGGTTAGTTCACATTTCGTTATTTTACTACTTTTGATCGGTCCCGACAAAATCCAACACAAAATAAATATGCCATCCTCAATTCTCGCTACTATGTCACCAGAGGCCTGTCGATGTTTACCCATGAAGTTAAGGACATATTCCCAGCCGGGTGGGAGTAATTAACAGACATTACCTTGTATTTTTAAGACTTGAACAGGTTAATACTCTCAGGACTTCTTGGTGAGTGGTGATTAAGGAAGGTGATGGAACATTCCATGGAATTTGATTGGTGGAATGGACAAAGTGGACTTGGGTATAAATAGGAATGAGAGTGAATGTTGAAGATTTTATGTGAAAATTGCAAGTTGGGGTGAAGAATAGCAAATGTTAGCTCAGAAAACCAAGCGAACCAATTTTACACTGAAGGAGAAGATCGTTGATGCCACGAAGCTGGAGTTCTATCGAAGCGCTGGAAGCTGACGCAGGCTTATTACCCGAAACTCGATGCCCATATGGCTGAAGCAAGCAAGAGGAAAGAATCTGCCAGTCAACGGCAATATGATCAAGGGGAAGAGGATAAAACGGACGACGCTAGACGACGAGATCTGCCGTAAGAAGATGCGTAAGCCAACAATTTTGGGAGCTTTAGACTGAGCTGATGGCTAACTTGAGAAAATAAAGCCGTTTTTATTTGTTAAAATAAGACCGTTTTTACAAACACTAGCTACTATGCCACTTTGCTCAGTCCCGACTGGTGGCATAGTAGCGAGATTCGACTGTAATAAAATATCAAAAGAATTATAATTGAATTGCTTATCATTAGAAGCACTCAAATATTTTTTATCAGCTACGTTAATAGAATAACCTTTACAACTGCTATGAATATTTTTAGGTTCTTCTTTGATGTAACCTTCCAGGCAAATGCACTCATAATCTCCAAACAAGTTACTGCAGTTTGTGGTTTCTTGATCACAAATTGTGGCATTCAAATTACATTCGTCAATATCTGAATAATTTTATTCAATCAAATGAAAGGAATGACGGTAGGAATAATTATTTTAGGTTGAATGATTCATACTCACCACTGCAATTGTCCATCATCTGCTTGAAACCTCTACCACATGCACATGAATAACCACCTTCTTTATTAGTACAATTTCCATTATATTTTTTACATGGATCTTCCTTGATGCATTCATCTATATCTGAAATTATTCTTGATATCACAATGATTACACAAACTATTTGTTTCAATGATATCAAGTTCCACTGGATGAGGCAAGCTCATGTGCACATTCACAACACCCCAATTGGTCGGTACAGAATGCTCAGAATGCCATTTGGGATATCCAGTGCCTCAGAGGTTTTCAAGAGAATCAAACATCAATCTTTGGAGATATTAAGGGGGTCCACATCATATTTTGCTCTTGTAGCCAAAGGGAGTCGACGGGGGTTTTGTCGAATGGGTTTAGCACCGGCCGTATTTATTTGATGTTGAACGAGGTTAGTTCTACCCAAAGGGCAGGTTCAGCCATTACGTCCTGAAATTCGCTAAGCAGATTTTCCGCTTGTTGATAATCTTCTTTTTGTAGGTTTTTTTTAAATCTTTAAGGAGGTTGTCCATCAATGGTTTAGACCATTTAATTTCCTTTTGCATGCTTACTTCCACTTCCATCTAATGCTAGTATGCGTTCCACGTTCCTGCGTAGTGCGATAGGTGTTCCTGCCTTGATCCGTTGTTTCGGATCGGATAGATTCATTACCCTTAGTATTACACTCTGCCGGTGTTTAGCTTGACTAGGGCTAGTCCTATTAGCAGTCCTTGGCCAATGCACGATTGATCTTCGACTGCTCTTATGCCAAATTTTATGCAGTCGCCTTTCATGTCAATGGAAATTCCGTAGCTTCGCATGAAATCCAACCCAAGAATACATTCGTCTCTTATATTGGTTATCATGAATTCTTGTTAGAACGAACTTCTTCCTAAATCTACTGTAACGTTCGTGGTTCCTTGTACTGGCACTAATTTCCCGGTGGCTGTTTTCAGTTTGTAGTTATTGGCGATCGTTATTTTACTGCTCTCTGCCTAATTTGGATGGATAATAGAAGTAGATGTCCCTGTGTCTATCACAAGATTGTATTCCTTTCCTCTTATTTTCCCGTTAACTTCCAATGATGATCTTTTCCCTTGTGCTATAACGTGAAAGATGAATGGGGCATTTCGACGTTGCTGAACCGATATTCGCCCCCTAAAATCGGTAGCTTCTAGTTTTCCTGATTGTGCGGCCTTCTCCAATACTGCTGTTTTTGGGAGAATGTTGTCTACAATCTCGGGCTAATTGGCCAGGCTTGTTGCACCTGAAGCACCTAGGTCTTCCACTTCCTGGAACATTGAGTTTCCTCGATACTTTTTTTTGAATTTATGAGTTTATTAAGGTATCAAAACAACTAAAGGAACAAGTAGCAAATTGAACATGTACAATATTAAACAAACAATTATGTACATAAGGCAATGAAACAAATGAACATAAATACAAAATAAACTCATAGGGTCAGTTTTAAGGAAGCGCAAGCTTCCGCTAGACAGACTGGGCCTGGAAATCGTAAGATATATAATGCAACCATGTAAACTCAAACAACTGAGGCATCTCTCACTAGATGTGACTTATACAATTTTTTTAAACAACAAGAACAATAACTCAAAAGGACATGAATGTAAACAAGTTAACTCCCTAATTGAATCTGGTATTGAGGTATATAATCTGGGACCATAACACATTTGCGTATAGAAAATAATTTCAAAGTAGATTTAGTAAAGGTAGGACTGTATTCGTGAGTGTTACGTAAGAAATAAGAAGGATTGTTATAATTATTGCTTGTTATGAAAAAGTCAGAAAATATTTTAGGAATAGAATTGAAGTGATAAACCAAAAAAGGGGCAGTTTGTAATTCATGAATTTGCGTTACACTTATTAGATTATTGTTTGTAAAGGCAGAAACAGTTGATGACAGAGGCGGCAGCAGGAAAATGATACGCACAATCCGTTTTTGTAATAATGATAACTGATGTAAGTGTGTCCTGTATGTAGAAGCCCATATGATATTGCAATAAGTTAGGTAGGGATAGATGAGTGAGAAATATAATAAAAGTGCTATTTTTGTGTTGATAAAAGACCGAACTCTTGAGATTATTCCAATATTTCTAGACACGCGATTTTGTACATAAGATATATGATTAAGCCAAGAAAGGTGTTCATCTATTGTGATCCCTAAATATCTAATACTTGTGACTCTATTAAGGGACAACCTATCTATGTAGAGAGAGGAGTTACATTCAATGACCTTTCTAGAAGAATGAAAAACAATAAAATTCGATTTGTTAACATTAACAGATAAACAATTGCTCGCAAACCAGTTTTTCAAAAGAGTTAACTCATTATTGAGTAAAGTGATAAGATTATTTATGTTTTTTCCTGATGTGTAAATATCAATATCATCAGCATATATTAATACTTTGAGAAGATCAGAAGAACATTGAAAATCATTAATATAAATAAGAAATAAAAGGGGACCCAGTTTAGAACCTTGAGGAACACCATAATCAATAAGAACATCAGAAGAACACATACCATTAAACATAACCCTCTGACTTCTGCCACACAAATAATTTTCAAACCAACACAACACACCACCTCTGACACCATACAATTCAAGCTTACGAAGCAATATTTGATGATTAACAATATCAAAAGCCTTTTTTAAATCATGAAACAAAGCCAATACAACATCACCAACATCAAAAGCATTGTGAACATCAGTTTGAAGCAACGATAGATAGGTCAAATGATTCTTTCTGAAACCAAATTGAGAATTATTAAGTAGGTTGAATTTATCAAAATAATCCTGGAGTCTGGAATGTACAATTTGTTTCTAAGAATTTGGAAAAGTATGGTAAGATAGATATGGGCCTGTTGTTGTCAACCTTGTCCTGATTTGAAAAGAGGTATAACTTTAGCAGATTTAAGTTTTTTTTGGGATGAAATCAGTACGGAAAGAGGAATTGAAGATTGAAGATAAAGGATCTGCTACTAGTGATATAAATTCATGTGCTATGCAAGGATCTATGTCATCGACACCACAACTATGGGATTTGTTGAAGGCACTGGAAAATTTGATGATCTCCAAAGGACTAGTTGGTGTGAGACTCATGGACTGTAATTGGGAAAATCCACTCAGCATATCCGAGATGTCCCTGTCTGTTATAGGAATAGTGCTGGCAATATTTCTTCCAATACAAGAGAAATAGTGATTGAATTGGTTGGCAATTTCATGTGGAGTAAGCAAATCACCATTGTCATTCACAAAGGACCCGGAGTTGTTTCTGGTGCTGGTCTGACATCCCATCAGAGATTTAATGATATCCCAGGTTCTGTGCATATTGGATTTATGTTTTATAAAGAGTTTATCATAATATGCCTTTTTAGCAGCTAATTTGGTTTTCCTAAAAGCATTTCTGAAATAATGAAGGCCTGTTTATTTTGGTCTGTGGGGTATTGAAGGAAAGTTCTATATAATTTGTTTTTTGTATTGGAAGACTTCAGCAGGGATGCATTCATCCAAGGTTGTTTGAAATTTCTGATTGGCCTATGTTGGTCGGGAAAAGCTTCATTGTATAATGTTAAGTAAATAGAAATAAATTCTTTGTAAGCTGAACAGGGATCATCATTTATACAATGATTTATTACACGAGACCAGTCACATAAAGTAAGTGCATTTTGATATTTATTTTTGGAATGGCTGTTAATCTCTCTATATTGCCTAAGCTTTGTATTTGCTCGACCACATTTTATAGGAATCTGTAGAAATATGGGAAAATGATCTGAAATATCTACTATCAGGATTTTAGGTAAGCAATTGTGGAGAGGAAAATTTGTGAGGTTATTAATTTATTAGGCTATTTTTCTAATTATTTCTCTGTCTTTGTCTTTGTCATTGTCGCTCTCCTTGTCTTTGTCTTTGTTTTCCTGAGCTTCAATTTTCTTTACATTCAAATGCTTTGGATTGAAGTTCTTGCCGCCTCCATTGAGATTGCAAACGCCAATGCTTCGTGTCTAGCCTTTTTCCATGTTTTTTTAATGCCATTTTTGTTTCCGCATCCCTTATCCCATCAATGAAGGCCTCAGTTACAATGTTTTCGATGAAATCTGTCGACTGTCCTTCTGACACCAGCGTCTAATACATGGAATGTTTCGCCCTGTTTTTGCGTACAGTTTTTTTAATTCGTTTTTATGTACATCCAGCATATGGCCATTCCCAAATCTTCGTCCCATTGCTTCAGTTATTTCGGAATAGACTTTACGGTGCAGCATTGTTTGCAAAAGCTCGGCTGCCCTTCCTCGTAGTATCATTAACAGCTCTGTTGCTTTTTCTTCTTCGGTCCACTTCTAACGTTCAGCGGCAGTTTCAAACTGATGTCTGAACACTGGTCGTTGGTCGTTGTCCGACGAACAGTGATGGTTTCGTCGTTTTCTCTCTTCCATATGTCTCTAATTTTGATTCTTTGTAATTCTTAAACTTTTCTTTTCCTTCCTCTGTTCTTTTAGTGCATCTAATTCTGCTTTAACCTTTCTAAGGTCGGCCATCTCCTTGGATGATCTGAGGTTGTCTACGCCAGTTTTTACCTCTTCCCGCAAAACATCCATGACTGTCTAGAAATTGGCTACGTCTGATTTCATATCTGCCCAAAAGGCTTCCCATTCTTTTTTCTTCGGATCCTCAAATTCATATTCCGACGGATCATGATTATTTTCCAAAAGCCATTCATGGAGCCGTTCTTGTAGTTCGGCTTTTATGTCATTTACATCCAGGCCTCGATTCCTTAGTTCCCCTTTCAAATCGGGAACGCGCACCTCGTCCAGTATCTTAGGTCCCATTTCTGTAGTTAAACTCGTTGTCTTTACCTCTAGTGAATCGATATCCCTTTACGACGTTAAATCCCACTCCTGACACCAATGTTGTAACCCGGGATCTGATGAATTAATTAACATAAGGATATCTTTATTGTGATTTAACTAGTTCTTGATATCACAATGACTATACAAACTATTTGTTTCAACTATTGCTATTGTAATAACCGGGGGTTCGCTTTTAACTGATGGTAGGCTTAGACTTTATTGAAGGTGTTCAGTTAACGTAACTGTTCTTGAAATGGCTGGAATTTATGAACTTAGACTTAATGAAGTATTGAAGCGCGCCCTTAATGTTACGTTTAGGGGTATTCTTCTAATTAAAAGATTTTGAATATTAACGTGCTTAATTTTGGAATTAATTAATCACAATTTAACTAATTATTCTTTAATTATCTAGGGCCAGGGTTACAACACTATTTAACACATTGACTGTTAAACATAATTAATTAAATATTCATAAGCAATCAACAACATCACGGTGATATTAACCGAAGCAAACTAACCACTGCAGTCTAGACTGTTCGTCGCATAAAATCCACTGCCACAGAGGCATAGCCCTACAAAGAAATGCTTGTTGAAATCTTTTTTTATTGTGCAACTTTTTTTTCCACATAACTCTGGTTGAGCTTGACAGTCTATCAAGAAAATTGAATAAATTGGTGAAGAACATTTAACACATATTATCTATAATATATTTTAAATTTCATTTACTATTCCTGATACTAAGAACTCTCATCTATGTGTTAATATATTACCATTAATATTTTGACGACGGTGAAGTTGGCAAACTTTCGGCAAACTTTTTGAACGCCTATAACTCCGGAACGGAAAAAGCTAGAATCAAAATTCTTTTTTATCTGATAGATAATGATCACGGAAATGATGTGGATATAATCAAAAATTTTATCTTTAACGAGAAATTTAGTACAAGTGGCCGATGCTCAAAGCCGATATTCCGATTTCCATAAATGGGCTTTTAGAAAATCCCCCCACAAAAAAAAAATTATGTTGATTCTCCTACCCATCCTAAAAAAGAGATTTAGTTCAACTCAATAATCGTAGAAACATCGCGTTAATCTCGCACGCAAATGAATTCATCCTACGGATATTTCTGGACATTTCTGGACATTTCTGGATATAGCAAATTTGATAAAGATCCGCAATAATTGTATTGAAGGTTTTTCTGAAAGGTCTTTGCAAGATATATCTGAATATTGAAGTAAAATTTTGACACAAACCAACGCTACGTGTAGAAAAAGCGCCAATCGATGGAAAGAGAAGATGTGAGCAGTTAAGGAGCTAGATTAAAAAAATTATAGAGCGTCTTGTACCGGTCCGCTATAATTGTGTTGCAGATTTTTCGAAAGGTCTTTGAAAATTCTATCGAAATATTAAAATCAATTTTTCGCACAAAGCCGTGTGACGAGTGGGGAGAGCGCCATCGTTGAGAAGAGAAGATCTGAGAATTTATGGTGCATTTATAATAAGGTTTTAGAGCGCTTTGTACCGGGGCGCCAGCGTTGTGTTTTACATTTTCTGGAAGGTATTTTAAGACGCTATTAGAAAGCATAAAAAGATTTTTGGCACAAATCATAGTGAGGAGAGGAAAGGTTGCCAATAGATGAAAAGACCTGATGTGGGTTGCTGGAAAACGCTTATAATAAGGTCGTAGAGCGTCTTAAAGCGATGCCATACTACCGTGTAATAGATTTTCTGAAAGGTCTTTTTAAATATGTTGATGAATTTTTCGTACAAGCACAAGATGCTTAACGTTAATTTAAATAATTTTTCTAACTAAATTATGCCATATTATAGTGTTCTGAGCTACTTCTGCTTTATAACTTTTGTTAAAATTAGAAATATTTGTTGAATTTAGCACATTCGTTATCTTCTGTTGGCAGTGTAAATCAATTTTAAGGAGTATTCGGATTTAATTTTGAGGTACTCTGACCGATATCGAAATATCGCTACGTACTTTTTTTTTTAGAAAGATAATTTAATGCAGATTCTGAATTCATTTTTCGAATTTTCGCACAAACCTCCGTTTTCCGGCTTTAAGCATCGGCCACTTGTACTAAATTTCCCGTTAAAGATAAATATTTGATTATATCCACATAATTTCCGTGATCATTATCTATCAGTTATGAAAGAATTTTGATTCTAGCTCTTTCGGTTCCGGAGATACAGGCGTTAGAAAAGTTTATCGAAAGTTTGCCAACTTCACCGTCGTAACTGAAGTCTACGTAAAGACCATTCCTTAGTCTTACTTCCTAATAACATTAATTAATGCCAGTCTTAAATCCATAACAGTGTATCTAAATGGAAGGTTAGTTAGCTATCTCGGGAAGACACATATCATTTTCAACAGTTGTTGATTATCATATTCTGTACTCTATTCTGTGCCAATACTTTGTTTGAAAAACATTTTTTATGCAAAAGGTTGTTTCTCTCCAATAAAATAAATTTGAGGTCTATGAGTTTTACATTATTTTCACTCTCCTCCTTTGTTGTCAACTGGCATTTCCTGAACCTATATTCATAATGTAATAAACCGAGGTCCTCAAACTAATTATGGAAGGTCAGGTTTATTGAAAGTGTTCAGATGGCTTGGAAGATGTACAATGCTCAAATGTCTAAGTCTTGGAATCTGCTGCTTCTCTTACTCTCGCACTGCTTTTCTAGATTTCTCTATTTGTCGAGGTTCACAACCAAAGACTCTGAATAATACCCTGAACATTAATTAATTAATTATTAATTAATAATTTATTTAACTTTTCAATTAGCAATATGCATTTAATTATTCTTTAATTATCTGGATCCAGGGATCCAACAATAATTTAACTTTCAAACCTTGTAACAGTATCATTTCCATTGTTGGAATAAATAATTTTTCATTAATTTAACATGAATTATTAGCAAAACAATTTTTATATTAATACTATTTTATATCATTATTTCACCTTTTAAAATGTCAACTAATTAAAAAATAAATAAACAAAACATTACCAACGAATGCGCATAAAGGACCAAACCGCCCTTTACAGATGTCTGGACAATGTTCGGGATTTGAGGCTCGACATTTAGGATTTTTTAATGGATCGATATCAGGAATTTGATGCATTATATCTAGTTATTAAAAATCATAACTAATCACTTCGAAAATTAACTTTTAATTGATTAATGTAATTGACTATTAAGAATTTGTTTGGGAATATTTGCTTTATTAGTTAAAATATTTCCCCTAAATTGTTCATTTAAAAATTATTTCAACAAATTGTTCAAAACAAAATGTATTTAAATTTACTTTTTGACAAAACTGCAACATGACCTCCCATTCCTAAATGATTACCAAGATATGATGTGCACTTGTCCTCACTTGCTCTTGACACTTCTGGCAGGCTCTCGATGCAGACACATTTATCAAACTCAAAAATTAAATTTAAATTCGATGATTACCCTGTTTTAAGTAATCCTTGGTTCTATTACCAAGTAATATCAAAATTACTCGAGTGTAGCCATAAAATAATGTTTCAGAGCACATTGCTTCACAAATTTTTTCTACACCTGTCGGCGTTGGTCCTTTTAAGATACCAATGTGCTTTTCTTCGAAGCAACCCACATAGTTTAAAAAGTGTAGCTCTAAAAATATAATGCTTCGTTAATAGTAGTGATTTAAATTATTTGCTTTCATAATTGTTTGTAAAGAAAAAGAAATAAAGTTATAATGACATTTGATCAGGGATCACCAAAACATGGGGCCCTCGAAGTCATCACCAAATTCATTATTACGGGCAACCTGTCACATCAAGTCTGATTTCTAATTTATTTGACATTAAATTTGAATTCATTCCTAAAACCCTTGGTGAAACCGTTTAATCCACCCTTGTTTATGCATCATTATCCTAGCCCCTCCCCCTTGTTAACATTGACTTAATTAGTCCCACCCATTTGAAAGTTCCAAATAAAACGGGAATTGGGAATTGGGAAGTACATTTCTAATTTTAATTTAGCTTTTTGACATTGAGTAGATATTGGTATTGACATGAGGATCAGCTGGAGAGATCGGATAGGAGACAAATATGTGTGGAAACGTCACAAATGTCACAACATCAGGTCAATTCGGACCAGGAGCTTCTTTCAGAGGAGCCACCTCGAGCTGGAAAACTATATTATGTATCTTACTCTAATAAGGTGAAATGTGTGCTTTGTAATGTATGCCCTCTGAGAATGTTGAGAAGTCGATGAGTTTCGTATGCCTTTGTAACAGCTTAAGAATTTGAATGGCTTCCATTTGTTCCTTTTGATTTTGATTGGCTGAGTTGAAAAGTAGGTGAGAAACTAAAATGTCATAATCTTTGATAACAGTGAATAGTGAAATTCCATTTTCATTCGGAAGCAGGTCCAGAGAGTTGCCAGAAAGCGGTGGAAATTCTGTGGTGGAAGAATGCAAGGAGACAGTTGATGAAGTGCTAACGGAGCACAAGAAGTGTTGCGGGAATCTCCCTTGCAAAGAGATAGAGCAAGCGTCTGCCGGGGAATTGTGCTGCAGTAGTGATGGAGCTAGACAATCTGTAGACTACGGTCCAGAAGATTTTTGCATCAGTCGGATGTTCCTTTCTATAAAATGCAGAGAGGTCGAAGTGCAGAAGCAACTAGAGTCAGTTCCTGATGTACCAGTGATCGATAGAGGAATATGGAGGCTGGTGGGATCACCAATCTTGGACAGGGAACCCATGACGTTTATTGTGGCGAACGTGGCACCGATTGAAGGAGAAGAAAATGTGGATGCTGAGGATTGCTCCATAACCTTATGTTGATATTTGATTTTACAATATTTGAAATTGCGCTGCAATTAGAACTCTTACGAAGTCTGAAAGTGGTGATCTAAAGGAGATCCCTGTATTATCTATATAGACAAATTGAAAGCTAGCGCTTCATAAACAGTCAAATCTCTGGCCAAGAATGTGGCTACGTATATAGCAGAAGATAGTGGAAGAGCCAATGGGGATCCCAGAGAGGCACTACAGTGGGAATGCATGAGCTCTGCCAGATCCCTTGTGTCGAGAGGGATCCCAGTTGATACTTATAAATATGACAAAAGGAGGCACCTTTGGAGGGTCGAAGGGAGTGTCACGGTCGGACCGTTTCCTGATGTGCTGCGGGCACTTGACTGGACAAAATGGTGGCAGCAAAGTCCTATGTGGAAATGGGACTATGGTTTTGGAAGGTGGGGGAAAGGATGTTCGGAATGATGTACTAATTATGGGAAAGATGTGGATAGGGCTATTGAGAGGGAGATCAAGCGACCTGGTCAACACCGTGGTGTCACAGAGATGCTTGAGGAAGAGTAGCTATCTCTGTGGAATTTGGAGGGTTGTGGGTTAGAAAGGATCCATGACTGGTTTCGTAGAGCAATCTATATTGAGAATCTGTTTTGGAGAGGTGTAAACAGGACTGTGAAGGAAGAATCCAAAAGCGCTGGATGACTTGAGAAAATAAAGCCGTTTTTGCAAACCCTCATTGCCAACCTCGCTATTTTGCCACTTTTGATCGACGGGTGTCATAGCAACGAGATTTCACTGTATTTATAACTTTACTATTTTGTTCACTGCATTAAGTACAATACATTAAAACCTTCAATTGTCTTACCTTTTCCGTAAATGGATATATTTACATTTTCAAAATACAAAGTCTCCTTTACTTGTAATAATATAAATGTACCAATTTCAACGCATAGATAGGTGCTAATGCACGGTTTTGAATGTGATTCACGACAAACATGTGGTTTAATTATAGGATACTGTAATAAAGTTTGAAGACCCACATTATATATCTTCGTATAATCTTTACTTTTTGATTCATCCATATGTTCTTGAAAGAAAAGTTGTTAAATTTAAAAATTGGCATTGGAATGTTGAACAGTTTGCAGTTATAGTATTAGCTTGAAGAATTATGAAATTACTAGAAATCCGCATAAAAACAAATAGAACTGGTAAAGCAACTGCAGAAAAGCTTGAGATGACAATGGTTTTGTTAAAGACAGATCGTAATTTTGATGATCTGAATGAAAACATTATGTCTCAGTTTTGAAACTTTCACATTTGATTTCATTAAACATCAGAGTGTTCATTGAAACAATTCAAATTAAAACATATTTCCACCAGTGTCAGCTCAAACTGGAGCATGAATAAACATTGCAGTGTTGGTTGCCACAATGTTCAGCAATTGGAGGTTATTAATGATGCTGCCAAACATAGCATCACAGAGGAAGGAATTTAATTAATTATAAACAAAGAGTCACAGTATCTGTTTCATAAGTTTGCCACAAAAAAATTAATCATTATTGAGAAACTAGGAAGCATTTGATCTTACTCAATAATTTTCCATTTTCATGTTAAAACATTTTATTTTTATATTTTTTGAGCATTAAACTGTGCAAAATTAAACATTTATAGTGTAAAAATATTAAATTTGAATATTGTCAAGTGGCGGTCATGATATGGTTACTGAGGGCATCTCAAGTGGCGTTCCACAGGGCTCAGTCCTCGGACCAATTCTCTTTTCTCTCTATGTAACTGATATAGAGCAAATTGTTAAGCGACATGGCCTCGACAGCCACCAATATGCGGATGACATCCAAATATACGGTTACTCAAAACCAGATGATGTTGCATGTCTTCTTCAGCAGATTGCGGAATGCTTCTGTGAGATCGCTGCCTGGGCGTCCTCTAACCGTCTCCATCTTAACTCTAATAATATCCGCAATATGGTTTGGTTCTGATTCAAAACGAAAGCTTATCCCTGCAATGCCTTTGCATCTTCATGGAGCTGATATTGTTCCGTCGGAGACAGTCCGAAATCTTGGGGCCTACTTAGACTCTGTCTTGACAATGGATGAGCATGCAAGAAGAGTGTCTGCAAGCTGTTATGCTACACTTCGTGTTCTCAGAGAGGCAAAGCCATTAATTCCGCATGACACATTTGTTACCCTGGTAGTTCAGTTCATTCTGACAAAACTTGATTACTGCAACTCTCTGCTTACAAATGTTAGTAATAGCACGCTCCACTACTATCATGGTGTGTTGAATGCAGCGGCCAGGCTCATCTCTGGAACCAGGATCTCTGAGCACATCACACCGGTGATGAAGACTCTACACTGGCTTAAAAGTACCCTACAGGATATCGTATAAAGTCTCTTCAATAATATATAAAGTCTTATGCTACGATGAGCCAAAATATATCTCCTCTTCACTGGTGAAAACAACCACAATACCGGGACGAGCACACCTTCGCTCTTCATCTCATCCCATGTTCCTTGTCCCCACGTCACACAGCGTCAAGTTTGGCGACCGTTCTTTCTACGTCAATGGTCCCAAAACATGAAATGCCCTCCCTGTTCACATTCAAAAAGCCCCCACACCTGAGCTTTTTCATACCATTTTAAAGACTCATTTGTTTATTCAATGTTATTCTTAAATATTTTAGTTTGCATATTTTTTTTTGTCTTTTGTTCTCATTATTTCATTATGTGCTCGGTCGTGTCTATGGTAATGTGCGTCGGCAGTGCCTTGACATCCTAGGACTTGGATAAAAAAGGCACTTAAAATATTGGAGGAATTGAATTGAATTGAATTGTTAAATTCTACCTTACTTGGTATGAAAATATGAAGAATGCAAATATAAGTTCAATGAATATTAGTCACCAATTCCATAACAATGCATTGTTATCAGCCTTATTATTTTGCTATAAAACTTGGATAACTTTAAACTCGAAGTAATATACAATTTCCCTAGGTAACAACTTTTTTATCATTAAAAAAACTAATATAAAAAAGCTAACTGCAAGAAATTTCAACGACGTCTACGAAAAGACTGTCTCTACTTTCGAGCATCAGATACATATCGCCCGTCACTTCCCCATGTACATTATGTAAAAGTTCCGCGGTGTCTTTTTCACCATTATTGTAAAACACGTAAAAGGTTTTATTAATTATCGGATAACTTTCTTCAATCGTAAAATCTTCCATTGCCAAAAAGAGTAGAAATATGCGAAATATGCTCGCAACACACACCAACGACATTTCTGAAATTCAAATTCGTTAAAATGGCCTTCTCTAACACTATTTATAGCCCTTGTCGCGATGCAAAGTTGCAAAGTTGACGTTGCAAAGTAAACAAAATAAAAACGCAATTTTTATTTTAAACTAGAGTTAATTACGAAATGTTTTTAGAACTATTGTAATCGTATTGCAAGAAATTTTCATTAAAGTGTTTCGTACCTCGAATATATTTAACAATCCACGTAGTCGATGGAATCTCCAAACAAACATTGCTAGCCAATAGAAAAGAAGTGCTCATTATAATAATGTTTACATTCTAAGAAGCGAGGTCCTATATATCATAGTGAATTTTGATATTCGTAATCTGCAATCAGATATTCGCAGCCAGTCTCATAATAACAATGTGTACAGTCTGAGAAGTCTAATGATATTCTAATAATCATAAAATGATACCGTTCGTCATTTTATCAAAACTTGGTGCAGTATGGAACTATCTAACTTTATCTCTCTGGCTATCTAGAAATTCTCTATTTAGACATAACATCGATTTTTTAAATTAAAAATCTGAAATATTATGAAATTTGTTTTGCTTAAATGTTGAACGAAAGTAATTTTCGTCATAATTTTTGATCGAAAAGTTTGTTAATTTACAGATATTAACGAATGTTAATTGAAAACATTGATAAAAATGTTATTTGCATCAATTCAATTGGAAGCTTTGAACTGAAATGTCAACAGGGATATCATTTAGAGAAGCGAAACAGCACATTCACCTGCAAAAGTATATGATTTTAATCTCATATTTTCTTCTGATTTTTCTATTGATGGTTTAGCGTTTACATATGATTTGATTTATTGAATTCTTGAATATACTGAAAAAGGAAATTTTTAAACCAATTTTTGAATAATTATTTTTATAATTATTTTGTAATGACATTCAAAATTTTAGGAATTACAAACATTAAAATTAAATAAAAGTTCTCAGCATAAATACGTTTTTGATCCAAAATACTAATTAAGCATCTTATCCTGAAAATATTGTGAAATCTGAAATTTGTATACCTTGAAATTTCCGTTTAACAAAAAAAATAATAATAAAAGTTTTAAAAATTTCTTTTTAAAAATCAAAAATTTCCTTTTTGGCATTAAGAATGAATTTTTTTTTGATTTTTTTTTATTGCTGTACAACAAATATTTAGAAATTCAAAAAAAGGAAAGAAGGGAAACCTCTTTGGTCCATCTAAGTTTGGTAATGTTAGATGGCTGTGAGATGATTTTCAGGTCCTTCTAAACAAAGTTTATTTGCCTCAATGGTTTATGTAATATATAATACTTCGTTCCTTTTTAATGAAAGCACGTTGGTATTATGCCACTTTAAAACTCAAAAATGGTAGACTAACTAAAATAAGGTGAGAATTTCTTTATCGAGATTGAATTTTACACAGAATTAATAGTTTTAATATTTTAAGAAGAATTCTGATTTTAGCACCTAACAGAGCAGGGTCAATTTTAATATTACAAAGGATCAAATCAACAAACACCATTTGATAAGCTAGACTCAAAATGCATGGGTTCCTAAATACACTTCAATATTTGTTTTACTTAAATTTGCGCATTTAATTGTTATTCTTTTAAATATTTGTAATCTAGTTTGCACGAAGGCAACCTACTCCCATGAGTTCAAAAGTCATATCGTTTGTGAGTTCTTAACAAAAACCAACTCAACAATCAAATGGATCTACGTCCAATATCTTTGATTCGGTATCCGGAAAATTCATCTTTGATAATTTTCCGTAAATCCTTTGATTCACGCTCTTCAAAACTTATTCGAAGAATGGCAGCGAATGTCATTGTGGCAATAATTTCGGGATATCAACTGATGAGGTGTAATGAATCAACGTTTCTAATTTATCCCATCTCCTATTTTCAACGGGGTCAATGTGCATTTAATCAACTTGCATGTCAAGGTTCAAGTTATACAAATGCACTCACTTTTCCTGCTGTGGATGGAAATAATGATTTAAATTTCGAACGTGGTTTAACATGTAGTCATACCGAACAGAATGCTGATAATTGGTTTCACGTCGACATAGAAGTGAAGAGAAGCATAAAGAGCATTGTCATTTTCAACAGGGGAATTATTAAATATTCAATATTTGTTTAAATTTCCGTGAAAATCTATTCAATCGAGATCTTTGTAATATAAGTGACACATCAAAATTATTTACTATTATTGACTGCACTTTCACGAAACTAAAACGAGGACGGCATAGAAAAAATCCTATTGAACCTAACCCAAGATCTAGAAATGTCTTATAACAGGGTACCCTACATCGGGCTACCCTAATCCCAACGCATCCTAACCCTACCCAGGTGTGACGGCATAAAACAAAATTCAGGGTTAGTAAATGTTTTAACGCTAGGGATACCGATGCATCGATTTTTGATTTAATTTTGTAATAAAATTGTATTAATTTGGTTTTAATGAAAAATGTTTTTCTATATTATAATTGTATATTACTGTAATAACCCGGGGTCCTCAATCTAATTATAGAAGGTCAGGTTTATTGAAAGTGTTCAGATGCCTTGGAAGATGTACAATGCTTAATTGATTAAGTCTTGAAATCTGCTGTTTCTCTAACTCTTGCTCTCTTTTCGAGATAACTCTATTTGTCGAGGTTCATAACCAAAGATTCTGAATAGTGCCCTGAACATTAATTAATTATTTAATTAATTATAAAATTATATTGCCAATTAATTAATTACTAAATTAATTAATCAGCAATATAATCTCAATTATTCTTCAATTATCTGGATCCAGGGATCCAACATTACTATTGTTGTTGCCGTGTGCACCATTCTGTAGATCATTAGTCTATGCGTCTATTTTACCGCTTAAACACGTTACAAGTACATTATAAAATGGACGGAGTATTTGAGAGAATTATTTTGCTGGAAGACAGTGGAAGTCAACACTGGTAGTCGTTGATGGAAGGTGTAAATAAAACGTTTGGAAAAATGTTGAACAACATAATAAGCAACAGATATAAGGGCTCTATGATGAGATCCAGAAAACACGGATATATTATAAAATTAAATATTATTCTTGTTTACGTTTATAATTATTTTTGAGTGAATTATTTTTTATCTAATAAGGTAAAAACTCAAAAGTGGTCTGCTCTCTAAACGTGTATTGATTTAAGAAAAATTGTAACATTTCTGAACATAATTTCTTTCACGTTCCAAATAGTTAAATCTCAAAGCACCAATGTTAAAATCGTGAAGGGCAGATCCACTGAAATGGTGAAAACATGTAAGAAAATGCATTTTCGTGGAATGGCAGGTGTCTTTAAAATGCAGGAGTGAGATATTGTTGGCGGAATTAATAAGTTTTATTCATTGGAAAAGTGCCTGGAAAAATTGTGGTTATTTTAAAATTATTGGTTATTTATTTTTAATGAAAATGTTAAACTAACATCTTGCAAATGGGGCAAGCTATATAATACGAAATAACATGACACAACAATAATTTGTAGTGGTTAGTCTGACAGATGTTCGTGTCACAATCCACTTTATAAATGGCTTTCGTATTTATTAATCAATAGGACTGCTTTATTCTGGTTCTAGATTTCAGATTCCTAAATTTATTTGTTAATAAACGGAGGAGCCTTACACACACGAACTTGACCAGCAATCGCTTGGACTATACGTCGCGATTCGAAAACATAACATTCTGGTCCTAGATTTCAGATTCCTAAATTGCGAAATGAACGATCAATGAACCGTAATGGAAAATTAAATAAATAAAACCCTGTAAAAACTAAAACAATTAAATAATTATTGAATCAATTCCAAGATTTAAGTACAGTTTGAATACATTTTAATTAACTTTAAAAAAATATGAATATGAATGATCGAAATGTGAACAAAAGTCTTATTATTAAAAATTGAATTCTTCCTGTTTTTGAATAAAATCAGTTAAAGCAGACTTATTTTTGCTAAACTCTTTTCGGAAACTTATTTGGGGTTTTTCGAGACATAAAATAAACTTCTAAGTAATAACATGTCTAAGTAATAACATCCTTGATACGGACATTTAAGAAGGTCATTCAAATTACATTAACGCTAAATGTTTAAAAGAAGTGCAGGTGTGATGGATATTTTGCTTATTTTATATTATGTGTCCAACATATTTCTCATTTCTAGTGAGTTAAAATTTGCAAATAAAAAATGGTTAATTCATAATAATCTACATGAATAAAGTATTTTATTCAGGTCTCAGTGAGCTTATTCGCAACTACTTAGGATGTTATCGCATCTTTAGTGGACCTGAAAAATTTCCTCCAGAATTGTCAGTGACATCGTGTTTGCACGAATGTAAAGGATATCACAACGTTCATACTTTCATAGCTGTAAAAGTTAGTAATTTGAATTTCAACACTTTTCAGATCGCCAGTACTTTTAATTAATTTATTAAAACATCAAAATTAAAAGAACGGCAGTAAATGCTATTGTGGAGTCGAATTTGGGAAGTCAGTTCCGGAGAGCGATTGTCAGATGAAGTGTAGGGATTATCCAAGTGAATATTGCGGAGGGGAACATTACAGTGTTTATTCAAGTTGGTACTATTTAATAAATTATTTTATTAATTTTCATAAGTTATTAATTCTTTTGACTGCCGTTACCGTAACAATTTTGGGATCAGATACTTCAGGCTTCAGATGCTACTTTCAGTTTGTCTGATAGGATATCACGGCGAAGATTGTAATGAAGCGTGTGTTAATTGTCAAAATTCTGTTCCATGCATGAGACACAATGGAAACTGTTACAAGTCAAAATGTATGAAAAACGCCAAGGAGAAGTGTGAAACAGGTTCAAAAAAGCTTGAACATGTTAAATACATGTTAAATTCCATTTATTTTTCACTTGAAATATTTCATAGCACGGCTTTTGAACGATGTCAACGTTGCGTTTAACTGGCCAGTCCAGCACATTAGAACGTTTACTTATAATTTCATTCCATGGTATCCTGCTAAAAACGCTGTTGATGGAAATTACGATTCGAATATTGAGAAATGCAGTATGACTGAAAATTTTGACGAGCCATGGTTCTACGTTGACCTTGAAATGGAAAGAAGTGTCAAGAGCGTTAACATCACCAATAGGAGTGATAAATACGGTATTTACATTACAATTAAACGTAAAATTGAATAAAATTAAAATCCAAAACTTGTCGGTAGCGAGAAGACTGTTTGGTGGCCTTATCTATTTATCAAACAACCATCCATCTGCAAGAAAAGATTATTTGTGTGGCACAGTGACCACTCTCAGCAACATTGAGATACGATGCTCTTCACCTTCTAAATATCGATACGTCTTAGTTACACTTCCTGTAAAAGAATTTCTTTCAATTTGTGAAATAGAAGTATTTATTAACGGTGAATAAGTTTCCTGTTTTTTATTCATTTAAACTAATTGTAATTAACTTGTTTTTTCTATGAAATTTAAATAAATGGAATATTAAATTGTGTTTATCCAAAAAAGAATGCAGTGAGTGTGAAGACAACGAAGAATGCCAATCGATTTTTATGAATGGAAAGAATCACAGTCGTTGTACTTGCAAAGATGGATTTGGAATGGAAGACATCTATTCAAAATGCACAGTTCGCAATTTTTGGTTATTATTTCAACATTTTCAGGATTTTAATGGGAAATTTTAATTCAGTGAGAAGAACAAAAAATGAATACAAAATAAATTAATACATAATAAATTATCAACTAACTTATTCTATGAAGTAATCATGTGACAAATAATAATGACAAATACATTTTCCCATCTTCTTGAATAGCACCAACAGGTTCTCACCTAAGTGCTCATAGGACCGTGAAACTGTCATTATTTATGTTGCCTGTTGTCAGGCATTACATCAAACTGAATTATTTAAAGTGGACTTGTATATTGTTTTTGTTCTTTTTTTTTTTGAAGTAGAGTACACAGCCAAATTTACAACAGCGAAGTGAGGAAATTGTTATCTTTGCAATGAACTTCTGCAAGTGAATTGGAGCTCGAAAAGTCCTTTGAAATAAGTTAACACTTGAAATTTTGCTATATTTAATGTAACATATTTAATTACTAGTAATAAAACATTGTGTCTAATGTCTTAATATATTATCTACAAATATATTATTACTATATTATGTATTATGTATGTTTAAAATACTAATTTGTCATTCGCTCCCCTTTAGGCTAATAGTCTTAAGGTTTCCATTGAAGTAACACAAAAGACCTTACTTTGTTTTCAAATCAAACCTTCATAGCTTCCTAGTCGAAAATCGTCAAAACCTCGAAAGCTTCTATTGATAAATGAAATAATTGAATTTCATTGTCGAGCCATTGCATACCGCCTTGAGCAAAGTTCTACGCTAAGCTCTTAGCTTCCTGCTCGAAGTTTTTATTAAACAGACGAATAAAAATTTGTTCATAACCAGAGATTGTAAAGCTTTGCATAATATTATAACTGCACAGATAATATCAATGCTTAAGTGAAACTAAAGTCCAATATAATTAACAGAATATGTACAAATACATTATAATATTTTGTACAACCATTGTTCTCTTTGCTTCTGGAAGTAAGTAACATATTTTATTAATGATCAATTTGGAATTCATTTAATCAGTTTTAACTAAAAACATTAAAATTGAATTTTGTTCAATTTTAGTGAGACCAGACGGAAATATGGGTTGGATCGATAAATGTGATTCTGAACCGTGTGACCCCATCCGTACTATTTGCATAGGCACGTATCGCTCCTTCACTTGCAAATGTATAACAGGATTTCAAAAAAGAGGTAGTTCCACTGAATGCATTGGTAAGGACATTATTTTTAGATAAAATTAAAAATTTGGTTTTGTCACTATTTTTTTACTAATCAAAGTGAAATAAAAACAATTTGGAATTATTAAATAGATTAGTTATTACTAAAAAGACATTTTTCAAATAAGGTTTTATTTTGTCTTTTAATTATATTATATATAATTAATTATATTAATTGTATTTATATTTAATAATTCATTAATTGCTTTTATTAGCCTGAGTTCAAGCACAATTATAAATTGTTTATAAAAAAAAACTTCAACAGCTCAGATGAATTCTTCAATGCGAGCTTTTGACTCCCATGTCCGTGTGCCATCCGTATATCCATCTGTCCCTTTTCAGTGCTAAACGTTCTATTATGATGGTCTATTTTGTCACAGCGCAAGCATTTTATGTTTCGACAGCAATAACTTTCTATTGCTCAATGTCCTCTTTTCCCACGCTAAAAGTCACAAGCCAGACGAGTCCAAACCTGTGTTACAAGTCATACCTGAAGTCTTTGAATTGGGCTTGAGGTTTCGAAGGTGCCTGTCGTTTAATACGATATTTCTAGGGTTAGTGTTTCTACAGACTCTTCCCCTTCTACGGATTTTGTTTCCTTTTTTTCTTTGAATGCACCAATTGAACATTTGTACCTTTTTCTGTTTCTTTTGCAATCAAAGCTGATTTTTTGTTTTGTCAGCCATTTCAACTCAGTGTTGTAAAACTCAATCTTCTGAAATTCGAAATTTGAATTTTGAGAACGTTGTCTCGTTTACAACGCCTGAAGTGAAATACGTTCTGAGTCCCATTCAACTGTTCAACCTACCAACCTAATACATTTTTTTTTAATTTGCTTAAATTGCGCCTTCAATGTTTCTGACATTCATGAAGGCTCCAATAATGAACATCAATGTTATGCAAGAACAATCACTTGTCAAAACACTGTTGGTTCGTATAATTGTGTATGAAAACATGGCTATCAACAAGGTAGTGGTTCAAAAAGATGCACTGCTTTGTCAAGTAATTTTCTATTTTGTTGACTAATGTAACATTATTGTCGACATTTCAAACAATATTTAATAAAATATTAAAATCCACTAATAATATTAATTAATAATAATAATAATATATTTCTTGAATTATTTATTTATAATTATTATTAATTAACTATTACGTTGTATAATTAAAGAATTTTACATCCTAGATACCGACGAATGTACTGCTGAATCGTATTCATATAATGTAACAACTTTAACTGCTTTCGAAGTCTTCCATTTTGCAAAATTATCATAATTAAAAAAAATAATATCATTATGACAGATATTGACGAGTGTAGCACGTCAAATTCGTGCGACCTCACAACAACAACATGTAGCAACAACGAAGGTTCTTACACTTGTGAATGTAAAGCTGGATTTAAAAGGAGTGATTTAAATAGTTTCTTATGTGATGGTAAGTATTAATTGCATTATACTTTATGGTGATAATAATAAAGGTTCGTTGAGATTTTAAGCATACTACACGTACACATTGATTGGTATGAATGTTGTAAAACGTTTATTACTAATTATTAAATTGTATCGTTTCTGTGACATTCACGGAAAAATTAACGTTTATTTTATTTTAATAGTTATAAACATTCGATTTTGGTTTATTTTCAACGATAATAATAATAACAACAATAATAATAATATTAAAGATATTATTAATAATAATAATAATTTTATTTTAGACATTGACGAGTGTACCGCTAAACTGTACTCTTGTAATTCAACAACTTCGACATGTTTAAACAATAATGGCGGTTATTCTTGCAAATGCAACAATGGATATGAACACAGGAGAGTCGGGGATTTGGCCTGTTTTGGTGAGTTTATAATTAAGTATCTGTTTATTAAAGATAAAAAATACCCATCTTTAAATGTTTTTGTCATCGTATATTTGAGTTAATTATCAAATTATCACAATTTAAAAAATAGAAATATATTTTTGCCAGATATTAACGAGTGTAGCACGTCAAATTTGTGCGACCTGACAACAACAACATGTAGCAACAACGAAGGTTCATACACTTGTGAATGTAAAGCTGGATTTAAAAGAAACTCTTTACGCAATTTTTTATGCGACGGTAAGTGTTAATAATTAATACTTTAAGAATAAATTATAGTAAATCTTTTCGCATCTTCCATTGAAGCATAATTATCAAATTATCATAATTAAAAAAAAATAATATCATTATGACAGATATTGACGAGTGTAGCACATCAAATTCGTGCGACCTGACAACAACAACATGTAGCAACAACGAAGGTTCTTATAGTTGTCAGTGTAAAGCTGGATTTAAAAGAAATAATTTAAATAATTTCTTATGTGATGGTAAGTGTCAATTACATTAAATTATACTTTACATTAAATTATACTCTAAGGTGATAATAATAATAACGATTGAGATTTTAAGCATACTACACGTACACAATGATTGGTATGAATGTTGTAAAACGTTTATTACTGATTATTAAATTTTCGGTATCGTTTCTGTGACATTCACGGAAAAATTAAAGTTTATTTTATTTTAATTGTTATAAACACTCGATTTCGGTTTATTTTCAACGATAATAATAATAACAACAATAATAATAATATTAAAGATATTATTAATAATAATAATTTTATTTTAGACATTGACGAGTGTACCGCTAAACTGTACTCTTGTAATTCAACAACTTCGACATGTTTAAACAATAATGGCGGTTATTCTTGCAAATGCAACAATGGATATGAACACAGGAAAGTCGGGGATTTGGCCTGTTTTGGTGAGTTTATAATTAAGTATCTGTTTATTAAAGATAAAAAATACCCATCTTTAAATGTTTTTGTCATCGTCCATTTGAGTTAATTATCAAATTATCACAATTTAAAAAAATAGAAATATATTTTTGCCAGATATTAACGAGTGTAGCACGTCAAATTTGTGCGACCTGACAACAACAACATGTAGCAACAACGAAGGTTCATACACTTGTGAATGTAAAGCTGGATTTAAAAGAAACTCTTTACGCAATTTTTTATGCGACGGTAAGTGTTAATAATTAATACTTTAAGAATAAATTATAGTAAATCTTTTCGCATCTTCCATTGAAGCATAATTATCAAATTATCACAATTAAAAAAAAAATAATATTATTATGACAGATATTGACGAGTGTAGCACATCAAATTCGTGCGACCTGACAACAACAACATGTAGCAACAACGAAGGTTCTTATAGTTGTCAGTGTAAAGCTGGATTTAAAAGAAATAATTTAAATAATTTCTTATGTGATGGTAAGTGTCAATTACATTAAATTATACTTTACATTAAATTATACTCTAAGGTGATAATAATAATAACGATTGAGATTTTAAGCATACTACACGTACACATTGATTGGTATGAATGTTGTAAAACGTTTATTACTGATTATTAAATTTTCGGTATCGTTTCTGTGACATTCACGGAAAAATTAAAGTTTATTTTATTTTAATAGTTATAAACACTCGATTTCGGTTTATTTTCAACGATAATAATAATAACAACAATAATAATAATATTAAAGATATTAATAATAATAATTTTATTTTAGACATTGACGAGTGTACCGCTAAACTGTACTCTTGTAATTCAACAACTTCGACATGTTTAAACAATAATGGCGGTTATTCTTGCAAATGCAACAATGGATATGAACACAGGAGAGTCGGGGATTTGGCCTGTTTTGGTGAGTTTATAATTTAGTATCTGTTTATTAAAGATAAAAAATACCCATCTTTAAATGTTTTTGTCATCGTCCATTTGAGTTAATTATCAAATTATCACAATTTAAAAAAATAGAAATATATTTTTGCCAGATATTAACGAGTGTAGCACGTCAAATTTGTGCGACCTGACAACAACAACATGTAGCAACAACGAAGGTTCATACACTTGTGAATGTAAAGCTGGATTTAAAAGAAACTCTTTACGCAATTTTTTATGCGACGGTAAGTGTTAATAATTAATACTTTAAGAATAAATTATAGTAAATCTTTTCGCATCTTCCATTGAAGCATAATTATCAAATTATCATAATTAAAAAAAAAATAATATCATTATGACAGATATTGACGAGTGTAGCACATCAAATTCGTGCGACCTGACAACAACAACATGTAGCAACAACGAAGGTTCTTATAGTTGTCAGTGTAAAGCTGGATTTAAAAGAAATAATTTAAATAATTTCTTATGTGATGGTAAGTGTCAATTACATTAAATTATACTTTACATTAAATTATACTCTAAGGTGATAATAATAATAACGATTAAGATTTTAAGCATACTACACGTACACATTGATTGGAATGAATGTTGTAAAACGTTTATTACTGATTATTAAATTTTCGGTATCGTTTCTGTGACATTCACGGAAAAATTAAAGTTTATTTTATTTTAATTGTTATAAACACTCGATTTCGGTTTATTTTCAACGATAATAATAATAACAACAATAATAATAATAATATTAAAGATATTATTAATAATAATAATTTTATTTTAGACATTGACGAGTGTACCGCTAAACTGTACTCTTGTAATTCAACAACTTCGACATGTTTAAACAATAATGGCGGTTATTCTTGCAAATGCAACAATGGATATGAACACAGGAGAGTCGGGGATTTGGCCTGTTTTGGTGAGTTTATAATTAAGTATCTGTTTATTAAAGATAAAAAATACCCATCTTTAAATGTTTTTGTCATCGTCCATTTGAGTTAATTATCAAATTATCACAATTTAAAAAAATAGAAATATATTTTTGCCAGATATTAACGAGTGTAGCACGTCAAATTTGTGCGACCTGACAACAACAACATGTAGCAACAACGAAGGTTCATACACTTGTGAATGTAAAGCTGGATTTAAAAGGAGTAATTTAAATAGTTTCTTATGTGATGGTAAGTATTAATTGCATTATACTTTTTGGTGATAATAATAAAGGTTCGTTAAGATTTTAAGCATACTACACTTACACATTGAATGGTATGAATGTTGTAATCTTTTCCATACCAATAAATAAGCTAAAGAAATTAACCCAGTCATGTTTGTATCTGGCCTTCATGAAATCTTCATGAAATCTAATTCATATATAGTTTCAAAATATTCAAATTCAGATATCAACGAATGTCAAACAAACTCTCACAAATGCGATCTTTCAACAACAAACTGTACAAACACAGAAGGCAGTTATCGATGCGATTGTAAAACTGGATTTGATAAACACCATGTCAATGATACATCATGCATTGGTAAGCTCAAATATTGAATACCTTGGTATATGCGAGTTGATTCATGGAGGTTATCAGCATGTTTCACTTAATCTAGAGTAGCCATAATATTTTTTTAAAATGTGCTTTATACTGAATTATAAGTTACCTATGGTGTTTCCGCGACATTAGGTTAAATATATCTCAATTAAAGACAATTTTATAATGTTAATTAATATTCATATAAATTTAACTATTTCATTACTGACACTTTCCATTTGCACATTGTTTCCATTCAGATATCAATGAATGCGAAACATTTGTTTACAACAAGATATCAACCAACTGTAGCAACACTATTGGATCGTATCAATTCCTGTGCAAAGAAGGATTTCATAAACGAAATATTGGAGATATTTGTGAAGGTAAAAGCCTAGCAATCATTTTGTACCACCTTTGAGTTGCACCATTTGTGTTTATAAAAATTAGAAGAAAAGATCATGTGTCATTATCAATAAATAATAGTATTAATTCTTAAATATAACCAGAACAAAAATCAATGTATTCTATTATGATATGTATTATTATATAAAGATTACAAATAAGTAAAAAATGGGACGGTTGCAGATATCAATGAATGTCTTGAAACTGAGAAATACGATTCACAAGTTTCGTGCATTAATACAGAAGGAAGTTTTTTACTCCAATGTCCCTTTGTTCACTACTTAGACAAAGATGGTGAAAAATACATCTGCAAAGGTGTAATTAAAACATCTTATAAAGCTTAAATAGCAGGTATTTTTCAATTATTGTTTTAATTTAAAGTATCTTCATCAAATGTTGGTAAAATAACCGGTGGTATACTAGCTGTGGTTGCTCTGTTAACTATTGCCATCGTTGCGCTGTTTTTATGGAAAAGGTAGGTGGATGGTTGATGAATTCTTGTTGAGCATTTAATAAATGTTTTATTCATGAAGAAAAATTAAGCAAAGATCTGGAAAAAACAAAAACTGTTTGGAAGAGCAGGAATCTCAAACAAGTGCGTGATTATGTTCTTTAAATAACTAATATTGGTAATAGATTAAAACAAATTAAATTAGATTAAAAAGATTGGTTATTAGCTAATTGATTTATTTGTTATCTCTCGATAGAAACATCATATTTCAACGCATTTGAAAAAAAGAGCGACTCCAAAATATTAGTTAGACATTTCAGTGAACGCGAGAAAGGTTTGTCGGGTGAGAACAACGAATATGAAGAAGAATTCCAAGTAAGTTGTTTTTATTTCAAACTCTGGCAAAGTTTTATCGACTCGTAAAAAAATATTTAAAAATAAACTAATACAGAAAGCCATATCAATTGCGAATCAATTTTCCACGTCTTATGCTCAACAATCCGGTGTGAAAATGAAGAATCGCTTCCAGAATATATGTCCATGTTAGTATAGACCGAGAGCCAAACTTTCGTTAGCAGATAAAATTGGAATAATAAACATTATTAATTCCACAGATGATAATACGAGAGTCATTTTAAAAAACACAGGAGAAATGTTTTCGGATTACATTAATGCGAGTCACATTAAGGTAATTAATTAGAATTGATAAAGTTATAGTCGTAAAACCGTGATGAATGAAGATATGTTTAAAAAATTGTTAATGATTCCAAATAGGTGTTAGAAAATTTGAATTCAGTTATTGCTGCCCAGGGTAATTCTTGTTTGGTTTCTACTTTAGTTGCTTAATTTCTACTGAACTCCTTTCAAGTTAATGACAAATTTCATGAAAAAAATATTCCAAAATATAACAACATTTTTCGCTGTATATCTCCAATTATTTATTTGTTTGTTGTATTTATTTATCTCAAATCTCCTAAATCTTAAATATACTACGGTGTTTGTATAACATGTTGTTACTCATGTTTTCAGGTCCAACAAAAGAAACTGTTAATGATTTCTGGAGGATGATAACAGAACAGCATGTAAATGTTATCGTTATGTTGACACAATTGGTTGAAAATAACAAAGTAAGGAATATGATTGTCTATGATGTTGATTTAATGGAAATAATATTGCAAAAAGAGATCAGGAAAATTTCATTTGCCTTTAAAATAGGATAAATGTTTTCCGTATTGGCCCGAACAACAATGTGACGAAATGGAATTTGGTAACATTTTAATTACTAACTCTTCAGTTATTACTTGGAATTTATTCTTAAGAAGGAAGTTAAGGATTAGAATCAAGGTAAGAATAAAATTTAATAATGACAAATTGTGTCAAAATATTTTAAAAAATGAATTGAAATATTAGAA
The DNA here is from genome assembly GCA_034509925.1 of Hirudinaria manillensis. Lineage (NCBI taxonomy): Eukaryota > Metazoa > Annelida > Clitellata > Hirudinida > Hirudinidae > Hirudinaria > Hirudinaria manillensis. The sequence goes on along the minus strand of CM067536.1, from coordinate 2,404,541 downwards.
TGACGGTACAACGAGAGTTTTGACTCAGTGGCAATACTTGGGTTGGCCTGACCACGGAGTTCCAACAGATGTTCAGTCCTTTCTGAGATTCAGAAACAACGTTCGTGCTTCGATGGACAAAAGTGGAAAAACTCTTGTACATTGCAGGTTGATAATTCATATTACTTTTATGTTTAAATTGTAAATTTGATATTTTTGTGTCGACAAAATCAAGGTTGTACATAGTACTTATGATTTCCATATTTCTTTAGTAATCAATAATCCAAATCTTTCGTAAATTAATTAATTAAATGATTATTCGCAGTTCCGGTGTCGGAAGAACAGGTTGTTTCATTGCAATTGATGTGTTGTTGGAAGAAGCAGCAACAAAAGGAAGTGTTGATGTTGTGTCGTGTGTCAGAAAGTTGAATCAGCAAAGATTTCCGTTGATTCAGTCCAAGGTAAGTATTATAGAACCTTTCCAAACTAACTTGTTGATTAATATAATTAATGTTTACGATTTATTTCTACGAATTTCTTTGTAATTAAATGTACAATCAGTAGATTCAGAGAATTTTGAAGCTTGTATTATTTTTAATATATTATTTTTATGTGTTTAAAGGAGCAATATTGTTTCATCTATCTGGCATTAAAAATGGCATTTAATGAGTCAAAAATTTTCATCCCGGCATCCATTTTTCATGAACATTACCTTGAAATGTTAGAAAATAAACACGGAGAATCAAAATTAGTTTTGGAATTTAAGGTAAATTTAAACTTTTTAAATCAATTTAAATAAATCAATAAAGGAAATCAATTTCGTAAGAATCTACTCAAAGAAACTTTTCAAGAAATGAAAAGTGAGTTCCCTTTGTAATTACAAATATGACAAAACATATCTTTTGACTGCAAAAGTTTATTTGTACATGTAATTATGTAATTAAATACCATTATATTCACCACTCAGGCAATTTATATTCAAAAGAAATAACGACGCCAAGTGATAAATGGAAGGTTTATTCTGATGAGGTGAACTAAAAATACTTTCACTTGATGCAATTGATGATTTAATAAAATAAAAAAATATATATTTAATTTCTTCAGGCCATCGAATCTGACAACTTTATGTATGCGACTTTTCCCTCAGAATCTGATGTGGAAACGTTTTGGGAAATCTCTGAGCAACTTGTTAATGTTATTGTCTTGTTAGATCCTACCAAGGTATATTTTTACTATTTATAGTTGTTGATATTTTATTGTTTTAAGTATCAAATATCTAATTTTATCTTTCTAGTAAAATTAAATAAGAGACACATTTAAGAGACATTTAATGTGTTATTAACTTAACGTATGCCAATTGATTTTTTTTTTAAATCACAAATTAGGAATCACAGAAAACGTTTCTTCCAACCCATGAAAAATCCATGATATATCAGAAATTCATAATAAATTTAATAAATACCATAAATCTCGGATTATTTCACAAGGACACAATAACTATTACATCATATGCCTGTGTTAAAATTACTGAAAACGTTAGTCATTTTTAATATGTTTAAATCGTTCTACTAGGTCTATTTAATGCAGTTATTCGTTAACTTAATTTATGGCCTTAGATTTTAAATTAAATGTATTAAAATTACTGGTGATTTATTCCTTTAAGTCGAAAGAATCATTTGAAAGGCAATTCACAGTTTTTCGAGTTTATGTGAATAACAATGAATTCCTAACAAAAAAATTATTAACGGAACTCAGAAATCAAATCTACCTTGTCTCAAACCAATCTCCAAATAGAACTACATCAACATTTGTACTGAGCAGGTAGGTGGAGCCGATGTCGTTAATGCATAAATTAGCTTAACTAATTTTGACATCGTTATTAAATCCAATCTTCAGAGACAATTTGAAACTGGCATCATTTTTTGTTGCCTGTTGTAAATTATTTGAACAAATGGAGTCCCACAAGGAAGTGAGTGTCTACAACACAGTACTTGATCTTCACAGAGGAATGGATCAACCTGTCTTTACATTGGTAATTTATTAATTTAGAGCATTAGTAATTTGATTTACAAACATTTCAAAAAATTCATTAATTTATTTTATTGATTTTAGACACAGTACAAAAAGTTGTACAAAATTATAGATAAAGAGGTGGCTTCAAAAAATTTTATATAAATTCGATAATGCTTGGTTCCGGACCATCGATTTTAAATACGTTTGTAGAAGATATTTATTTTTATCATTAATAACAAGCTTCGATAACAATGTATGGTTGGAATTAAAGAAAGTAAAATTGACTTCAAGTTTATAAAAAAATTGCTTGTAAGAATCTTTTGTGATTTTATGAACTAGTTACCTCGCAGCTTCTATATGGAAGAAGTTTTAAATAATTGTCGTAGGGAAGTAATAAGGCATTTATTTATTTTAAAATTCAATTAAAATTATTGGTTGGTTCACGTCACCAGAAAGACATAAGTTTGCCAAATTTCAGTTCATTTTGATACAGGGAAGTAATTAAAAAATGGATTGCAGGATTCGAATGCCTGCAGACCAAGTTAAACAAAAAGCATGTAAAAAAAAGTTACAAATCCGTTGTACCGGCAAATTAAATCACGACACAAGAAACTCTAAGGGGGAAATAGTAGTATTGTCTAAATTGTTAGAAATTTCGAGAAATCGATTCCTAAATTTAGACATCGGAGATGGGAAGGTCTGCGCTTCATTGACACTTTTGGATATTTTCGGATTTCCAGGTAGCTATTGCTATAATCAGAAAGCACTACTAGGTAAGTTCTATTCAGAAGGTGGTACAAGATATTAGGCTAATTTCATGTTAATTTCATATATATTTACTAGTAATTCTTACTCGTAAATCCAAGCAAGCATTCATAAGTTAAACAATACCTTGATTGTCGAGCCATTAGAACGAAGCACTCTTCGCAGAAATTGCATCGAGAATGTTCAAATTTAAGCGCTTATCTTCTTAGCTAAGACTTTATTCAGCTTACGAGAACAGCAATCGTTGCTATTCGTAATCAAGAATTAAAAAAGTGCAGGACAGTGATTGTGTGAGACCAAAGTTGAAGATTTCTTTCGGAAAATGGATAAAGTCATAATATTTTATTTTGTAGCTCTTGTTTTTGCAAATGGGAGTAAGTCACTTTCTGTTGATAAACATTTGAAATAATTATCTTTCATATTTTTTAAATAATTAAATCAATCTATTTGCAATTTTAGTGAGACCAAAACGTTATTTCAGTGAATGTGATACCTACAATCGATATTGTGATACAGCTAGCACCATTTGTGTTAACACAAACAATCGTTATATTTGCGAATGTAAAAGTGGATTTCGAAGAATAAGTGACACCAGTTGCATTGGTTCCTTTTTGACTTTCTCTATAAATTTAAAAAATATGTTTATTACACTTCGGTATTTTACATGAAATCCAAGTGCTTAAAATTTGATTTCATAAATTAAATAATCAAATTTATAATAAAATTGATTTCATAATTGGGAGATATCTATTCTACTAAACTATTATTTAACTTTTAACTACCTATCATTTATTCCATGGAAAAGGTTGAGTAAAGACTTTAATATTTTAGACATTGACGAATGCAACAACTACATCCATCAGTGCGATATAATTAGCACCTTTTGTCGTAATACTTTTGGTTCCTATCAGTGCTTTTGCAAATATGGATTCCAGGAAGGAGGTAGTTCAGTAAGCTGCATTGGTTGGTTAATTCATATCTTCGTTTTCTCATATAGGCAAATTATTAGCGTTAAAAATAAAATAATTGAATAGGTTCTATTTACAATAAATTGTGATAAGTTATTATATGTTGCAAAATCTTACATTAGGATTGTTTGCTACATTTGCTGAAACTGTTTTATGTAAGGATTTATTTTTATGATGGAGAGCATTTTATCACAGATGTGGACGAGTGCGTTGCTAATCTGCACTCCTGCAATGAAAGAACTTCAACATGTTTGAACAGCAAGGGTAGCTATTATTGCAAATGCAACGAGGGGTATGAATACAGGATGGTCAGTAATTTGGAATGTTTTGGTGAGTTTTCAATTAAAAAAGTGTATTAATTAAATTTTAAAAGCATAAAAAGCTAATTGGCTTTAGTTAGATCTTTTTAAATATTTCATTAATTATATTGTATTTCAAACCAAATATTAATGCCTTATTTGCATGTTACCAATAAAACAATGCATAGAGATATAATAAATGTGTTGCGTTATAAAGTTGTGTATCTCTATGTAGCTCTAGATATATTTCCCAATCAAAGCTACTATTTATGATTTTACAATAAATGGTTTTACAAATTAGTATTTAAATAATAAAACATGACTTTGAAACGACTTCAAATTTCAGATATCAACGAATGCCAATCAGGCATACACAAATGTGATCCTTCAACAACAAATTGTATAAATACTGTGGGTGGATACCGATGCGATTGTAAAATTGGACTTGGGAAACAACATGCAAGTGACACGAAATGTGATGGTAAGCAAGTGGTTTATTTCCTATGTTCTTTTTGTATGCAATACAATCGCATAATCATCATATCACCAGACATCCTTAGTGTTATGAATTGTATTAAATAATAGGATTGATCTTTATCTTTAGCGTGTTTAACGCTTTTTTCTTCATTTATATAAATCTTAAATATTTGTTATAATTGTTCTCCTAGATTTACGGAGAATCATTGTTTTACATTCAGATATCAATGAATGCGAAATAATTGTTTACAACAATGCATCCACCAACTGTAACAACACTATTGGATCATATGAACTCTTCTGTAAAGAAGGATTTCACAGACGAAACGCTGAAGATATTTGTGAAGGTAAAAGTTACTTTTAATGCGGAATATATGCACTTCATTAATCGTGTTTAAGTGTAAAAAAATATACAATTTTAAGAAGAGATCACGCATTAAAGCCATCAAATTATTTTATTATTTGTTTAAAGAAACATCAATACATTCTACAAATGTTGGTATATACATTTATTACGAATAATAAAAAGTGGAATGCTTACAGATATCGATGAATGTCTTGAAACTGAGAAATACGATTCAATTATTGCATGCACAAATACAGAAGGAAGTTTTTCACTCCAATGTCCGATTTTATATAATTTAGACAACAATGGAGACAAATACATCTGCAAAGGTTTGAATAAAGGTTTTAAAGAATTTGAATTGCAAATATTGCTCAATTTTTGTTAAAGTCTCTTCATCAAATGTTGGAATGATAGCGGGAGGAATATTAACGGTGGCTGCCCTGTTAACTATTGCAGTAATTGTGTGGCAAAGGTAAGGTCGTTGATTAATTCTTGTACCTAATTTAATATATTTCGTATTTTTGAAGAAAAGTGAAACAAAAATCTGAACAGAACAAAAACTTTGTGGCAAAACAGAGAAACCAAGCGAGTATGCAAATGTATTATTTAAAAAAAAAAACTTCTCAATGGAATAAAATTTAAATTGATTAATTGCAACTCAACTTTAATTTTTTTTGTTTCCCTCGCAATAGAAACATCAAATGTCAACGATTATGATAAACAAAGCGATACCAAAATCATGGTTGGAAATTTGAGTGAACGCATGAAAATGTTGTCGGATGAGAACAACGGATTTGAAAAAGAGTTCCAAGTGAATTTTTAATCAAAACTACGACAATGCAATAATATTATAAGACTAATAGATTCAGAAATATTTAATTATTATTTCACTACTTTCTACAGATAACCGCATCAATCGCAAGTCCATTGGCCACTTCTTACGCGCAACAATACGGCGTGAAATCAAAGAATCGCTTTCATAATATATTTCCAAGTTGGTGTGAAACAAGAGCTAAACATTCACTAGCATTTATGTTATATAATTAGAATGCGAAGCATTATTAATTCCACAGATGATAATACCAGAGTCATTTTAAAAAACACGGGAAAAATATTTTCGGACTACATTAATGCCAGCCACATTAAGGTAGCTATAAATACTGTTAAGTAGAACAATAAAATTTACAAATATTTTATTTATAATAAATAAAGACAAATTAAAAAAGTATTTGATAATTAAATTGATAATTGATCATTAAAACAGATTTCAGAAAATATCTCTTCTCTTATTGCTGCTCAAGGTAGTTCCTATTAGATTTCTATTTTAGTTTCATATTTCCTATTGAGCCTAATTCTAATTTATGGCATATCGATTATTAAGGTTTTTTATTTCAGAATAAATATTTAAAAACATTACAACAATAATTAGTATAATGTGAACAGCTTTACTTTATTGTTTATAATAATTGTTTAATATTATAAGTAATTGTTTTCTAATTTTTATTAAATTTTTTTAAATTTATACTTTTGATGTTAGGTCCTATAAAAGAAACAGTGACTGATTTCTGGAGGATGATTATAGAACAAAATGTTAATGTTATCGTTATGATGACACAATTGGTTGAAAATAATAAGGTAGAGCATGACAAAATTATAGAAATATTTAATAAGATCATTTATTTAATAAATGTCTCATGAAATCAGTAAGAAAATTATTCTGGTCTTTAAAAAAAAAACAGAACAAATGTTTTCTTTACTGGCCTGAACAACAAGGAGATGGAATGGAATTTGGTAACATTTTAATTACTAACTCGTCAGTTACAATTTGGAAGACGTTCCGAAAAAGGCAGTTAAAAATTAAAACCAAGGTAGGCTTATCATTTAATAATGTGAAATTATTTCTGAATAATTAAAAGAATTGGATATTTAAGAGTGGGGGTTCCGTAAGAGTTGTGACTCAGTGGCAATACTTGGGTTGGCCTGACCACGGAGTTCCAACAGATGTTCAGTCCTTTCTGAGATTCAGAAACAACGTTCGTGCTTCGATGAACAAAAGTGGAAAAACTCTTGTCCATTGCAGGTGGCTAACAAATTATTTATTTTATTAATCGTGTATTGGGTAGTTTTATGCCGCTTTAATCAAGCTAAGATTTTGCATGGCCGCTATACAATTTGATATGTAATTATAAATCTTCATTGAATCACTTAGTCAATTAATTTATTATTCGCAGTTCTGGAGTCGGAAGAACAGGTTGTTTCATTGCAATTGATGTGTTGTTGGAAGATGCAACAAAAGGAAGTGTTGATGTTGTGTCGTGTGTCAGAAAATTGAATCAGCAAAGATTTCATTTGATTCAAACTCAAGTAGGTATCATGGAATGAAATTAAATTAGGATTACCTTTTTCAAATTACTTCTGTAAAATTGATATTAAAGGTAATTCGCTGTATTTGAAAAAAGGGACTTTATCTTTTATCTTTGTCTTTATATCTTTGTTTAATTTTAATATTATAATAATAATATTCATTTTAATATTATTTTTAAAGGAGCAATATTATTTTATCTATCTGGCATTAAAAGTGGCTTTTCAAGAACCAAATACTTTCATCCCGATATCCACGTTTCACAAACATTATCTTGAAATGTTAAAAGATGGAGAATCAAAATTAGTTTTAGAATTAGAGGTAAATAAGGTATTTCTAAACTATTTTATAATTGTAATGAATTAAATCAATTTCTGAAGAAACTACTCAAAGAGACATTTGAGAATATGAAAAGTGAGTTCCATTTTCGAAAAATATAACTATGATAGGACTAAAACATTTCCCTTCATAAGCTTATATTTAAAATAACCTGACATTTCATTTAAATAGGTTAAATAAATTCATTATATTCACTCAGGCAATTTATGTTCAAGAGAAGTGACAAAACCGAGTGATAAGTGGAAAGTTTATTCTGATGATGTGAGCTAATAATACTAACGTAATGAAAACTAACGATGAATAAACGATTTAAAAGATAATAATTTATGTAATAATAATGATGATAATAATAATAATAATTATAATAGTGTTAATAATAATTTATTATTTTCAGGCCATCGATTCTAACAAATTCATCTTTGCGATTTTTCCCTCAGAATCTGATGTTGAAAGCTTTTGGGAAATTTGCATGCAACATACCGATGCGATTGTGTCCTTAGATTACACTAAGGTATTTATTTATAGTCGTTGATGCTGTTTTAAAAAAAAAAATCATAATTTTTTGTTTATTTTTTGTCATGGAAATATTATGTAATATTTATATTTGACAATATAACATTATATTTTATAATATCACCTAATAAATAGCATTTGTAACCCTTAAAAATTTGAATCAGGAATCACAAATGACGTTCTTGCCAACCCATGAAAAACCTATCAAATGTCAGAAATTCATATTAAATTTAACAAATACCATAAATCTTGGATTGTTTCACGTGGACGCATTAACTATGGCATCGCATGACGATGGTAATATTCCTCAAAACGTTAGCTTTTATAATGTTTGATTTCTTTTAAGAAATCTTCACGAATGATTTTAAAGCTTTTTTCTTTAATACAATTATTGAAAATTAATATTTTAATATTACTGTTGTAACCCGGGGTCTGATGAATTATTTAACGTAAGGATAACTTTATTGGAATAAACTAATGGCAAAGATATTTAGGAGATCTGGTCGATTGTTTGTCTTTGATCGGAACTGCCTAATGACTCGAATCGCTAGATACGACTTTGAAATAAAAGATTCTGAATATTAACTAAACTTAATTAATTAATTATTTAATTAATTAATTAATGTCAGGGATCCAACATTACCCCCTCCTTAAATCTGTTCGTCCCGAACAGGCTGTTCTGTTTCTCCGTGATATTTTGCTAATCGATTGCTGTGGACCACTTTCATTCTAGTCCTTGCTGATTTCTGTATGCGGTATACCACGTCGTTTATTTTCTTTATGATTCGGTATGGTCCTTCCCAATCTTTTTGTAACTTTGGCGACTTCCCTTTTTTTCGTTGGGGGTTGTATAGCCAGACTAGTTCATTTTCTTTAAAGCTTATATCATTGGCTTGCCTATCGTATCTCGCTTTGGCTTGATCGCTATTAACACTTATATTTTTCCGGGCAACCTGATGTGTGTCGGCAAGTGTATTTCTTAGGCTTGAAACGTAGTCACATGCCGACTTAGGTTCCTCTGCTCTTCCGAACATCATATCGGCAGGAAGACGAATCTCCCTCCCGAATGTCATTTTCGACGGACTGATTCCTGTCGTTTTATGCACGGCTGTCCGGTAGGCCATAAGGAAAAGTGGCAAGTATCTGTCCCAGTCATCTTGCTGTTCACTTACCATTTTTGACAAATACTGTTCCATGGTCCTGTTAAATCTCTCGACCATACCGTCCGATTGCGGATGTAATGCAGTGGTTCTTGTCTTATGGATTCCAAGGTTTTCGCATAGCTCTTGAAATATTTTCGACTCGAAATTCCTTCCTTGGTCCGAATGTAACTCTAATGGCACCCCGAATCGACTAATCCAATTATTTACGAGAGCATCAGCTACATTTTCCGCCTCCTGATTTGGCAGTGCAAACGCTTCAGTCCATTTGGTGAAATAATCGCTGATCACTAGTATGTACCGATTTCCCTTCTTTGATGCAGGGAATGGTCCAGCAATATCCAAAGCTATTCTTTCAAATGGTACTCCCACATTATAAGGTTGCATTAGACCTTTAGTCTTCTTTTGAGGACCTTTACTGGTTGCGCAATTATTGCAATTTCTACACCACTCCTCAACGTCTTGTTTGTAGTGCAACCAGTAAAACCTCTCCCTCACCTTCCTGATGGTTTTATTCACTCCTAGGTGTCCGCCTGAGGTTCCGTTATGGAATTCTTGTAACACCTCAGAGACGCAAGATCTCGGGAGTACTATTTGAAGGTGATAGTCGGTGCCATCCTCTGTTTCCCACTTCCTATGTAGGAGTCCATTACTTATTCTCAAGGAATCCCACTGTGCCCAATAGGACTTAGTAACTTCTCCGTGCTCCGCTATCTGTTGCCAATCTGGTTTCACCCCGGCCTCCATCCACTGTAGTATGGGTGCAAGTGCTTCGTCTCTTAATTGTAGATCTCGTAACCCGCTTTCCGTCCAGGGTTCGGGAGCCGTGATACGAATTTGTCGACATTCTTCGGTTTCCTGTTTTTTCTCTGCGTTGTTGCAGTGTCTGCAGTTAAGTGGACAAGGACGTCGTGATAGCGCATCAGCGTTGTTGTGTATTTGACCTCTCCTGTGTTCAATATTGAACTGAAAACCCTGTAGTTTTTCAATCCACCTCGCCATCTGACCTTCTGGGTTTTTAAAGTTTAACAGCCACCTCAGAGAGGCGTGATCCGTTCTTAGCAAAAACGGTTGGCCCAAAAGATATTTCTGGAAGTGTTTCATGGATTCTACTGCTGCTAATAATTCTCTCCTGGTCACGCAATAGTTTCTTTCTGCTTTAGACAGTGAACGGCTATAAAATGCTAGAACTTTTTCTTCATTTTCAACCTGCTGGGAAAGAACTGCCCCGATTCCACAGTTACTGGCATCTGTATCGAGGATAAAAGGTAATCCGGGAATAGGATATGCCAGGATCGGTGCCGTTGTCATAGCTTCTTTCAGATTACCAAATGCTTTCTCACAGCTGTCGTTCCAGATAAATGGCTTGCCTTTTATAGTAAGCTCATGAAGGCTTTTTGCGATGCTTGAAAAGTTGGCAATAAATCGTCTGTAATAGGTACAAAGTCCTAAGAAGCTTTGAAGTTCTTGGATATTTTTGGGTACAGGCCAATTTTTTACTACCTCGACTTTATCTGGATCTGTACTAACACCTTCAGAAGACACGATATGGCCAAGGTATTTGACTTCTTTTTTAAAGAGTGAGCATTTCTTTGGACTCAGTTTCATGCCTGCCTCTCTAATCCTACTAAACACTTCTCGGAGGTTGTCTAAATGTTCTCCAAATGTTTTTCCGACAACAATTATGTCATCCAAATATACCAGGCATACTTTCCAGTTGAGTCCCCTTAGTATGTGTTCCATTAATCTTTCAAACGTCGCGGGGGCATTGCATAGCCCGAACGGCATGACAGTGAATTGCCATAATCCTTCACCTGTCGAGAAGGCCGTTTTTTCTCTATCGTCAGGATGTAACTCCACTTGCCAGTAACCACTTTTGAGATCTAACGTGGAAAAAATTTTTGATCCCGAGAGAGTGTCTAAAGTATCATCGATTCTAGGTAAGGGGTAGCTGTCCTTAAGTGTCATTTCGTTCAGCTTTCTATAGTCGACACAAAAACGAAGTGATCCATCTTTCTTCTTAACGAGTACCACTGGTGAGCTCCAGGGGCTATTTGACGGTTCAATAACCCCTTGGTCTTGCATTTCTTTTATCATTTCCTTGGCGTTTGCTCTTGTAGCTAAAGGAAGTGGACGGGGGTTTTGTCGAATGGGTTTAGCACCGGCCGTATTTATTTGATGTTGCACGAGGTTAGTTCTACCCAAAGGGCTGTCTTGTTCAGCCATTATATCCTGAAATTCGCTAAGCAGCTTTTCCGCTTGTTGATAATCTTCTTTTTGTAGGATTTTGTTTAAGTCTTTCAGGAGATTGTCCATCAATGGTTTAGGCATGGTATCCCTTTTGATATGCTTATTTCCACTTCCATCTAATGTTAATATGCGTTCTAGGTTCCTGCAAAGTGCGATAGGTGTTCCTGCTTTGATCTGTTGTTCCTGGTCAGATAGATTCATTACCCTCAGTGGAACTCTGCCGGTGTTTAGCCTGACTAGTGCTCGTCCTATTAGTAGTCCTTGGCCAATGCCCGATTGATCTTCGACTGCTCCTATACCCAATTTTGTATAGTCGCCTTCTAGCCCGCCCCAAATTAAGCTTTCGGACTGTGCCGGGATGGTCTCGTTTCGTAATACCTTTACAAATGTGTCTTTGACTTCTGCACCTCCGTAGTGTAGGGGAATCTCCATCGCTCCTTGTTGAAGGATGCCGCCTTTTATGTCAATGGAAATTCCGTAGCGTCGCATGAAATCCAATCCCAGTATACATTCATCTGTGATATTGGCTATCATGAATTCTTGTTTGAATGACTTGCCTCCTAGATCTACTGTAATAGCTGTGGTTCCCTGCACTGGCACTAATTCCCCTGTGGCTGTTTTTAGCTTGTAATTTTTGGCAACGATTATTTTACTGCTTTCTGCTAACTTTGGTTGGATAATGGATGTGGATGCTCCTGTGTCTATTACAAGGTTGTATTCCTTCCCTCCTATTTTCCCTTTAACTCCCAGCGATGATTCTTTCCCTAGTGCTGTAACGTGAAAGATGAGTGGGGCATTTCGACTTTGCTGAACCGGTCTTCGCCCCACAAAACCGGTAGCTTCTAGTTTTCCTGATTCTGCGGTCTTCCCCAGTACTGTTGTTTTGGGGGCAAGGTCGTTCTGCAATCTCGGGCTAAATGGCCAGGCTTGTTACATCTGAAACACCTTGGTCTTCTATCTACTTCTTGGAACCTTGATTTTCCTTGAGGTTTGTTAAGGTTATTGATTTGTTGGGCTATTCTTCTAATTATCTCATCGTCTTTATCATTGTCTTTCTCCTTCTCTTTGCTTTCCTGGGCTTCAATTTTCTTTACATTCAAGCTGCTTTGTATTGAAGCTCTTGCTGCCTCCATTGAGAGTGCAAAAGCCAATGCTTCATGGCTGGCCTTTTTCCCATGGATTTTTAGTGCCATTTTGGTTTCCGCATCCCTTATCCCGTCAACGAAGGCGTCAGTTACGATGTTTTCAATGAAATCCGTTGACTGTCCTGGGTGGGCTAGGTATGCGAGCCTTCTGACGTCAGCCTCTAATTCTTGGAGTGATTCGCCCTGTTTTTGCGTACGGTTTTTTAATTCGTTTTTATGTACTTCCAGCATGTGGCCATTCCCAAATCTTCGTTCCATTGCTTCTGCTATTTCGGAATAGGCTTTACATGTAACATTGTTTGTAAAAGCTCGGCTGCTCTCCCTCGCAGTACCATAATCAGCTCTGTTGCCTTTTCTTCCTCAGTCCATCTGTTACTTACGGCGGCAGTTTCAAACTGATGTCTAAACACGGCCCATGGCCCTTGTCCATCGAACAGTGGTGGTTTTACCGTTTTCTCTCTTACGCACGTTTCTAATTTCGGTTCGTTGTACTTTTTAAATTTCTCTCTTTCTTTTCTCTGTTCTTCTTTTAGTCCATCTATTTCTGCTCTGACCTGTTTTCTTAAGTCGGCCATCTCCTGTTCCGTGTGTGATATGAGGTTGGCTACGTCAGTTTTTACCTCTTCCCGTAGGACATCCATGGATATCTGGAAGTTGGCTATATCGGATTTCACATCTGACCGCAAAATATCATTGTTGGATTGCATATCCGACCGCAGAGTATCAATGTCACATTTCATATCTGACCGCAAAGCATCCAAGCCGCAAGTCATATCTGACCGTAAAACATTGTTGTCTGACCGCAAAGTATCCAAGCCGCAGGTCATATCTGATCGCAAAGTATCCAAGCCGCAGGTCATATCTGATCGCAAAGTATCCAAGCCGCAGGTCATATCTGACCGCAAAGCATCAATGCTGCAAATCATGGCTTCCCAATCTTTGTGAACCCCAAATTCATACTCCGACGGATCGTGATTATTTTCCAAAAGCCATTCCTCGAGCCGTCCTTGCAGTTCGGCTTTTAGGCCAGTTGCATCCAGGCCTCGATTCCTTAGTTCTCGTCTCAAATCGGGAACGCGCAAATCGTCCAGTATTTTAGGTCCCATTTCTGTCGTTTAAAACTCTGTCTCGCTGTCTTTTACCTCTAGTGAATCGATATCCCTTTTACGACGTTAAATCCCACTCCTGACACCAATGTTGTAACCCGGGGTCTGATGAATTATTTAACGTAAGGATAACTTTATTGGAATAAACTAATGGCAAAGATATTTAGGAGATCTGGTCGATTGTTTGTCTTTGATCGGAACTGCCTAATGACTCGAATCGCTAGATTCGACTTCGAAATAAAAGATTCTGAATATTAACTAAACTTAATTAATTAATTATTTAATTAATTAATTAATGTCAGGGATCCAACATTACTATTCGTTATATAAACCTTCTTATTAAGCATTGAAATGATGTAGAAATTAATGATAACTTTTTCATTTAAGCCGAAAACAGCATATAATAGAAACTTCACTGTTTTTCGAGTATATATGAACAACGATGAATTCCTAACAAAAGAATTATTTATGGCAATCAAAAATCATGTCAACCTCGTCTCAAGCAACCGATCTCTGAATGGATGCAAATCAATATTTGTACTGAGCAGGTAGGTGAAGTTCATGTTAAAATATCAGTAAAATAGTTCTATTAATTACACCACTATTGATAAATCCAATCTTCAGAGACAATTTGAAACTGGCATCATTTTATGTTGCCTGTTGTAAATTATTTGAACAAATGGAGTCCCACATGGAAGTGAGTGTCTATAACACAGTACTTGATCTTCACAGAGCAATGGATCAACCTGTCTTTACATTGGTAATTTATCAATTTAAATTTAACAATAAAAGACGTTAGTAATGTGATTTATTAAAAGGTTGTTTTATTGATTTTAGACACAGTACAAAAAGTTGTACGAAATCTTAGACGATCAAGTGACTTCCAAAAATTTTGCACAAATTCGATAAACTATATTTTCCGATTAATAATTTTTTTTTTTAATTTTCTTAGATGAGTCACTTATTTCAATTACAAGAATTTAAATCAGGAGATGCTAGAAAAGATTTTGCAGACACTGACTTTTACATCGTAAAATTTATAATTCAATTAGTCTTAATTCATTTAGGTTGTTATTCTTACAAATCCAACTTCAACATTGGCAAAAATAAAATTTAAAAATATAAAATTGAAGTGCTTTAGGCTGATTAATAAATATAATTTCTTGGATCTTACGTTATTAATGATCATTAGAATTATAGAATGTATCAGATAGTGTTATCGTGTGATATATCATTAATATCATAAATACGTTTTAATAGCATAGAAATAGAGAGTGACAAACCGGTTTGATTCCGAGGTTTTCGAATCCAAGCGTGGATCTCAGTGACTTCCTCATTTCAAGTGTTAAATTGAGGCCATCACTTCATAATTGCACAGCTGTCGATGAAATGTATTTTTTTCTGACTGTTTCGTTTATAATATTTAATTTTATTGCTAAAGGAGGTAGGTTTAATTTTTTTTTTATTTTTAATTATAATAAAATTAAAACAACCTTTTAGAAATTATACACGAAGTTACAAATAACAAAAATTTGAGTTAATGGCCTGAACTGTAATTATGGAATGAAAATAATTTGAAATTATAATCGATAAATAGAAACCAATAATCAATATATTGAATTATGAAATGGTAAAATTAATTTAATTTATTATATTAGAAAGTGCTGCATGTCAATAATTTCAACTTCCTTAACAATTCCAAGCTTCATAAAACTTGTGTTGAATATTTCCAATCTTCTTTCAACTTGAGTGCCAATTCTTGATGTCGTTTTTGGACATCATGTATTTATCGCAACAGGACCAATTATTAGTTGGAAACATGAAACCCCAAACAACGTTTTATTTGACGTTACACAATCCAGACTTCAAAAGGTCATGATTAGAAAATAAATAAATTAGTTTAAAAATAAATTAACCAAATAACTTATGATCCTGGTTTTTTAAGGGCTCTTATATTTGGAATTAAAATCATTTAATAGCTTAAAATCTTTGCTAAAATGCTTTTCCTTGACAAAACAGCTACTTTTTTTCGCCCTTCAAATATATTGATATATATATTAAATACACTTTAAAAGTTATTTTTAAAAAAAGTAATAATTATTTAATATCGTTCAAATTTTATTAGATGTGCATAAATGACTGGTACACACTGCGACCGCATATTTAACTCTTCATTTGCAAGTAACTTCCTTGTTTCAGTCATATAATAGAGGAGACCATTTCATAATTGAACAGTTGTTCAAGACTTTGACGAAAATGTATTTTTGTCTGATTATTACATTCATGATATTGAATTTTAATTTTAAAGGAAGTGAGTTAACTTTTAATAAATATCACCTAACTAAATTCTAATATTTTTTATTTATAATATATTTGTAATTGATATAAAATTTATGTGCTTGTGCATTTAAATAATGTAAAACGTAAAAATAATAGTTACCTACTACGTTACTAAGGCATTTTGTGATTAAAATATCACAATCGTAAATGTTTTCTTCATACTTGAAGAATTCTTTGTTGTAAAAATAATTATTTTAAAAATGATAAAGATAATATTATTTGAAATTAGTTATTGATTAATTAAGCAGTGCGACATAGTTGGAAAATTTTTTTTTTGAATTAATAAATTCTGCGAATAATCATAATTGTATCATTAACTGTTACTAACGAGAAAGATGATAATAAAAGTTACATGATATAATCGAGTATATGCTTATTTATGCAAAGACGTCATAAAGCTTATATTAAAATCTCATCGCATAACATATTTATGAAATGCAATTTTTTATAAGTCATTTGAGATTCACCTTTATAGGAAGTAATAATATGATGGATTTTTTTCAAATCCATCCTTGCAATCACAACGAAATTATCCCTTAATATTACAAATTATCTGAGCAGCTGGTAAAGTTCCATGGTTTAAAACCAGGGAGGCAGTTGCATTTAAAACTACCCACCGTATTTTCACACGTTGTTGACGAAGCATCGCATTTACTTTGAGAACATTCATCAATGTCTGAGAATTGCAGTAATTATAAATATCAACTATTAATAATAATTATAGTAGTAATAATAATAATTTTTTATAACTAAGAAAGTATATTTAGACATAAATAAAACTTTTTTGACAATTTTCACAATTTAACGACTTTTATTATTGTACAGATTTAGTTAGTGTTAAGACTAAAATCTATGATTTAATTAAAGAGTGATTTAAGGAATATTGTACTTACCCCCACACGTGTTATGATAAAGACTTTGATATCCATCTGTGCACGCACATGTGTAAGAACCAACATTATTAATGCATGTAGATGTTGTTGTGTTGCATGAACTTCCATTTCTACATTCATCGACATCTGAACATAATTGTAAACAACAATTTTGGAAAATATTTAAAAAAGTACAAATATGATTTGAGATTATTATTATATTTGAGATTATTTTAATTGCAACAAAAATTATCAATAAATTAAATTATTCATACAACCATGTACATAATATAACTTTTAAATTATTATAGCCACTTTATTAATAAATAAAAGTACCTGACACAATTAATAAATTCAGGATCGATTAATAATTGTTAATAAATTAACAATCAATTGTAAGTCATAATATCAATCAATTGTTTGTGAATTAATGATTATTAATTCACCTTCTAATGCACTTGAAACATATGTGAATTAAACTCTTCATTCAATTAATTAGCCTTAGCAAAATAAACCTGGATCTCGAGAAGAAGTGATGATGATAATGATAACAACAACAACAACAATAATAATAATAATAATAACAACAACAAATGATCTCATAATCCTAATAAATAGAGATAAATAAATTGAAAATCACTTTGTAGAACATGACACAATAAAAATAAAACACAATACAGTGATACAAGATACAATCAAAATACAGATACCCCTTCCGTCGGTTTGAGACTCGCGATGCAATTCGGTATGTTTTTGTTTTCGTTCAGAACTCCTTCCAAATCGGAAGAAACGGATCTGTTTATGTTTTCTTCTCTCGATGACTTCTTCCCATTCGGAAGATTTTCTTCTGAGACGGACCACCTCTGCTTCTTCTCTTTGGCTGATGTCATTTTTGACCCCTCCATCTTTTTCTTCCTCGCAGTTTTACTCTGCAAGGTGCTCAGACTGGCTTGCCTCTGAGGTAAGCACAAGAATTTGAGAAAAGAAAACTAATCACATCCACAATGACCTGGCAATGCTCTAAATTAATTCAGTAAATAATTAAGTTTAACTAATTATTGAAAGTAAGTTTAAAATAACACTAATTGGTCAAAATAATGACAACCTAAGAATCCCTTGGGAGTATTTCTGTTTTTTTTTTATGGCCAAGTCAATGGCATGAATCTCCTAAAAGTAAAGGTATCGTCATCAACATCAAAATATGCTTCATTAAATTTAAATTTAATTCAACAACAAACGAACAAATCACAAAATTTTCTCGCTTCCAACACTCACAATGTCAATCGGAACATCAACAAATCAACGACGCATCATTAATAGTAAAAATGAAAACACATATCGTGCAAGAGTCACGTTGCAATGATATTAAAAATATAATTATACATTAAATGCAAAAAAAAAAAAATCGAAAAATTAACGATCAGCAGAACTTTCAGAGCTTTCTTTCTGGGAGCACCCCAGCCTGGAGCGTCTTCGTCTGCGACAGTGCCTCTTTGGCGCAGGCTCTTTGCTGTGCTGCTAAAGATCTCCTGGAGAACGCAACGCGATGCGACCGATAATGCATTCGAGGAATGATGTTCAAATGACTTTGATGACCATTTAAAGCCATTTAAAAGATGAATTTCTAACTTTTCTTTGATGGCAAGAGCAGATGGCAAAGAAGAAACTTTCCTCCCTCGTCTGCCAGAAATACGTCAGCAGAGACGTCTTGAGCACTTAAAGAGAAAGATCAGGCCCGAGATTAATAATAATAATAATAATAATAAATTACGTTAAATGAAATTCGAATTTAAAGATGCCAAGCATCTGCACTGGTTCGTTGGCATTGAAGAGCATGACGGACACGAAGGCCAAAACTTCTTTGGCCACCCTGTAGCAGGGTAGAGCCAAATGCGTCAGAGCCTTCTTGATGGCTTCCATGTTGTTGAGTTCCACCTGAACTTGCTAATCCAAACCTGTTCAACAGAGCAAGAAGGTGAGAAGCACAAGAGTGCATTCAGATTATGATGATGATGATGATGACTCGGTTGATTTTATTTGTTGTTGAAAAGTGGGCTTTATATATGTTAAATGGTGTTCCGAATTATTCATAAATTAATCATTTGCACTCACACAAGCTGGGTGACTAATTTCTTGACCAACTCGAGTCTTTTCTTTGGCTTCCTTTCATTGGTCTTGATGAATCTCTTCAAATGTTCTTGAAACTCCTCCACCAATGGCAGCTCTTCGTCTCCTCCCATCTTCGAGTACTCTTCATTTGCATATTCATTTATTTTTAAATCTCACAACTTATAATTGTGCAGTATTACACTTAATTATTAATTAGAAAATGTTTATTGATGGATTTTGCTTTGTTACAACTACAATGGTAGACACAAATCTTGCAGCCTACCTGTTTTTATTACAATTACTTACCTCTATTTGATTTGATCTTCAGTTGGGCCTGTACTGAATTGTATCCTCCATACAAAAGGCTGCAGTTCACAGCAAATACTCTCAATTTGTCTTTCAATTCCAACTCTGCTTGATAATATTATTTGTGGCCCTATGAAAATGAGGTCATTTAATTTGTATTAGGATTGTTAAAGAAGCTTTTGGTAAAAAATAGATTTATTCTAACTGAAAAGATTCAAATACCTTGAGAGTGAGGAGTTTGGATTGGTTTATTCTGTTGTAAGTCACCAAATGTTCAATGAGACCCTCCATTATCTGATACAAAACTTAATTAATTATGATAAGCAATTAATGAATAATTAATTAATTAATAAACCATACACTGATGGGTACAGTAGAGGAGGGTATGATGGCACTGATGCATTATATAATGTTCTTGTTGTAACTTGGATCAGATATAAGTGGAATGGCTGCTTCACAAAAACCCTGGCAAAGTCAGAATTCATGTTACGTCATGTCAAGTTGTGTGGTTTAAATTTAATTATGATTCTTAGAAAGCAGTCACTTGTCACTGATAAATTATAACAGTGCTGAAATAATAAATAATAATAAATAATAATTATGCTTAACTGACAAATTATAGTAATGCTTAACTGATAAAAAAATAATAATGCTTAATTCAATGCTTAATGCCAATAATTCCAACTGCCCAACCTCTCAAAGTCAATGATTATTAATATAACAAAACACAAGGTATGACAACATGAATGTTGAGTTATTATAACCTATTCTGACTACAACCAACGTACTACTTCTTACTACTAAATTTATGTTAAGTTATTCCGATTTTTAATTATCAAAACAAGAGTTCTGGACAGTTTATCAGTGTTTTCAATTTCTTCAGGATGAGTGTCTTTCTCTAGCTGATAAAACTTTGTGTAGAAAGCCTGTAGAAAAGAAGGACAGAATTGAAGTTAAGTATCAAATACCAGATCAAAATTTACAAAAAACACTGAATAATTTTCTTACAACTTTTTAATTTGTAATTTGTTATAATAATGATAATAAAATAAAATAAAATAATACAATAAAATTCGTCAAAGAACCTATAGAATTGGCATGACAGCATCAAAGAAAGAAGTGAACGTTATGAAAAATCAGGGAGGAAACAGGTTCTGCAACCGAGCTATTCAATTGGTGGAGATTAATGGTGTTTATGCAGATCGTGTTATTATTTATTACATTATGCAATTTATAATTATTTCATTGAAATTATATCAAAGTCTACCATTTTTCAGGGACTTTCTTTAGAAACTGCAGGGCTCTATCAGGTTGTTTTGAAATGTACTCAGTCAATTGATGAAAATCCTTTGAAACGTGCACCAAAATGATGCAAAACTGGTAAATTTCAATTTATTTATTTATTTATTTATTCAAACTGAAGGGCCCAATAGGACCACTAACACAGTTTTCGATTTCATAAACATTTAATAAATGTTTTTTAAGTAATATATATTCTAAGTGATATATGTTAAGTAATAATAATTTAGCATAATGGCAACCACAACAGCATCCTCAACAAAACCACAAACATGTCATGCAGCAAATCTCCCGCTCCGCTCTCCACGGCACTCCCCGCAGTTTTCATGTAAACCCGGAGTAGGTCATGAAAGTCATGATGTCAGGGTGGTTCATGACCCACAAAAGTTCCTCGAGGGACATAATCGTCTGGCACATTGATTCTATGAAACGATTCTCTCCCTAACGAAATGAAAATTAAGGAGAAGAGATATTAAAATATATTCATATGAAATTATGAATATTCAAATGATATTCAAATGACTCAAATCCGTTCCAAATATCAAACATGAATAATTAGATAATCCCAAGTGGCATTTCCTTAACTGAACATGGAAAAATTATAATTAAAATATAAAGGTATAATTAAAATATTAAAGTAAAATATATAATGATAAAAGCCATTCTAGATGCAAGTCGAATTGCTAATAAAAAAATTATCAAACCGAGTACCCACCTCAGCACAGGTGGCCAACAGATCGACCAAACTGTTGAGATACTTGAGTTGGTTGACGTCTGCTCCAAAGGTCAGAATCTTGCAGAGCAAGAATAAGAGAAACAGCAGATTCCAAGACTTCGACAATTAAGCATTGTATATCTTCCAAGCCATCTGAACGCTTTCAATAAACCTGACATTCCATAATTAGTTTGAGAACCCCGGGGGTTATTACAATATTGAACAATAAACTCTAAAAACTCACAAATCACGCAGCATATTAATTGATCACTAATTTGTTTTAAGACAATCGACAAGGAGCCTTTTCTTGACTAAATGTAAAAATTCCAATAATTATTAGGCGTTGTAAACGTTTCTTAATCAATAGTGCTTATTAATTTAATGTTTTTTAACCTTATACGTTGGTTGAATGATTAAAGATTAGAATCTAATAAACAAGAAATTCTAGATTAAGATGAGACGTGAATTGTGATTTAACATTTAAGAATATTGTTGAAGGAAATTCACTTTCATAGGAATAACTTTGTTCGCTTCACGCATTGAGTTAAACATCGCATGATGTGGAAAATATCACCAGAGGGAGTGAAGAGGTTGTTGTCGTGATCTGATTAGGATGAGGGCTGTGGTTCTTGAGTTTCATCGATGTCGTTGGGGGATCTTCCTGTTTCTGGCTGACGCTGTAGGATATTTTATTTTCGACACGACTTTGTTCCGAGCCAACGGCTGCCACGGAAATGTCTGCAACAAGTTCTGCTCGACGCATCCTGAAGAAGCCAGGCCATCAATTGACTCTGTCGGCACGAACACCTGAAGCACCGCGCAACTGGTGTCGCTGACCGTTCTCGCCACAGGCAGGAAGCAGATGCTTGGCTGTCTGTTGTGATTCTCGCGGATGCGTGGAGTCGAGCCACACGACGAGAAGCTGCACCGAGCCTGGGAAATCTCTTTTCATTTGGTCCGGGAGACTGCAGGAGAATACTGTAATAACCCGGGGTCCTCAAACTAATTATAGGTCCTCATCTCCTTAGTCTGATTCAAAGACTATAAGTATTGGGTTTCTATTTTCTGGGTCTGACCGAAAATCTTTTAGTCCCCTTCCTTAGCTTCCTTAGTAGCCACGGATACATCAATTAAAAAAAATAATAATATCTGTAAATAATGGTCTAAGGGAAAGATCGAACGCTTTCATCGCACAGTCAAGACAGGACTTAGTGCCAGGAATCAATGGTTCATTGCCTTTCCAGTTATTTGTTTGGCGATTCTAGTGACTGAACACTTTTCAAGCAGCTACATTCGTTATCTATGATCTCTCATCTTAAGGTGTTTGCATTTTTGTTGCTTCGTGTTTCATGAGATTCTTGAAGGAATGAGAAGGGATAGTCGTACTGTTCTGTCTGCCATTTTCTTCGATTGCGTATTTTCGGAGTTCAACTCCTTAGAGGAATTTAAATGCTGCGAAATACGTTCGATTCACTCAGTTCAGGATCAACATTAGACCGCATTGAATGTAATTAAATTTAAAATTCTAAATAATAATCTAAAACATTAAATACAGGTTATGTCTCAATTTTAAATTAATTTCTTTAAAAAATATTAGCTTTTGATAAACCAATAAAAGATCAATAACGAAATCTGGTAATAACTTACAAAATTTATTTTATAAACCCTAAATATGAAACTTTTGTTTATGAATATGTTATGGTTATGTTTTAGCATATGATTACTTAAAATTTTGGCGGAATTTTACTCCGAAGTTATGGCATCGGCTGAGTCTTCGCGGAAGCGCGGTTGTGAAGATCAGGAAGAAAGTTTCTCAAAAAAACTGAAGCCCATGTCGAAACTTGAAGATGAAATCGGTACTTAGATATCTTTATATCACGTTTTCAAAGTTTATCCTAAAAATGTATGCATGAAATCTTTTTTTTTTACCATTTTACCCACCAGAATTGAATTTATTGCTCAAGGAAATCGAAAAAAATGTTTGTGAAAAAACTGCAGACAAGTTGGAAAAATTGAAAAGTGTTGCTTTGTATTTGAGGTGGTAAATTCGTTTTGAACTCTTCAACATTTGCTTCAATAGTTTCATAGTAATCAATAAACCAATCTAATAACCAATATAATCAATAGATACGATGTTTTTCTTAAAACCATTGCCTTTGAATATTGAAGTCCGTATTTGCCTCGCTTATCTGATGAAAGTCTTTTTGAAATTGATGACATCATTTACGAAAAAGATGACGTCCCTGTTTCAGGGATCTCGTGTTAGTTAATTATTTAACTTTGTATGTGATTGTCAGAATTAACAAAGAATTAAACTCTTTTTTTTACTTTAGGTAGTATATCAGAGGACTTGTTGAATACTTTGACCAAGAAGTATTTAAGATCATTTATGGAGATTTACTTGGCATGGGAGGTTATTTGCCCCTTTTGCATGCAACAAAACTATGTTCTACGACTAAATAGTAAAAAGTCTATTTAAAAATATTTTGAGATATACAAACATTTTCTGCCTCCCTACTAATTTATTTAGTTTGGAAAATGGCTGATTAATGTAATGTTATTAGCAATTCAGATAATCTTTTTGTTTTTGTAATTATTGGCACGTTTAAAGAATGCACGGGTTATTTTTTTCTTTTTAGCCCTTTTCGTCAAACGGACATAGATACAGAGTGGTAGATGTGGTTTTGCTTCAGTTGATTGAACATTCATCCAACAAATTGTTCAACCATGACCGACTGGATGATTCTTCTTTAATCTCGTAAGATCATCACAAGGATGATTTGTTTATACATATTACATCAATAATTTATTTCCTTGTCAATCAAAAAGTATGAATGGCTTCGATTTTTTACAGAATAATACATCGTTTGGTAGGAAATAGAAATATTTGTGACATTTGCCTTTCATTAAAAATTCTGAATGTGGACAAACAAGGAGAGGTCTTTGCAAACGTGGAAAGGGAAAGTAAGAAATTATTGAAAATTTTTCAATCAAAGGGAACAAATCAAACACGCTATTAATAACATGATTAATGCATTTTTAGGATTAGGTTATCTCCTGTTTCTATCAAATCTAAGAAATATACCTGAAGCCAAGAATCCCGAGGCTAAAAGAATATTAACGTGGTTATCCAAGCAAAGTAATAACAGAAGTTAATTATAATTTACTTGACTGATACATAAAACATGTTTTCCATACTTTCTAATGATTTTTATCACCATTTATCATGGTTCATGTTTGTAACATAAAAATAAACTGTAATTTTAGGCAAGACCATATTCGATCAAAATGTAATCAAATCCAAAGACAATGACGTGACAGAATTTTTAGAATTAATTAAAACTCTAAAGGAGGTTTTTATTACATCCATATTTTATTACTTTTAATTTGGTTCTCTCTTTGAGCACTTAACTTCCACAAAATGTTTACAGAGAAACTACAATAAAGATGACTTAGATAAACTAACTGATATTTTTGATTGGACGATCGTAAGTGACCAACTTTATCGATACTTCTCATCAGCTCAAACTGAATCTGAGAAATTACAACGTGCAAGGGGGGTGTTAACTTTATACAGGATAAAAAATATGCCGGTAATTTTATGTTTACAATTCATACAGCAACGTTCTTAAATTTATAATTATAGAAATGTACTACAGTACAACACATAGATTTATTGAAATATTAAACTTTTCATTAAAATCATATGTATAGAAGCTAAAAATTTGAATTTAGATTATTCATTTGATCACTTGGAGAATTATAATTTTCAGCTTGCTGAGAGTAGAGCAATGCGCCTTGTAGACCATTGTTTAGAAGTGTACAACCGTGAGGACTATTTAGGCACCACGGTAAATGATTAGTCCATCTGAAGAAATGATGAGAAATTAAGAATTTTCATTCAACAAGATTATCTGAATGATTATTAATTTTTGTTAAAGAATATTTCAACAAATAATTTCTTTACATTTAGCTGAACATAGGTTCGAAATATCCCGATGATCTCCTGAGACTAATTGACAAATACCATTGCAATGACATGGAACCTTACATCCCAACGTGCACCGACGAATTGATTAACCAGCAAGTCTCCAATTGCAATGAAGACATAGATTATGTAGACAAACATGACTTTACTATTGTAAAATTTCTGTTATACGATCAATTTCTGAAGAGTTTATACGTGTTATCGAAGTTATATGAAGCTTGTTCAAAGAGTAAAGAACTATTAAGGGTTAGATCGTGAAAATATTTGGAATCGTTCTCACAATATTTTGAGTAATTGCAACCTATAATTAATCAATTTACTTATCTAAAGATGAAGAAAGGATATAAAGATTACGATCGATATTTCGTACATGACGGCATGAAAAGATTTCTTCTTAAAGTACTAGTTAAAGATTCACAAAGTAAAGGTGTGCCATGGTGGTTTAATACCGTATCAAAAAAATGGTAATATTACGTCCACATTATTTGTTTAAATCCTAATATATAATTAAATGTTTTATTAAAGTCCCTTCATGATAGTTCCAAAAGGCCACGAGTATTTGTTCAGTGATTTGATTAAAGTGTTCAATGGAGAAGAAATTAGTGATGCAAGTGCTTTATCAATTGTTTCAGCATGTATTACCAAAGCATTCATTAACGGTATTGAATAAAAGTTAATTAACGATTTCAATTTATTTATAGGCAAGTCGGGAGAGACTGTGTTATGCCATTAATAGGACCAGAGTATCTTTTTGGACTATAGGAAAAATGCCATGGAATGAAATGGAAGATGAAGAAGACGAAGACTAGTGAAGCTCATATTTGCATAAATACATTAAAGATCAGCACTTCGTCAATGTTCATGCAGCTATGGATTTGAACAATAAACTCTAAAAACTCACAAATCACGCAGCTTATTAATTGATCACTAATTTGTTTTAAGACAATCAACGATTGATAAGGAGCCTTATCTTAACTAAATATAAAAATTCCAATAATTATTATGCGTTGTAAACTTTTTTTATTTTCTTAATCAATATTGCTTACTAATTTAATGTTTTTTTAACCTTACACGTTGGTTAAATGATTAAAGATTAGAATTTAATAAAGAAAAAATTCTACATTAAGATGAGAGGATTGTGTTGGGAATTAATATTTAAGAAGTTAGTGTTGAAGCAAATTCATTTTATAAGGAATAATTATTAAACGGATGGAGGATCCACATGCCTCTACAATACATGACTCGGCATAAATTGTTGAAAATATTTTAAAGTTTGCCAACTCAATAATAATCAACTTCATTAGCAATTCCAAGCTTCATACAACTTGTGTTGAATATTTCAAAACTTCTTTCAACTTGAGTGCCAATTCTTGGTGTGGATTTTAGACATCATGTATTTATCGCAACCAAGAATTAGTAGGAAACATCAAACAATGTTTTAATTGGCAATCGGTTCGACATTGCGGTCTCCACGCTTCAAAAGGTCATGTCGAAGGTCATGATCGGAAAGTGAATTAATAAAAAATAAATTAACCAAATAGATAACTTATTTTTGATCCTTACGAATGTTTTTAAGCATTTAAATTCTTATGAAGGTCAGGCAGTGGTTTTTTTAAACTAAATAATAAATTTTGAATTAAATTTATTCAATAATTTAAAATCTTTGCTAATATGTTTTTCCATGCAACGTTATATTCGCCCATCGCTACATACCAATAGCTCTTTTTGTATTTACCTATTTTAAAAATATTTTAATATCGTTAAAATTTTAATATGTATGCGTAGACAAATCGCACTGCGGCCTAACACTTAACTCTCTAATGCAAGTAACTTCCTTGTTTCAGTCATATAATAGAGGGTACCACTTCATAATTGCACAGTTGTCCAAGAAGTTGACGAAAATGTATTTTTGTCTGATTATTACATTCATGATATTGAATTTTAATTTTAAAGAGGGTGAGTAATGCTCTTATATTACACAATTTTTTGTATTTATAATGCAATTTGTAATTGATATAAAATTTATATGTTTGTTTAATTTATTTAACATTGTTATATAATATATAAAATAAAAGATAAATTTTAAGGAAATTAAAACTATTCAACATTTGTTTCGCAGGTTATAGTCAACTAATTAGGCATTACATGGGCTGCTATCAAACCTTTGATGTTTATAACGTACAAAAGGATAAATCATCCGTTACTTCATGTATTAAGGAATGCAAAGATGATAACCATTCGTACACTTTTGCTGCTTTAAAAGTTAGTTTAGTTGCATTTAAAAATTATCTATTAATTATTTTATTATTTAATTTATATTTAAAAGAATGGCAACCAATGTTATTGTGGAAATAACATCGAAAACCTAAGTAAAGGTAGTAATTGTCAGAAATGGTGCAAGGAATATTTAAGTGAATATGCAAGAGAATTTTGTGGGGGAGATCAACATTACAGTGTTTATTCAAGTTTGGTATTTTATTGTTATTTGAAACTAATCAATTGTTAAAAGAAAAAAAAATTAAAACAACTCCATCTCTTTGACGTAGTTTGTCCAATTGGAACACATGGAAAAGACTGTGACAAACCATGCAGCAGATGTCAAAGCACTGTTCCTTGCAAGAGAAATGATGGCGAAAGTTTTCCAACAAAATGTAACAAAGATTCAAAAGTCAATTGTGACATCGGTTGCTAATGTTTGTTTTTTTATACTTGGCTCTCGAATGCCAATCGCAAACAATTTAATTGAAAACTACTGCACTCTGACCTACATTTTATATTTTATATTTTACTCTCTGTTATACCACGGAATCTGTATAAGACTTAATTAACATGTAAATGCTTTTAATGTTAATAATTCGAACAAGTGTTGCGAAAATGATTTCAGACATCGATGAATGCAGAAACAGAACTTCATGCAACTCAACAATTTCCATCTGCCGCAATAATATTGGTTCTTACACTTGTCAATGTAAGACTGGATATCGAAGTCAGAACCCCACCACATGTATTGGTAAGTATCACGAGAAAACTTAGAAAGAAATAATGATTTTATTATGTTCCTTCAATTTATTATACTGATAAATATATAATCTTTGTTAAAACACTTTCTGAATAAAACTATCTCCTAATTCAAAGATGCGATGGCAAATTTTTAAATATTGCTCATATTATGAAGAATATTTATCTTATTATTTTTGGAAGTAAATGAAATATTATAATTAATATTACTATTAATTTCAATAAAATTCAGATTCTGACGAATGCCGGTTTAACAACCATTCATGTGATCGTCAAAGCACCAATTGTCGTAACACTATTGGTTCCTATTATTGTGAATGTAAAAATGGATATCAACAAAATAGAAATGATCCAAGTAAATGCACAGGTTTGTACTTGGTGGTTCTTATTATTGTGGATGTAGAACTTGATGTGAAGGAGATCTAAAGCGATGCAATACTATTAAATGCCAAGATTTGCATATCATTATGGCCATTTCATGTTATTGTTTAAGCAACTAGCACGGTAGCTATATCCTTAAATCTTATTTGCACTTTTATTCAATAATTTTCACAATTTTAAAATATGTTCAGACATCGATGAATGCAGAGTCATGCCGAGTTTATGCAACGCAACAACTTCTACCTGCAATAATAACGTTGGTTCTTACACTTGTGACTGTAAAATTGGATATCAAAAGAAATATCACTATCCTAACACATGCGAGGGTAAGTAAATCACAAAAGATCATCAAATATCGATGATATATTGTCATGAGTAATTCATCTCGTAAACCGTTGATGTGATAAATAAACCTTATAAGGCCGTTTTAAATTTTACTGCTAAATATTTGTTATATCACATGAAATTGATTTTGTAGTTGTAAAGAATTATTATTATTACTATTATTATTATTACAGTTATTATTATTATTACAGTTATTATTAATAGTTAATATTTATGATTATTTCAATTCGCAGACGTTAATGAATGTTCTCAAATTAAATGCGATGCTCCGTCAACAACGTGTGAAAATACGGTGGGTAGTTTTAAATGCAACTGCCTCCCCGGTTTCAAACCTTGGAACCTGACCAGCTGCTCAGGTAATTTAACGTCCATTAATTAAATGACGCTATATCCTATTAACGTGATGGTATGCATTAATACAATTATCAATATTTATCCAAGTCAGTTAATTAAATTATTTAATGACATCGTGTCCAATTTAAATCAAGAACGTATGTAATCATGTAACCAACAATCTCCGTGTAAATAATCAGTTAGTAATAATATAATTATAATAACATCAAAGATATCGACGAATGTGAGGACAAGAGACAGAATTGTGATCTTTCAACAACAAAATGCATGAATGTTAAGGGTTCCTCTCGTTGTGACTGCAAAGATGGATTTGAGAAAATCAATCGCAATAATACTTCCTGCAAAGGTGAATTTCATATTTATTATAAAATATATGAAATATAATAATTATCTGGTATCATTTGAAATACTATTTAATGCAATTATTTAATTCAAAGATGTTGACGAATGTTTGAGAAATGTTTGTGATAAAACATCGACGATTTGTAAAAATGTTGTTGGAAGTTATTCTTGCCATTGCAAGGATGGATTTGAAAACCTCAATAAAAATAAATGCTCAGGTTAGTAGCTCTTTAGCATAAATTTAGAGACATAAACTGCTATATCTAAAGTATCGTTTAAACTATTAGGCAATTATATTAACATTAATATGATAATAATATAAACATAATAAATTATTAAATATTAAATATACTCCCCCAGACATTGATGAATGTTCGTTGAAGAATGATTGCGACCAACAAACCACAACATGTCAAAACATTTATGGTGGATACAAATGTCTTTGTATCAGTGGATATGAACATGCATCTGGAAGAAACAGAAGTTGTGGAGGTTGATTTATTAAAAATTTTGGTTGTAAAACGTTTATCTGCATGCATAAGTACAAGTGAAAATGCATATTACAAAGTGATTATAATCTTATGTTCGTAATGACATATTAGTTTGTGTTCATTTGATTTATTTATTTTATTAATAATATACTTGACATCGTTACAATTAGGTGCAATTAGATGATTAAATCATTATTGTTATTCATCATGGAACAACATATTATTTAATTTTAAATCAGTTGCAATTACATAGTTTAATATTTTCTTTCTTTTTTTGTATAATTATTCTATTTTTAGAAATTATTTACGATAATTATGACTCATAATCTACTTAATCCGTTACTGTTAATGACAAATTCTTTTAAAAAAATACTCTGGCTTAAAAACAAAATTTAATAACATTTTTGTGAATTTTAAAATAATTGGAATTAATTAGACATAAATGAATGCGAAAAAATATCTTTCAACAAAACATCAACAAAATGCATCAACAAGGATGGTTCGTACGTACTTCAATGTGAGGAAGGATTTGAAAATCAAAGCAAACTTTGCCAAGGTTTTTATTTATTTACTTACAATTTATTTATAAATTATTTATTCACTCTTAATTTGGTTATAAGTTATTTATTTATTTATTTATAAATACTGTTGCATTTGTTTTAAAATGCATCAATTACCTGATGCTATCTAATTACATGACATCTTATTAAGAGTTTTAAATTATTCACGAGTGTACCGATTCGTTTATGTAAATATAATTAGCTTTTATAATTATGTAATTTGATGATTATAAAATATAAATATAATTAATCTTAAATATAAATGTTAAACATTAGCAGATTAATTATGTTGTAAACTGTTAGTGAACCAAAATTTCAAATAACACTGATAGCGCCTTTCAATTTGCCAGTAATAAGTCCTATTGAACTATAATTATTGAGGCCATACCAATCTTGATATTGATCATTATCGCTTAAAAATGTAAATAGTAGTATAGCTATACTTTACCATTTTATAACAAATTAAATGAGATTAGGTTCTTACTTGATTCGTAAATAAAGCGAAATATTTTTCAGATATTGACGAATGTATAACCGAGAAGTATGACTCCACAGTAAATTGCACCAATTTGTTTGGAAGTGTAAATTTCATATGTGAAGATGGATTTTATTTAAACAAGGAAAATGATATTTTGAAGTGCACAGGTTAATATCCACAATTTCAAGTGTTTCATTTCCAAGGTGTAAAAATGAAAAATAACCTAATAATCATTTGTCCTTTTGAAATTAACGCAGCCCACTCAAATGCGAGCAAAATAGCGGCAGGGTTGGTGGTAATGTTATTACTGATACTTCTTGGGACTCTTTTTATTTTTCTGTGGAGAAGGTAAAAAAATTATACTATTTGTTAATTTATTTGCAGTTTATAATTTTAATTTAAAGGAAACGAAATAGAATGCAAGACGAAAAACCGAAAGAATGCGAGATGAACATTAGCAATCAAAAGATCGAAACTGGTACTAAACAATTCATTTCCTTTATTATTAGTTAGAATGGATTATTAGTCATTTTAAATCCAAGCAACGACAAAAAGAAAACATATCATTTCAGAATCTTCATCAAATTTGCAGATCGTATTTCAAAACAAAATTAAACAAAAGGACTAGATTATTTTTATTAAAATTCCTAAAACATAGCAAACATATTTCCAATTAAATTAGTAGCAAGTGGATGTTCAAAACTAAAATTAAACTTTTCTAAACCCTAGTCCTAACCTAAAGTTAACTTAATATCATCTAACCCTATACATATACCCAGCCCAACCTTAAGCACTTTATATCCGTTATTATTCGTCAGACTGCCTTTCAATAACATTTAATTATCTCTCTTCATAGAGGTAATTTACATCAACGTGGATGCAAAGCAGAACACAACTAAAATCAAAACAAAAGATTTCAATGACTACGCAAGAATGGTTTCAGAAAAGGATAGAAGTGAATTTGAAAATGATTTCGAAGTTTGTTTTTAACTTTCTTTAGAACATATCATTAAATCAATTTATATTTGCTAAATTTCCAAATAAAATGACTTTTATATAATAATATAATTATAATGGAATGTAATAAAAGGAGAGTAGATGCAATTCTTTAATTGCTTCCAAAAAGAACAGCTGATACAATTAACTGTCCATTACTTCACACTTCCTCATCGGTTGAGGATCTCAAACTAGATGAAATGATTTTAAAAACATTGATGTTTTTAATATCGTCATTTTATATCACGAAAGAGACTTATATTTTATCGATGAAATTATTACCAAAACGACAATAATAACTTTTTAAATTCTTAATCCTAGAACTTCAAGATTAATATTTCAGGAAATCTCAAACGTTATGAAGGCCTCAACATCGTACGCACAACAACAAGAATTGAAATCTTTGAATCGCTTCCAAAACATTTTGCCATGTTGGTATAAAATTACATATAAATTATATAAGAGATATCTTGTTTGATCATTAACATATTTAATTATAGACGATGATACGAGAGTAATATTATCGAATACAGGAGAAAAGTTTTCAGATTACATTAATGCCAGCCATATTACGGTAATTTCGTTTATGTTATGGAAGCTACAACAATTGATGAATTCCATAATCTTTATTAATTTGCTGTAGAAGCATAAAATTGCATAAATTTCAATAGCGAGAAAAAAACTATAGTTTTGTGTACATAGTTTTATATAGTCATGTTTAAACGTTGCTGTTGCTTACAACAGGATTTTGAAAATACTCTTCATCTCATCGCAGCCCAAGGTCAATTAGAAATCTGAATAATAGCTTAAATCATAAACAAATAAATTAGTAATAGTGATTAGTCATCCGTAATTCTCAGGTCCAACAGAACAAACTGTTAATGATTTCTGGAGGATGATAACAGAACAGCATGTTGATGTTATCGTTATGTTAACCCGATTGGTTGAAAATAACAAAGTGAGGAACACAATACAATTTTAGAAATATTATAACATTAATATGTAATTATTTTGGCTTTTTAAAACAGAACAAATGTTTTCTTTACTGGCCTGAACAACAAGAAGATGAAATGGAATTTGGTAACATTTGAATTACTAACTCTTCAGTTATTACTTGGAATTTATTCTTAAGAAGGCAGTTAAAGATTAGAATCAAGGTAAGACACATTTAATAATGTTAAATCGAGTAAAAATATATTAATGAAAGATTTGCAATATTAGAATGACGGTTCATCAAGACTTGTGACTCAGTGGCAATACTTGGGTTGGCCTGACCACGGAGTTCCAACAGATATTCAGTCCTTTCTGAGATTCAGAAACAACGTTCGTGCTTCGATGGACAAAAGTGGAAAAACTCTTGTACATTGCAGGTTGATAAATAATAGTACTTTTATATAATTTCGTATGTAATTACAAATCTTCCGTAAATTAACTAATAAACAGTTCTGGAGTCGGAAGAACAGGTTGTTTCATTGCAATTGATATGTTGTTGGAAGATGCAACAAAAGGAAGTGTTGATGTTGCGTCGCGTGTCAGAAAATTGAATCAGCAAAGATTTCAACTGATTCAAACCAAGGTAGATATTATGGAATTTGATCTTCTACCAGTTAATTTACAGAAATTAATGAATTTAGAAAATTATATTTTTGCGATTTTGGTAAAATTAACTTCACGGAATTCTAATCGGATTAAAAAAAAAGAGATCTCCTGCCGTAAAATATTTTTAAAATTTTGTTTGCATGCTTCCAAAGGAGCAATATTATTTCATCAATCTGGCATTAAAAGAGGCTTTTGAAGAACCAAGTACATTCATTCCGATATCCACTTTTCATAAACATTACCTTGAAATGATAAAAAATAACAAAGGTGGAGAATCAAAATTAGTTTTGGAATTAGAGGTAAATTTAAACTTTTAAAATCAATTTAAAAAAAAATCAATAAATGAAATCATTTTCTAAAGAAACTACTAAAAGAAACATTTCAAGAAATGAAAAGTGAGTTCCCTTTTCAATTATAAATATGACAAGATGTAGGATTCGACTGCAAAAGGTTATTTGGACATTTGTAATTAAATACCAATATATTCACCACTCAGGCAATTCATATTCAAAAGAAATAACGACGCCAAGTGATAAATGGAAGGTTTATTCTGATGAGGTGAGCTAAAATTAATTTCAGATAAAGCAACCGATGATTTCACGATTTAATAAATTTAATACTTTCAGACAATCGAATCTACCAAATTCATCTATGCGACTTTCCCCTCAAAATCTGACTTTGATAAGTTTTGGGATATTTGCCTGGAACACGTTAATGCGATTGTGTTATTGGATCACACCAAGGTAGTTTTGCTATTTATAATTAAATCATTAAATTTCTTTTAAATATTGAAAATTGAACTTATTTATAACTTAATTTTGTTACTAAGACATGAAAGATAAGCGCATTGTTTTTACATAAATGAATATCATTTCTTATCACATTAAATTAAAAATTAGGAATCACAATCTACTTTCCTCCCAACCCATGAAAAATCCATGACGTATCAGAAATTCGTATTAAAGTTAAGAAAAACCATAAATCTCGGAATGTTTCACGCGGACACAATAAATATGACAGCACATGATGGTGATAAAGTCCCTGCAAACGTTAGATTTTATAATGTCTAAATCATTTTACTAAACTTTCATGAAATATTTTAAAGTTTTTCTAAATTTATGTAAAAATCAATTATTAATTGGTAACGATTTCTTTTAAGTCGAAAGAATCGTGTGATAAACAATTCACGGTTTTTCGAGTTAATGTGAATAATAGTGAATTCCTAACAAAAGATTTATTTATGGCAATCAAAAACCATGTCTATCTTGTTTCAACCAACCAATCTCCAAATGGATCGATATCGATATTTGTCCTGAGCAGGTAGATGTAATTGAAGACTGATGGCATATAATTTGTAAAATTGTTTTATTTGACTGAAGTTAAGACATTTGTAAATATTAATTACTTTTATTATTAATAATAAATCCAATTTTCAGAGACGATTTCAAACTGGTATCATTTTATGTTGCCTGTTGTAAATTGTTTGAACAAATGGAATCCCACAAGGAAGTGAGTGTCTACAACACAGTACTTGATCTTCACAAAGGAATGGGTCAACCTGTCTTTACATTGGTAATTTATTAATTTAAAACATTATTAATTTGATTTATTAACATTTCAAGAATTTTATTAATTGATTTTATTGATTTTAGACACAATACAAAAAGTTGTACGAAATAATAGACGAAGAAGTGACCTCCAAAGATTTTATATAAATTGGATAAACTTTATTTCCAGATATTTCAATTCCAGAAATGTTTATATGTTTTGGAGGTTTTTTACTTATTTTATGCCGTTAAATTTTTTTTTATATTGCTTATTAATTGTCACATGTCACTTATATGATCCTAGGTGATGCACGTATACCTGCATTATTTTTATTAGAAATAGCTTCTCATATAGCCTCTTTTTTGCATACCAGCACAAATATCAAATGACCAGAAAGCAATATTCAATATATTGAATTATGAAATGTGACTTGCATTTAAATTGATATCAGTTTTTATTTATTTTTTTTCTAAGCAAAGTATAGTCATCTGATGACCAATTACACAATTTTGTATAGCCTTTACCAACATAAAATAAAGTGAAACAGAATCAACAGTGTTATTATATTAGAAAGTGCTGCATATTTTTGCCAACTCAATAATCTCAACTTCCTTAACAATTCCAAGCTTCATAAAATTTGTGTTGAATATTTCAAAACTTCTTTCAACTTGAGTGCCAATTCTTGATGTCGTTTTTGGACATCACGTATTTATCGCAACAGGACCAAGAATTAGTAGGAAACATGAAACTCCTAACAATGTTTTAACTGACCATTTAGTTTGACATTGCACTCACCATGATTTAAAATTGTCGAAGGTCACTGTTTGAAAATAAATAAATTAATTAATTAATTAATTAACGAAATAAAATGATCAAATAGATGTAATGCGCATGTAAGGTTCCCATGAATGTATTTAAGCATTGTAAATCAAGTGCTGCTCAGACAGCGGTTTTTTTTTTTTAAACTCATAAATTTTGAATGTTGAAAGTCATTCAACATTTTAAAATATTTGTTAATATGTTTTTCCAGGTAACGTTATTTTCGCTCTTCTGTGTCTTTGAACGTCCCTTTATGTCTTTACATACTTTAAAAATACACTTTTAGACTTATTTTAAAAAAAGAAAGAAATATTATTTAATTAATATCGTTAAATAAATTAGAAAAGTGTATATTGACAAATTGCACATAGGCTTTAACGTTTAACTCTCTGTTGCAAGTAACTTCCTTGTTTCAAGCGTTTAATAGACCTAATATAGACTTAATAGAGGAGACCATTTCATAATTGCACAGTTGTCCAAGAAGTTTATGGAAATGATTTCTTATTTAATTGTTACATTCATGGTATTAAATTTTAAAGGAGGTGAGTTAAATTTTAATTTTATATGCATTAAATGTAATCTGATTTTAACATTTTGTTTATGAAACAATATGATATTGATACAAAAGTTACGTGGTTAAACATTTAAATAATATAAAAAAAATAAAGATATTATTTATTAAAATTTAAATTTTGTTAACATTTATTTCTCAGGTTATAGTAACCTAATTAGGCATTACATGGGCTGCTCTCAAACCTTTGATACTAATAAACATCATAAGGATAAATCATCGGTTACATCATGTATTGAGGAATGCAAAGATGATAACCATTTGTACACCTTTGCTGCTTTAAAAGTTAGTTTAGTTGCACTTACAAATTATTTATTACTAATTTTATTATTTAATTATTTAATTTATATTTAAAAGAATGGCAACGAATGTTATTGCGGAAATAACTTCGGAATATTAACTAAAAATAGTAATTGCAAGAAGAATTGCGTTGGCTCTTCAAGTGAAATTTGTGGAGGGGAAAATCATTACAGTGTTTATTCAAGTTTGTGATATTATTGATATTTAAATGTTAAAATTATTGAAAATAAAATTAACAGCCACATTTTGCTAACAAATGGTAGTTTGTTTAATTGGAGCACATGGAGAAAAATGTGACAAACCATGTATCAAATGTCAAAACTCTGTTCCCTGCAAAAGAAACAATGGCGAATGCTTTCCACCAAAATGTTACATTAATTCACAAGTCAATTGCGACATCGGTTGGAAGCCATTAAAAATTAATCCCCATTTATGAATTAGTTATTTATTTATTTATAATATTTGAATTATTCTCAGCTCGTTTTTTGAACAATGTCAACGTTGCCTTCAATCGACCTGCTTATCAAAGTTCAACTTATAAAGATTATTTTCGTGCCTCTCTCGCTGTTGATGGAAATAATAACACAAATTTTGATGTCGGACGTACATGCAGTCAAACCAATGATGATGAAAATCCATGGTTTTATGTTGACCTTCAAGTGGAGAGAAAAATAACTAAAGTCGTCATCACAAACAGAGGCGAATGGAGTGGTACAAAATATTTGATCTCATTTATATATAATTGAAGCCAATATAACATTATATCTTTTAAAATGTTAGCGGTCCGACTTCATGACGTCGAGGTCCTCCTATCAAATATTACTCCTAATGTTTCACAATTTCCAAATCACAAATGTAATGTTGGAATAAAAGATAACATATCAAGAATTGAGGCAACCTGCAATTCACCTTCTAAATATCGATATCTGGTTGCTACAATTCCAAGGAAGGAATTCCTTACAATATGTGAAATTGAAGCGTACGCAGAAGGTGGTTTATTATATTTGATTTTATTTTAAGTATTTTAATCAATTTTAAAGTATTTCCATTTCATGTTTTACAGATTGCATGAATGACAGAGATTGTGAAGATAATGAGGAATGTGATAAAACGTTATATATTGAAAAGAACTGCTACAGCCGTTGTATATGTAAGAGTGGATTTTTGCATGTCAACTCAGAATGTACTGGTTAGTATAATTCAAAAAGCCATGAATTCTCAGTACATTAGTGCCGTTAGTAGTTACATTTCTACATGCAAAACCGAATGCGAGTGTTATTATAAGTGGTATCAGATGCTCCGTTATTTATAAAATTGTAATTGTACGTTTTTTACTTTAATATTTACACTTATTGCTCTATCTTTGAATTCTGCATATAATATTATATCAAGTAATGCACGATATATTAAATAGTTTTGTTAAGATCAATGGTAATTTAGTGTTACCACACATATCCAAAAACTGATTAATGAAAACAAGTTTTGCCTGGATATGTGAGTGATGATGGCGATAGATGTACCGATAAGAGATGTTTATTTTAAACAAAAGTGGGTAAATATGCTTATGCTTATTGTTGTATCAATATTGTTTTCTACTTTGAGAATGAAAGATTGAATATAATCAAAGTAATTCAATACTACGCAAAGGTTAATTTGGATAATAATTTGAGTCTTTTTTTTTACTTCTGTAAAGTAATCGTTAACATTGAAATTGTGATCTATTATCTATTTTAGGTTGTGATCTATTATTCTATTTTAGGTTGTAATTTATCTTGTACTGAATAAATCCATACTTTTTATGTGGATTCTTTTAATTTTAATCTATAATGCGATAATGATTTCAGACATCGATGAATGCATAAACGGAAATTCATGCAACTCAATAACTTCCACCTGCCGCAATAACATTGGTTCTTACACTTGTCAATGTAAGCCTGGATATCAGAATCAAAATCCCACCACATGTGTGGGTAAGTATCTTAGAACGAAATAATGTTTTTCATTAATCAGCAAATGTTTTTTTCAATTTGTTTTAACAGTAAGCGTGCAATTTTTACCAAATTCTTTCCTGCAACCCATTATCTCACAATTCAAAAGGGCAAATTCTTAAAAATTGTTGAATTTACGAAGAATATCGGTAAATGGGTCATATTATTTTTGTAAGTAGTCAGTAGTTTTGAAAACAGTGTCGAATATCAAATTATGTAATTAGTAAATTAGTAATTTTTATGTAATTTATGTAATTAGTAAAATATTGTAAAATAAATAAAAATTGTAATTAATAATGTAATTAATTTCAATAAAATTTAGACTTTGACGAATGCCGATGTAGCAGCAATCTATGTGACCCTCAAAGTACCATCTGTCGTAACACTTTTGGTTCCTATTATTGCGATTGTAGGAATGGATATCAACGAGCTACAAATGATCCAAGTAAATGCACAGGTTTGTATTGGTGGTTGTTATTATTGTGAATGTATAACTGATTATCCACGAAATTTAATGCGATAAAATCTTATGAAAAGATTTGCCAATATGTTTTTCCATTTAAATTTATTGTTTTAACAATTAGCTAGTTAAATGCCATGCTCCTTGTATATATTTGTGTCAGTCAGTTGAATTATTATATAAATATTAATTTAGAAAATATACACTATATTTATTTTTTTGTGGAAAAGGTAATAAATACATTTTTGTTTATCTAAAATATATACAATAAACTTATGAATTAATACCCGAGTGTAAACTAAAGCCTGACCTATTTATGACCGAAACCTGGCGCGAAACGGGCATTATCGCCATCGATCGTCTCAGAGTTCTCACAGTGGTAGATCGACCATCTTCAGAACCGGGTCGGTTACTCCATCACTCTTCAATGAGTTCGACAATCTCCTGCCGCGCGTTTCAGCCCGGAAGAACGTATTAATAACTGGGGACTTTAACATCCGGGCCGAACGACCCCCACGCTATCACCTTTATTAAACTACTGAAAAGCGGCATTTACTCCCGCGTTCGCCAGCCGACCCACATCCTCTGAGGTTTTCTCCACGTCGTAGCCTCCCGCTCCGCGTCCTTCGTCCAGGGCCTTAGAGTCACGTGAACTTTTCAGATCATTATCTTCTCCGCTGGCGGTCGACCTCACGCCGACCGGCCCCTGTATACAAAACGGTCATTACAAGGCAATGGTCGCCTTCTCTCGACATATCTTCTCTCATCCAGAACGTTGAATCAACTCCAACTTCTCTCATCCAGAACGTTGAATCAACTCCAACTTTACAATGACGACGTTGACGTCTCCGCTATGCACCTCCATAATGCAATTCAGACAGCGATAGATCACCTTGACCCCCAGAGTTCCAAAGGCATCCGCGTTCGACCGTCCGACCCATGGTTCGACCACGAATGCCTCAATTCGAAAAAGAACGTGAGACGCCTCGAGAGAGTAGCGACCCAGACAGATTCCGACGTCAACGGAGTGGAGGTCGCATCGGATTGCCTACAGGTGTCTCATCAAATGTAAAAGAGAAGACTAGTGGAATAGCTCTACTGTGTCGTCCCGTCGATATCGAGAAGGTACGTCAACCGTTAACATCTCTCCACCGAAACCGCATTTCTCTGCGAATCCTCGGAAATCCTTCGCGCCGCGGGGGACGGCAAAGTGGCACTGCTAGTCCTCTTTGACCTTTCGACCGCCATTAACAATGGCAATCACAGCATACACCTCCAACGACTTGAGAGATCTTTCGGCTTCTCGGACTGCGTCCTTGAGTGGTTCCGGTCTTACCTCGCCGATCGTTCCTTCTAGGTCGGATTTGGTCACCCTCCTACCTGCCATTCACCCGAAGCGCACATATCCAGGGTAAAAGAGGCTTCAGGCCCACATCCAGAGTGCTCCCACAGGTCCATCGACGTCGTTGGCCCGAGGACATGGAACAAATTGGATCCCACAGCGACGACCTCAAGATCTTCCTCTTCAGGGAAAGTCAACCTCACTCCCTTCAGTGGCTTTGAAGTCCACCGGACATATGTCACTCTAACAAACAGAGTTGTTATTATTATTATTATTATTATTATTACCTTAGGCCAGGAAGCGATCTCACTTTAGTTTAACTTAGACGCCTGATAAATGGCCAGCCCATAGGGAAACATTTAACTGTCCCTGTAATAGATAGGTTTTATTCTATATTATTGTTTAGAATCGGTTAATTTTAACATCATAATTTAAAGAACTCTACAAATGCGAAGAAAGTATCTCGAACTTTTATTTACAATTAATTAAATTATGATTTTGATTGATTCCACGAACGCAGTGACATTTTTTTCAGATATTGATGAGTGTCAAACTGAAAAATACGATTCCACAGTAAATTGCACCAATTCGTTTGGAAGTGTAAATTTCAAATGTGAAGACGGATTATATATAAATAAAGAAAATGATATTTTGACGTGCAGTGGTTAATATGAACAACTAAATATTTTTCGTTATCAAATTGTAGAAATATTAACAGCTCATAAATAGTGTACAAATTATGAATTTAGCTCATTCAAATGTGGGAAAAATAATAGCAGTGATGTTTGTGTCATTACTACTGATAGTTCTCGGGACTATATTTGCTTTTCTGTGGAAAAGGTAACAAATATATGTTTGTTTATCTAAAATATATTAAATTAATCATTTTAATACGAAGAAAAAGAAATAGAATGAATGAAGAAATTCCAGAAGCCTACTTGATGGATATCACAAAACCAGTGACCAAAAATGGTATTTTCTGTTTCATTAATCAGTGTTTAAAGTAATTATTACGAGTAATTATTACAATCCGCAGATTTTCTCAATGTGGATCCAAAACAGAACAGCACCGGAATAAAAACAGAGGATATCATTAACTACATGAGTATGGTTTCAGAAAAACAATGCAGTGGGTTTGAAATCGAATTCGAAGTTCGTTTTGACTTTCTTTTGATTAGGATTGCTAGATAATAATTATTAAATTTGTTTGCATCAAACTGATGTGGTTTGTTGTGAAATAATATAATTATTTATGAAAATAATAAAAGGATAATTGGTGCCTTTCTTAAATTGCTTCGATTGAAACGAACATCTTATGCAATTAGCTCTCATCATTTCATACTTCCTTCATAAGTCTTTTGATGGGCGTCTCAATTAGATGCAATTATTTTCAAGCAAAAATCTTTTTTTCTTAATTTTGGTATTTGTTTAAGAATTAAAGTAAAATATTTTAATTATAAAAATTCCACCAAAATAACAGTATTATTTGTAAAGTTATTAAGCAAGAATAATATTTCAGGATATCTCAAAAGTACCAGAAGAGAAGGCTTCTACATCGTACGCGCAACAACAAGAATTGAAATCTTTGAATCGCTTCCAAAACATTTTGCCATGTTGGTATAAAATATAAATTATATAAAAGATATCTTACACCATTGTTTCATTATTAACACATTTAATTATAGACGATGATACGAGAGTAATATTATCGAATACAGGAGAAAAGTTTTCAGATTACATTAATGCCAGCCATATTACGGTAATTTTAGTCACGACTTATGGAAGTTACAATAATATATTAATTTACTAAATTACTTAATTTAATGCAAAAAATGTGACAAATTGACAGAATCAAAACTATGAAATATATAATCGAGTTTAAACGTTGTTATTAACAGGACTTGGAAAATACTGTTCCTCTCATTGCAGCCCAAGGTCATATACAAATACAAATAACATCTAAAATCCTTAACGAAATAAATAATATTGTTTATGATAATTATTCATTTCTTATTCTCAGGTCCAACAGAACAAACTGTGAATGATTTCTGGAGGATGATAATAGAACAACATGTTAATGTTATCGTTATGTTGACTGAATTGGTTGAAAATAGCAAAGTGAGAAGCGCGAAGAAATTATGGAAATATTATTAATTAATACATAAATGTTTCTCGAGATAAGGAACAAATTATTTCGTTTTTTTTTTTAAACAGAACAAATGTTTTCTATACTGGCCTGAACAACAAGAAGATGAAATGGAATTTGGTAACATTTTAATTACTAACTCTTCAGTTATTACTTGGAAATTATTTTTAAGAAGGCAGTTAAAGATTAGAATCAAGGTAAGAAATTTTAATAATGTTAAATTGTGTAAAAATATATTAATTAAAAATTTGCAATATTAGAATAACGTTTCATCAAGACTTGTGACTCAGTGGCAATACTTGGCTTGGCCTGACCACGGAGTTCCAACAGATGTTCAGTCCTTTCTGAGATTCAGAAACAACGTTCGTGCTTCGATGGATAAAAGTGGGAAAACTCTTGTACATTGCAGGTTGGTAATCTATAATAATATATTCAAAGTTGAATTTTGTCACTGTTTTTATTAAATTACATTGTTAAATACCCCTTAATGAGTCACCATGTTTTCTAATTTTCTTTATTAATTTATTAATACAAATCCAAGTTCTGGAGTCGGAAGAACAGGTTGTTTCATTGCAATTGATGTGTTGTTGGAAGATACAACAACAAAAGGAAGTGTTGATGTTGTGTCGTGTGTCAGAAAATTGAATCAGCAAAGATTTCAGTCGATTCAAACCAATGTAACTTGACTTTCTAATATTAATTTGCAGAAACTAATGAATTGGGATTTTGCGATTTTGGTAAAATTAACATTACAGAATATTCATAGTATTAAAAAATCTCATGCCATGAATATTTTTAATATTTTGTTATTATGCACCCAAAGGAACAATATTATTTTATCTATTTGGCATTAAAAGTGGCTTTTGAAGAAACAAATACTTTTATCCCGATGTCCACTTTTCATAATCATTACCTTGAAATGTTAAAAGATAAAAAAGATGGAGAATCAAAATTGTCTCGTGAATTAAAGGTAAGTAGAATGCGTTTATTTAATTTTTTCAAAATGATAAATAAATTATATTTCTAAAGAAACTACTCAATGAAACATTTGAAGAAAAGAAAAGTGAGTTCCCCTGTATAAATTTAGTTATCAGAGCTTTTAACCTGTATTTATTAAGAAGAAAACTGATAATTTGTAATTAAATACAATTCACCACTCAGGCAATTTTTATTCAAAAGAGATAACGATTCCAAGTGATAAGTGGAACGTTTATTCTGATGAGGTGAGCAAAAAGTAATTTTAATTAAAACAAACGATGAATACAGGGTTAAACAAATAATAAATGCAATACTTTCAGACAAACGAATCTAACAAATTCATCTATGCGACTTTTCCCCAAGAATCTGACATTGATAAGTTTTGGGAAATCTGTGAGCAAGATGTTAATTTTATTGTGTTATTAGATCACACCAAGGTATCTTAATTGACGATAAATTTGTTTTATATATTAAAAACTGAACATATTGATAATTTGATTTTGGTGTTACAGAAATAGATGATAAATT
Organism: Hirudinaria manillensis; assembly: GCA_034509925.1. Lineage (NCBI taxonomy): Eukaryota > Metazoa > Annelida > Clitellata > Hirudinida > Hirudinidae > Hirudinaria > Hirudinaria manillensis. The sequence goes on along the minus strand of CM067536.1, from coordinate 2,359,946 downwards.
ATTTATTAAAACATTAACTTAATAAATATCCTTTTAAAATAATGTAAATTAAAAATTAGGAATCCCAATCAACGTTTCTTCCAACGAGTGAAAAATCCATGACATGTCAGAAATTTGTATTAAATCTAACAAAAACCTTAAATCTCGGATTGTTTCACGCGGATGTAATAAATATGGCATCACAAGATGGCGGTAAAATTTCTGCAAAAGTTAGTTTTCATAAAGTTCAATTCATTTCACTAAACTTTCATGAAAGATTTTAAAGTTTTCTACATTTATGTAAAAATTATTGATTAATTTGTAACGATTTTTTTAAGTCGACAGAATCATTTGAAAGACAATTCACAGTTTTTCGGGTTTATGTGAATAATAGTGAATTCCTAACAAAAGAATTATTTATGGCAATCAAAAATCAAGTCTACCTTGTTTCAACCAACCAATCTCCGAATGGATCGATATCGATATTTGTCCTGAGCAGGTATATGGAATTTTAGACTGTTTAAAGATTTGTGAAAGATTCGTAAATTTCAATTTATATTACTATTATTGATAAATCCCATTTTCAGAAACAATTTGAAACTGGCATCATTTTATGTTGCCTGCTGTAAATTATTTGAACAAATGGAGTCCCACAAGGAAGTGAGTGTCTACAACACAGTACTTGATCTTCACAGAGAAATAGATCAGCCTGTCTTTACATTGGTAACTTTTGACATTTCAAACAATGGCAATTTGATTTCTTAACATTTCAAGAAGTTTGTTAATTGATTTTATTTATTTTAGGCACAGTACAAAAAGTTGTACGAAATAATAGACGAAGAAGTGACTTCCAAAGATTGTACATAAATTAGATAAACCTTATTTCCTGATTGTCGATTTCGGAAATATTTATAGTTGGCTTTTTTTATTATTTTATACTGTTAATCCATTTTAATTAAGTTATAAGTTACGTAAGACATCTTACAAGTTAATATATTTAATATTATATTACGATTAGTGAAGCAATTTATTGTGCGTATATATTATATAGATATGTTTTCACAAGCTCTGCTTGTAACATAAAAACGGACCATTCCGATATGCCTATTGAATTCAATGTGTTTTTCTTACTTCTTTTAAAGTGTTTGTTCAATAAAGTCAAATAAATGAATTCCTTTTAAATTATATTTCGTCCGTTCCATTGGTTTTCTAAAATTGACGTCGTCTTTATAAAAATAAATGGTTATTGGAAGGAATTATAAGCTTATTATTTTCAGATTTGAGCATTAATCATTACAAGAATAGAATTTAGAATGTATGAAATTAAAAACCAACGACTTTGAAAAAGGAGCGGTAACAAATCATAAGGTTCGCGATCGACATATTTATTGATTTAAAATAGAGAGTATTCTCTGAATATAGTAAATCAAACAATCAAAATATTGATTTATAAAATTGCAACATGCATATTATTTATAATATCAGAGAGTATTGCATATTTGCCAAATCAACAATCTCAATTTCCTTATTAATTCCAAGCTTCTTACAGCTTGTATTGAAGATTGCAACCTTCTTTCAACTTGAGCTCCAATTCTGTTTGAACATCTTGAATGAGGAGGAAATATCAAACTCCTAACATTGTTTTATTTGAAGATTGTTTTGACATTGCTCTCTCCAGGATTTAAAATTGTCGAAGGATATGACTGAGAAATAATTAAATGAATGATTTAACAAAATAAATAAATTATTTTCGATCCTTGTTTCAAAGTACTAGAATAAGATTTATTTAAATGCCACATAAGATTCCCGTGATGTCTCTTCACGAATTTATTTAAGCATCATATGGGAATCAAGCAGAAAGTTTTGTATTTCTAAGTTGCTCTTAAATTTTGAAGAAAATTCATTCATTGTTTTAATATATATATCATCTTTGCTAATATGTTTTTCCAGGGATTGATATTTTCACCCTTAGCTACCTTTGAATGGCCTTTTATGTTTTTACTTGTTTTGAACTTATTTTAAATTAAAAGAAATATTCATAGTGAAGCGTAGACTGACAAAGTGCACTGAGGCCTCACATTTAACTCTCTGTTGCAAGTAACTTCCTTGTTTCAAGCGTTTAATAGAGGAGACCATTTCATAATTGCACAGTTGTCTAAGTTGACGAAAATGTATTTTTATCTGATTGCTATATTCATGATATTGAATTTTAATTTTAAAGAGGGTGAGTTATGCTCTAATATTACACAATTTTTCGTATTTATAATGCAATTTGTAATTGATATGAAATTTATATGGTTGTTTAATCGATTTGACTTTATTATATAATATATAAAATAAAGGATAATATTTATAGAAATTAAATCTAGTCAAAATTTGTTTTGCAGGTTATAGTAACCTAATTAGGCATTACATGGGCTGCTCTCAAACCTTTGATACTAATAAACATCATAAGGATAAATCATCGGTTACATCATGTATTGAGGAGTGTAAAGCTAATACATATATATATACGTTTGCTGCTTTAAAAGTCAGTTTAATTGTATTTGAAAATTATTTTGTCAATTATTATTTATTATTTAATTTAAATTTGAAAGAATGGCAACGAATGTTATTGTGGAAATAACCTTGGAATATTAAGTAAAGGAAGTAATTGTCGGAAATGGTGCAAGGAATCAGGAGAATATTGTGGGGGAGATCAATATTACAGTGTTTATTCAAGTTTGGGATTTTATTATTATTTGAAACGAATCAATCGTTACAAAAAAAAATTAAAACAACTGCATCTCTTTGACGTAGTTTGTTCAATTGGAACACATGGAAAAGACTGTGACAAACCATGCAGCAGATGTCAAAGCAATGTTCCTTGCAAGAGAAAAAATGGCGAAATTTGTTTCCCAACAAATTGTCGCAAAGAATTACATGTCAATTGTTACATCGGTTGAGAAATATCATAAATTAAGCTGTTCTATTAGAGTCTCATATTGATATTATGAAAATTAATCGCAGCTCGATTTTTGAATATCAACGTTGCCTTCAATCGACCTGTTTATCAAAGTTCAACTTATCATGATGGTCGGCAAAATTATCCTGCTTCATTAGCTGTTGATGGAAATAATATTATTGATGGAAGTACATGTAGTCGAACCAATGAGGATGAGAATCCATGGTTTTATGTTGGCCTTCAAATGGAGACATTAATAAGTAAAGTTGTCATCACCAACAGAGATGATCAAAACGGTACAAACGCAGAAAAATATTTGATATTAATTAAAACCGAACTCAATCAAATTAAATTATTTACAAAATGTTAACAGCAGCCAAACTTGAAGACCTCGAGATCCTTCTATCAAATGATACTCCTGACGTTTCCAAAAATTCAAATTATAAATGTAATGTTGCAAGGAAGGATACTTCTTCAAGAATTGAGTTAAGCTGCAATTCAAATTCTAAACATCGATATCTAATTGTAACAACTCGAAAGAAAGCATATCTTTCAATATGTGAAATTGAGGCATACGTAAAAGGTGGTTTATTTTAAAACTATTTATATGTTATTTTAATATGCTCTAATTTTAGGATGCAACTATTTTATATTTTACAGATTGCAGAAATAACCAGGATTGTGGATATAATGAGGAATGCGATAGTTCATCATATATTAGTGGGGCCTACCACAACCGTTGTATTTGTAAGAGTGGATATCTATTTGACAATTCAGGGTGCATTGGTTTGTGATTCTGTATAATTCAATTGCATATTATTCATGAAATAATAATGTCACATGAAATATATGAAATATTGTTTGTCAAATGTCAAGGATTATTAACTACAATTTATTAATTGGTTTACAAATAAACAATGTTTTAAAATATCAACGTTGCAAGCAGTCATAATAAACATACTAAAACTGATTAAATTGAAATGATTAACATCATGCAAATAGTTACATTGAATTTAATGATTTGTTACTGATATTAAAAAGAACAAAAAAGATAAAGATAAAACTTCTTTACAGACATTGATGAGTGCAAAGGAAGCAATTCATGTAACACAACATTGTCTACGTGTGTCAATACCAATGGTGGTTACACTTGTGAATGCAAAACTGGATATAAGAATGCTGATAATATGAGGTGCATCGGTAAGATATGTTTATGTAATTTGAAATGTTGATAAATATTGATTTGCAATGATATTTCAGATTATGACGAATGTACGTTGAACATCCATTCATGTGATAATAAAAGCAATTGTATCAACATAATTGGTTCCTATTATTGTGAATGCAAAATTGGATATCAACAAGATAATCGAAATAGATGCAAAGGTATTTAGTATAATATTCTAATAAAATTTTACATACTAAAAACATTAGGAGGGAGGTTTTCAAGAAACCGTATGTATCCGGATTATTTTATACTTACAAAATGTATGAGGTAATAACCTTTTGGCCATGTACTGGCTTTAAATAAATAAAACGTAGGTGAAAGCCGTTTCTCGGTAAGAAGAATGAAATTAAAATAGAATGAGTCTGGAAGATAAGATTCATTGCTTGATTGCTGAACGCATATCATTGACAACAGATTTAAATAAACTGACTCGATATAAATTATACTCTTTAACATTATGTTAGATAGAAAGATTAAAGATTTTAATTAATCCTATTTAAACTATTTTTTTAGAAATAAGACGTATGTTCAACTTAAAAATTTGCATTTACTTTATGGCTTGTGTAGCGAGTTTTTATTTATTATTTTCGTGTTACACAATGTAAAATGAATTTTAAATAAAAGATGTTTGAATGCTTAAAAACGGAACAACATGTACATTCCATAATTTTAAGTAACCACTGCTAATGTTTGTTTTTTTATACTTGGCTCTCGAATGCCAATCGCAAACAATTTAATTGAAAACCACTGCACTCTGACCTACATTTTATATTTTATATTTTACTCTCTGTTATACCACGGAATCTGTATAAGACTTAATTGACATGCAGATGCTTTTAATTTTAATTTTTCGAACAATTGTTGCGAAATTGATTTCAGACATCGATGAATGCAGTGTCAGGCCGAGTTTATGCAACTTAACAATTTCCACCTGCCGCAATAATGTTGGTTCTTACACTTGTGAATGTAAGCCTGGATATCAAAATCAAAATCCCACTACATGTGTGGGTAAGTATGACGTGAAATCTTAGAACGAAATAATGATTTTTTATTAATCAAGAAATGTTCTTTCAATTTATTATACCGGTAAATATGTAATCTTTTTTAAAATCTTTTCTGCATAATACTATCTTATAATTCAAAGATGCGATGGAAAATTTTTAAATATTGCTCATATCATTAAGAATATTTATCTTATTATTTTTGGAAGTAAATGAAATATTACAATTAATATTAATATTAATTTCAATAAAATTCAGATTCTGACGAATGCCGGTTTAACAACCATTCATGTGATCGTCAAAGCACCAATTGTCATAACACTATTGGTTCCTATTATTGTGAATGTAAAAATGGATATCAACAAAATAGAAATGATCCAAGTAAATGCACAGGTTTGTAATTGGTGGTTCTTATTATTGTGGATGTAGAACTTGATGTGAAGGAGATCTAAAGCGATGCAATACTATTAAATGCCAAGATTTGCATATCATTATGGCCATTTCATGTTATTGTTTAAGCAACTAGCACGGTAGCTATATCCTTAAATCTTATTTGCACTTTTATTCAATAATTTTCACAATTTTAAAATATGTTCAGACATCGATGAATGCAGAGTCATGCCGAATTTATGCAACGCAACAACTTCTACCTGCAATAATGACGTTGGTTCTTACACTTGTGACTGTAAAATTGGATATAAAAAAAAACATCACTACCCTAACATATGCGAGGGTAAGTAAATCACAAAAGATCATCAAATATCGATGATATATTGTCATGAGTAATTCATCTCGTAAACCGTTGATGTGATAAATAAACCTTATAAGGCCGTTTTAAATTTTACTGCTAAATATTTGTTATATCACATGAAATTGATTTTGTAGTTGTAAAGAATTATTATTATTATTATTATTATTATTATTACAGTTATTATTAATAGTTAATATTTATGATTATTTCAATTCGCAGACATTAATGAATGTCCTCAAAGTATATGCGATGCTTCGTCAACAACGTGTGAAAATACGGTGGGTAGTTTTAAATGCAACTGCCTCCCTGGTTTTACACCATGGACCTTGACCAGCTGCTCAGGTAATTTAACGTCCATTAAATGACGCTATATCCTATTAACGTGATGGTATGCATTAATACAATTATCAATATTTATCCAAGTCAGTTAATTAAATTATTTAATGGCATCGTGTCAAATTTAAATCAAGAACGTATGTAATCATGTAACCAACAATATCCGTGTTAATAATCAGTTAGTAGTAATAATATAATTATATTAACATTAAAGATGTCGACGAATGTGAGGACAAGAAACACAATTGTGATCTTTCAACAACAAAATGCGTGAATAACAAGGGTTCCTATCGTTGTGACTGCAAAGATGGGTTTGAGAAAATCCGTAACAGTAATACTTCCTGCAAAGGTGAATTTCATATTCATTATAAAATATGGGAAATAGCGAAATAATAATCTTCTGTAATCATCTGAAATATTAATTTAATGCAAACATTTAACTCAAAGATGTTGACGAATGTTCGAAAAATGTTTGTGATAAAACATCGACGATTTGTAAAAATTTTGTTGGAAGTTATTCTTGCCATTGCAAAGATGGATTTGAAAACCTCAATAAAAATAAATGCTCAGGTTAGTAGTTCTTTAGCATTAATTTAGACACATAAACAGCGATATCTAAAGGATCATTTAAACTATTAGGCAATTACATTACAATTATAAGAACATAGACATAATAAACATAAAATATTGTTGTAACCCGGGGTCTGATGAATTAATTAACGTAAGGATATCTTTATTGGATTTAACTAATGGTAAATACGGCTGGACGATTTGGTCGATTGCTTGTCCCGATCGGAACTACTTAATGACTCGAATCGCTAGATACGACTTCGAAATAAAAGATTCTGAATATTAACTAAACTTAATTAATTAATTAAATAATTAATTAATTAATGTCAGGGATCCAACATTGCCCCCTCCTTAAATCTGTTCGTCCCGAACAGGCTGTTCTGTTTCTCCGTGATATTTTGCTAATCGATTGCTGTGGACCACTTTCATTCTAGTCCTTGCTGATTTCTGTATGCGGTATACCACGTCGTTTATTTTCTTTATGATTCGGTATGGTCCTTCCCAATCTTTTTGTAACTTTGGTGACTTCCCTTTTTTTCGTTGGGGGTTGTATAGCCAGACTAGTTCATTTTCTTTAAAGCTTATATCATTGGCTTGCCTATCGTATCTCGCTTTGGCTTGATCGCTATTAACGCCTATATTTTTCCGGGCAACCTGGTGTGTATCGGCCAGTGTATTTCTTAGGCTTGAAACGTAGTCACATGCCGACTTGGGTTCCTCTGCTCTTCCGAACATCATATCGGCAGGAAGACGAATCTCCCTCCCGAATGTCATTTTCGATGGACTGATTCCTGTCGTTTTATGCACGGCTGTCCGGTAGGCCATAAGGAAAAGCGGCAGGTATCTGTCCCAGTCATCTTGCTGTTCACTTACCATTTTTGACAAATACTGTTCCATGGTCCTGTTAAATCTCTCGACCATACCGTCCGATTGTGGATGTAATGCAGTGGTTCTTGTCTTATGGATTCCAAGGTTTTCGCATAGCTCTTGAAATATTTTCGACTCGAAATTCCTTCCTTGGTCCGAATGTAACTCTAATGGCACCCCGAATCGACTAATCCAATTATTTACGAGAGCATCAGCTACATTTTCCGCCTCCTGATTTGGCAGTGCAAACGCTTCAGTCCATTTGGTGAAGTAATCGCTGATCACTAATATGTACCGATTTCCCTTCTTTGATGCAGGGAATGGTCCGGCAATATCCAAAGCTATTCTTTCAAAAGGTACTCCCACATTATAAGGTTGCATTAGACCTTTAGTCTTCTTTTGAGGACCTTTACTGGTTGCGCAATTAGTGCAATTCCTACACCACTCCTCAACGTCTTGTTTGTAGTGCAACCAGTAAAACCTCTCCCTCACCTTCCTGATGGTTTTATTCACTCCTAGGTGTCCGCCTGAGGTTCCGTTATGGAATTCTTGTAACACCTCAGAGACGCAAGATCTCGGGAGTACTATTTGAAGGTGATAGTCGGTGCCATCCTCTGTTTCCCACTTCCTATGTAGGAGTCCATTACTAATTCTCAAGGAATCCCACTGTGCCCAATAGGACTTAGTAACTTCTCCGTGCTCCGCTATCTGTTGCCAATCTGGTTTCACCCCGGCCTCCATCCACTGTAGTATGGGTGCAAGTGCTTCGTCTCTTAATTGTAGATCTCGTAACCCGCCTTCCGTCCAGGGTTCGGGAGCCGTGATACGAATTTGTCGACATTCTTCGGTTTCCTGTTTTTTCTCTGCGTTGTTGCAGTGTCTGCAGTTAAGTGGACAAGGACGTCGTGATAGCGCATCAGCGTTGTTGTGTATTTGACCTCTCCTGTGTTCAATATTGAACTGAAAACCCTGTAGTTTTTCAATCCACCTCGCCATCTGACCTTCTGGGTTTTTAAAGTTTAACAGCCACCTCAGAGAGGCGTGATCCGTTCTTAGCAAAAACGGCTGGCCCAAAAGATATTTCTGGAAATGTTTCATGGATTCTACTGCTGCTAATAATTCTCTCCGGGTCACGCAATAGTTCCTTTCCGCTTTAGACAGTGAACGGCTATAAAATGCTAGAACTTTTTCTTCATTTTCAACTTGCTGGGAAAGAACTGCCCCGATTCCATAGTTACTGGCATCTGTATCGAGGATAAAAGGTAATCCGGGAATAGGATATGCCAGGATCGGTGCCGTTGTCATAGCTTCTTTCAGATCATCAAATGCTTTCTCACAGCTGTCGTTCCAGATAAATGGTTTGCCTTTTACAGTAAGCTCATGAAGGCTTTTTGCGATGTTTGAAAAGTTGGCAATAAATCGTCTGTAATAGGTACAAAGTCCTAAGAAGCTTTGAAGTTCCTGGATATTTTTGGGTACAGGCCAATTTTTTACTACCTCGACTTTATCTGGATCTGTACTAACACCTTCAGAAGATACGATATGGCCAAGGTATTTGACTTCTTTTTTAAAGAGTGAGCATTTCTTTGGACTCAGTTTCATGCCTGCCTCTCTAATCCTACTAAATACTTCTCGGAGGTTGTCTAAATGTTCTCCAAATGTTTTTCCGACAACAATTATGTCATCCAAATATACTAGGCATACTTTCCAATTGAGTCCCCTTAGTATATGTTCCATTAATCTTTCAAACGTCGCGGGGGCATTGCATAGCCCGAACGGCATGACAGTGAATTGCCATAATCCTTCACCTGTCGAGAAGGCCGTTTTTTCCTTATCGTCAGGATGTAACTCCACTTGCCAGTAACCACTTTTGAGATCTAATGTGGAAAAAATTTTTGATCCCGAGAGAGTGTCTAAAGTATCATCGATTCTAGGTAAGGGGTAGCTGTCCTTAAGTGTCATTTCGTTCAGCTTTCTATAGTCGACACAAAAACGAAGTGATCCATCTTTCTTCTTAACGAGTACCACCGGTGAGCTCCAGGGGCTATTTGACGGTTCAATAACCCCTTGGTCTTGCATTTCTTTTATCATTTCCTTGGCGTTTGCTCTTGTAGCTAAAGGAAGTGGACGGGGGTTTTGTCGAATGGGTTTAGCACCGGCCGTATTTATTTGATGTTGCACGAGGTTAGTCCTACCCAAAGGGCTGTCCTGTTCAGCCATTATATCCTGAAATTCGCTAAGCAGATTTTTCGCTTGTTGATAATCTTCTTTTTGTAGAGTTTTGTCTAAATCTTTCAGGAGATTGTCCATTAATGGTTTAGACATGGTATCTCTTTTGATATGCTTATTTCCACTTCCATCTAATGTTAATATGCGTTCCACGTTCCTGCAAAGTGCGATAGGTGTTCCTGCTTTGATCTGTCGGTCCTGGTCAGATAGATTCATTACCCTCAGTGGAACTCTGCCGGTGTTCAGTTTGACTAGTGCTCGTCCTATTAGTAGTCCTTGGCCAATGCCCGATTGATCTTCGACTGCTCCTATACCAAATTTTGTATAGTCACCTTCTAGCCCGCCCCAAATTAAGCTTTCCGACTGTGCCGGGATGGTCTCGTTTTGTGATACTTTTACGAACGTGTCTTTGACTTCTGTATCCCCATAGTGTAGAGGAATCTCCATCGTTCCTTGTTTAAGGATGCCGCCTTTCATGTCAATGGAAATTCCGTAACGTCGCATGAAATCCAATCCCAGTATACATTCATCTGTGATATTGGCTATCATGAATTCTTGTTTGAATGACTTGCCTCCTAAATCTACTGTAATGGCTGTGGTTCCCTGGACTGGCACTAATTCCCCTGTGGCTGTTTTTAGCTTGTAATTTTTGGCTACGGTTATTTTACTGCTTTCTGCTAACTTTGGTTGGATAATGGATGCAGATGCCCCTGTGTCTATTACCATATTGTATTCATTCCCTCCTATTTTTCCTTTAACTCCCAGCGATGATTCTTTCCCTAGTGCTGTAACGTGAAAGATGAGTGGGGCATTTCGAGTTTGCTGAACCGATCTTCGCCCCTTAAAATTAGTAGCTTCAGGTTTTTCTGATTTAGAGGGCTCTCTCCAGTACTGCTGGTTTTTGGAGAAGGTCGTTCTACATTCTCGGGCTAAATGGCCAGGCTTGCTACACCTGAAGCACCTTGGTCTTCTATCTATCACCTGGAATCTTAAGTTTCTTTGGGGCTTGCTGAGGTCATTGACTTGTCGGACTATTTTTTTAATCATTTCTCTGTCTTTATCTTTATCTTTCTCCTTGTCTTTGTCTTCCTGAACTTCAACTTTCTTTACATTCAAGCTTTTTTGGATTGAGGCTCTTGCCGCTTCAATGGAGATTGCAAACGCCAATGCTTCATGGCTGGCCTTTTTTCCATGAATTTTTAGTGCCATTTTGGTTTCCGCATCCCTTATCCCATCAACGAAGGCGTCAGTTACAATGTTTTCAATGAAATCTGTTGACTGTCCTGGGTGGGCTAAGTATGCGAGTCTTCTGACGTCAGCTTCTAATTCTTGGAGTGATTCGCCCTGTTTTTGCGTACGGTTTTTTAATTCGTTTTTATGTACTTCCAGCATGTGGCAATTCCCAAATCTTCTTTCCATTGCTTCTACTATTTCTGAATAGGCTTTACAGTGTAGCATTGTTTGCAAAAGCTCGGCTGCCCTTCCTCGCTGTACCATTATCAGCTCTGTTGCTTTTTCCTCTTCGGTCCACTTGTTACGTTCAGCGGCAATTTCAAACTGATGTCTGAACACTGCCCATGGCCCTTGTCCGTCGAATAGTGGGGGTCTCGTTGTTTTCTCTCTTCCATATGTCTCTATTTTTGATTCATTGTACTTCTTAAACTTCTCTATTTCCCTCTTCTGCTCTTCTTTTAGTGCATCTAATTCTGCTTTAACCTTACTAAGGTCGGCCATTTCCTTGGATGATCTGAGGTTGGCTACGTCAGTTTTTAACTTTTCCATGGATGTCTGGAATTTGGCTGCATCAGTTCTTACCTCTTCCCGCAGAACATCCATGGATGTCTGGAATTTGGCTACGTCTGTCTTTACCTGCTCCCGTAAAACATCCATGGCTACCTGGAAGTTGGCTATATCGGATTTCATGTCCGACCGCAAATCATCAATGTCGCATTTCATATCTGACCGCAAAGCATCCATATCGGATTTAATAGCTAACCGAAGGGCTTCAGATCCTTCTTTCTTTTTCGGATCCTCAAATCCATACTCTGATGGATCATGATTATTTTCCAAAAGCCACTTCTCGAGCCGTTCTTGTAGTTCGGCTTTTAGACCATTTGCATCCAGGCCTCGATTTCTTAGTTCCCGTTTTAAATCGAAAACGCGCAACTCGTCCAGTATCTTAGGTCCCATTTCTGTCGTTGAAACTCGCTGTCTTTACCTCTAGTGAATCGATATCCCTTTACGACGCTAAATCCCACTCCTGACACCAATGTTGTAACCCGGGGTCTGATGAATTAATTAACGTAAGGATATCTTTATTGGATTTAACTAATGGTAAATACGGCTGGACGATTTGGTCGATTGCTTGTCCCGATCGGAACTACTTAATGACTCGAATCGCTAGATACGACTTCGAAATAAAAGATTCTGAATATTAACTAAACTTAATTAATTAATTAAATAATTAATTAATTAATGTCAGGGATCCAACATTATTAAATATAAAATATATTCCCTCAGACATTGATGAATGTTCGTTGAAGAATGATTGTGACCAACAAACCACAACATGTCAAAACATTTATGGTGGATACAAATGTCTTTGTAACAGTGGATATGACTACCCATCTGAGACAAACAGAAGTTGTAGAGGTTGATTTATTATTTCTGATTCATTTACAATTTTAAAAATAATGATTGTAAAATTTTCGTAACAAAATATGCGACCAACCAAAAATTTTATATATAATAGAATGAAATCAAGTGTGTATTACATTAATATATACAGAGACAGTTTTTTTAGATTTTATAAAATACATTTGAAATATAATAATTATCTGGAATCATTTGAAATATTATTTAATGCAAATATTTAACTCAGATATTGACGAATGTTTGAGAAATGCTTGTGACGAAACTTCGACAATTTGTAAAAATGTTGTTGGAAGTTATTCTTGCCGTTGCAAGGATGGATTTGAAAACTTCAATATAAATAAATGCTCAGGTTAGTAGTTCTTTAGCATAAATTTAGGGACACAAACAGCGATATCTAAAGTATCATTTAAACTATTAGGCAATTATATTAAAATTATAAAAACATAAATATTAAATGTTTAATATACACCCCAGACATTAATGAATGTTCGTTGAAGAATAATTGCGACCAACAAACCACAACATGTCAAAACATTTATGGTGGATACAAATGTCTTTGTATCAGTGGATATGAATATGCATATGGGACAAACAGAAGTTGTAGAGGTTGATTTATTAAAAACTTTGGTTGTAAAACGTTTATCTGCATGTATAAGTACAAGTGAAAATGCATATATACTTATATAAAAAAAATGATCATAATCTTGTGTTCCTAATGACATATTAGTTTGTGTTCAATTGATTTATTTATTTTATTAATAATATACTTGACATCGTTACAATTAGGTGCAATTATATGATTAAATCATTATTGTTATTCATCATGGAACAATATTATTTAATTTTAAATCAATTGCAATTAAATAGTTTAATATTTTCTTTCTTTTTTTATAATTATTCTATTTATTGGAAATTATTTACGATAATTATGACTCATTATCTACTTGACCCGTTAATCTGGCTTAAAAACAAAATTTAATAACATTTTTGTGAATTTTAAAATAATTGGAATTAATTAGACATAAATGAATGCGAAAAAATATCTTTCAACAAAACATCAACAAAATGCATCAACAAGGATGGTTCGTACGTACTTCAATGTGAGGAAGGATTTGAAAATCAAAGCAAACTTTGCCAAGGTTTTTATTTATTTACTTACAATTTATTTATAAATAATTTATATACTCTTAATTTGTTTATAAGTTTTTTATTTATTTGTTTATAAATGCTGTTGCATTTGTTTTAAAATGCATCAATTACCTGATGCTATCTAATTACTTGACCTATTATTAAGAGTTTTAAATTATTCACGAGTGTACCGATTCGTTTATGTAAATATAATTAGCTTTTATAATTATGTAATTTGATGATTACAAAATATAAATATAATTAATCTTAAATATAAATGTTTAACATTAGCAGATTAATTATGTTTTAAACTGTTAGTCAACCAAATTTCAATTGACACTGATATCGTCTTTGAAGTTGCCATTAATAAGTCCTATTGAACCATAATTATTGAGGCCACGTCAATCTTGATATTGATAATTATTGATATATCAAAATGTAATTAGTAGTATAGCTATTTATTTTTATAGGTTTATAACAAATTCAATAATATTTGGTTCTTACTTGATTCGTAAGTAAAACGAAATATTTTTCAGATATTGACGAATGTAAAACCGAGAAGTATGACTCCACAGTAAATTGCACCAATTTGTTTGGAAGTGTGAATTTTAAATGTGAAGATGGATTTTATTTAAACAAGGAAAATGATATTTTGAAGTGCACAGGTTTGTATCTGAATAACTGAATATGTTTTATTGCTATAAGCGTTGTTATGAATTTAAATAACATCTAAATAGCTGTAAATGATTTTGAAATTATTTTACCCTAAATGTGTTACGAATTTAATGTAGCTCATTCAAATGCGGCCAAAATAGTGGCAGGGTTGTTTGTGATGTTGGTACTGATAGTTTTCGGAGGACTTATTGTTTTTCTATGGAAAAGGTAACAAAATGTATTTTCTGTTAATCTAAAAAATTGTAATTAATAAATTTAAATTGTACATTTTGAGGAATCGAAACAGAATGCGTGAAAAGAAAATGCCCTCAAAAGCCTGCGAGATGAACAATACCACAAGACCAGCGACCCAAATTGGTATTACCAACGTCTTTCAGGTGTCATTCGTCACATATTAATTAAAAGGTGAATAATACTTTCCATAGAGGTTGTTTATAGCAACGTTGATCCAAAGCAGAGCACCACTAGAATCAAAACGGAGGATTTGGGCGACCACATAAGGATGGTTTCAGACAAGGACAGCAGTGGCTTTGAAAATGAGTTTAAAGTTTGCTTTTTAATTCATTCTCAGTCAGAGTTAGAAAATTTTACTAATACATTTGGTTAGCTGAACATAAATAATTTTTAATTAATAATAACGTGATAATAAAAGGATATAAGAACATATAAATGAATATAAATTGTTTCAAAATGAAATGCTGACGCAATTAACTGTAATAATGATTTCATACTTCCTTATCGTTCTTCATCTCTTCAAATAGATGCAATTATTGACATTTTTTTTAATTTAGGCGTTTTTAGAGTCAAACGTTTAATTTGTGAGATTCTCACCAATACCCTTTCTAACTGAATTGAAACTAAAACCGTAGGCAATCCCTAAAGCTATGGAGATGTCAACATCGTATGCACAACAACAAGAATTGAAATCTTTGAATCGCTTCCAAAATATTTTTCCATGTTGGTATAAAATACAAAATACAAAATAGCACAACAACACTCAACATTGTTTGGTCGTTACTTCATTTATATTTAATTATAGACGATGATACGAGAGTAATATTATCGAATACTGGAGAAAAGTTTTCCGATTACATTAATGCCAGCCACATTCATGTTAGTAACGAATTAAAATGTTAAACTAAGTTAACCCTTGTATTTCCACCAGTGTAATTATTATTAATTATTGTAAATTATCAAATATATTTTATGAATAATGAACTTTATTTTAATAACGAAATCAAAATTATATCAAATATTGAGTTTTAAACGTTGTTTTTGCTGTTACCAGGGTTTTGAAAATACTGTTCCTCTCATAGCAGCCCAAGGTTAATTAACAATCTGAATAATAATTTGATTTCTTAACTAAATAAATATATTTAAAGTTATTTAAATAAATTATTCATTTCTTATTCTCAGGTCCAACAGAACAAACTGTTAATGATTTCTGGAGGATGATAACGGAACAACGTGTCAATGTTGTCGTTATGTTGACCCAATTGGTTGAAAATAACAAGGTTATTCTTTATAACTGATTGATCAGAATGACCGAGTCAATAGCAAATTTAAATTTAAACCGATACAAAATTGTAAAATTCATTATAATTTACGGAATCTCAGGGAAGAATATAATTCAAGTATTTACTAGTCAATCGGTTTAATCATTGTTAACAGGATAAATGCTTCTTATACTGGCCAGACTCGGAAGGGGAAAGAAAAGATTTTGGCAACGTTTCAGTTACAAATTCATCTGTCGTTGCTTGGGAAAAATTTCTGAGAAGAGATTTAAAAGTTGTCAGAAAGGTTGTGATGAATTTCCGATAAAATTGACAGAATCAACAGAAATGTCAACCTAAATGTAAAAAAATAAACATAAATTTAAGGAGGACAATTCCACAATTGTTGTGTCTCAGTGGCAATACTTGGCTTGGCCCGACCACGGAGTTCCAACAGATGTTCAGTCCTTTCTGAGATTCAGAAACAACGTTCGTTCTTCGATGGATAAAAGTGGAAAGACTCTTGTACATTGCAGGTTAACCAAATGTTTCTCCATTTGCTAACTTTTATTTATTACAGTAATGAATAAGGAGTTGACTTCGTTTAAATGTTTAAAGGTTAAATTTGAAAAAAATATTTGAATTTCATTAAATTTGAAATTAAATACGATTTCAAACCATAAATAGTCACTCAATCATCATTACCTCGGCTAATGATAACATAAATTTGCCATTTGAATGATAAAATCAATGATTCTATTTTAAACGATATTTTATCAAATTTACTAATAATTAACAGTGCCGGAGTTGGAAGAACAGGTTGTTTCATTGCAATCGACGTGTTGCTGGAAGAAGCAGCAGTGAAAGGAAGTGTTGACATTGTGGCGTGTCTCACGGAACTGAGGCGTCAAAGACCGATGATGGTTCAAACCGCTGTACGTGACCTTAATTGTGTATCAATAATTGATATCGCCACTTGTGCTTTTAATAGTTTTAAGTGTTGTTTTATTACATATTAAATAATTATTATTATTATAATTACTATTTAATTTAATTACTACTATTATTTATTAATAATAATTTATTTATGATAATTATTATTATTGTTATTATTATTATTATTATTATTATTATTTTATTAAATTTCGAAGGTTCAATATGACTTCATTTACTTTGCCCTGAAATTGGCATTTGAAGAAGAAAATGTTTACATACCAATTCCAAATTTCCACAAAAAATACCTGGAGATGTACAAAACTAACAAAAACGGAAAATCAAAAATCGTGAATCAATTCGAGGTAATTACCATTTTATTATCATTATTATTAATATTGTTGTTATTATTGTTATTATTATTATTATTATTATTATTATTATTATCATTGTTATTATTAATATTATTATTATTATTGCTATTAATAGCAGTAGTAGTAACACTGAACAACTCAAGATTACTCATGATGTACAATCGATGCAAAAATAATCTCTGCTCAATTCTCTGCTCAATAATTATTTAATAATTACTTGATAATTGCTATTTAATTGCAACAATTGATTTGCTTTTGGTCATCTTCCTATAATATTTATATGTCTGAACATTTGACTTCGAGATTCAGTTCATTTATTGTTTATATATTAATTATTTTCATGAATTATTTATATTAATACGATATTAATTATTAATGTAATTATTAATCTAAATGCTTACCTCTATACATATTTTTCATATTCAGCATCTCATCAAAGCAACTTCCGAAGCTATTAAAAGTGAACTCTTTTGTACTAAAAATAATAAGACTTTGATATAATATTTAATATAATTTTATGTTATTTTATTCAATTCATCTCAGACTCTGACATTTCGAAAGAAATAACAAATCAATCGGACAAATGGAAAGTTTATTTATCAGAAGTATGTTGTGACTGCACTCATTAGGCAAGCAATTAATTATGTTGATTAATGATAATTAATGCAATTGTTAATTACAGAGTACAAACACCTCCAACAAATACATCTTTGCAAGTTTCCCTTCAGAAACTGACGTTGAAAAGTTCTGGGAAATTTGCATGGAACATGCAAACGTTATCGTCTTACTTGATAACATAAGGGTAATATTACAGCGTTTGTATTTATTTCTAATCGATCCTTAGGGTGTTTTTCTTTTGCTCAAACCTCAAGCAAATCGTTCTTGATTGTCATTAAAGTATAACGTGGTAATCACCACTTAATTACCTCGCATTGCGTCAGACCAAAAGTATTTGATTGATTCCACATCTTCCTCGAGCAACGATTTGAACTTAAAAGACTAATTAAGTTTGAGTAATTTGAATAATTGTTTAAATAACTTAAATGATCAGGATTTCAAGCTGCCCTTCTTGCCGAACAACATCAAATCACTCGTCTGTAAAGGATTCACATTGGATTTCGCAAGCACCCTCCCTATGGGTATCCTCAGCGTGGACACGGTCACAGCATCTTCGCAAAATGACTTGATTTATGAGAACAGAACTGACGTTAGAGCTAAAATTTTATACGAATTATAGATGAACTATCTCCAATTTTCATGGAAGATTTTTTAAAATGAATTGCCTGTCTCAAAAAAATATACTGCAACAATTATTTAGAAATCATGCTGAAGTAATTGTCCATCAAACACTTTCCTTTTTAGCTGAAAAATCAGACGAGACATTTCAGAGTTATTAGAGTATGTGTTAACAACAAGGACTTCCTGACTAAAGAATTATTTCAAGCTATTAAAGCTCAAGCTGACCTTGCCCCTGCTGGTCTTAATACCCAAGAAGGATTCACGCAGTCAAAGTTTGCTGTGAGCAGGTTAGATTGGAGAGTTTCAATAATAATAATAATAATAATTGGCGTAATTTTATAATTATAACGAATTATATCGAAGAGATGGCATGAAACTTGCGTCATTTTACGTCGCCTGTTGTAAGTTATTTGAACAAATGGAGTCCCACAAGGAAGTGAGTGTCTACAACACAGTACTCGATCTTCACAAAGGGGCTCGTGGACCGATTTTCACTTTGGTAAATTGATGGCAATTCTATATTCGTGACTGCAACATTCACTTTGGGTTTTCTCCAAGTTATAATTACTAAATAATTATTATTTTAATGCCAACAGGCGCAATACAAGAAGCTCTACGAAATCATAGACAAGGAAGTCATAGGCCGAAAACCGTTCCAATTGTTGTGAATTCTTGTCGGAAGTTAGATTGCTTCTTGGTAAAAACAATTAGAGATTGAAAATTGATGCAACATGAACATGAACCAGTTGGTGGAGAATTAAAAAATAATAATCAAACTTTATTTGTAATTCTTTTCACATTTTGACAAAATTGTATATTTCCATTTTTCTTCGTTGGAAACCTGAAGGATTTCGAACGTTTGTTCTGTGCTTAATTTTTCTAATATTATTGTTCGATGATACATTGTTTCCAATAAATAATGATTTTTAACAAAAATTCCAAGTTTTTTTTTGCCTTTAATTCTATTAAATGTAAAAGAGAGTTTATTCCTTGGATGTATTATTGTTTTAGGAAAATGCCACCGTCAAAGGAGCTTTTCAAAAGAAGTAATTATCTTAAATACAACAAATGATAATTTAATTGAATACAACAAATGATAATTTAATTCAATTTTAACAGGTTTAATTAAAAATTCAATTGTTGAACAACCACCAAATAAAGTTGATTCACTGTAAAAAACAAATAAAAAATAAAAACATAAGAAATTAAACATTTATTTTCTCAGAAATTTTCAAAGAACCTGATGAAATGGAAGTATTTATTTATTTTTAATTTTAAAATATAATATTTTAACTATTAATGAGTTCCAGGAAATGCTGTGACAAAATCACTTGCATGTTGAATTAAGTAGTCATGTTTCTTTTAAACACTTGGCCGTGTTTCGACATCTAGCGGTTAAAAAATAAACATTGCAATTGCAATTGATAACAATTCTGAACTCATAAACTGTTTATAAAAATAGTTGTTTTCCAACGATTAAAAATATTATTCAATTCAAGGACATTATTTTTGTTTAAATAAATTAAATAAATAAATTTGTAAAAACATTTAATATAATTAATTTAAAATTAATATAAATTAAAAAAAAAACAATAGAATCTTTACATTGATTACTTTAAATTAGATTCGCAAGATGTCGTTGAAGGAAAACTTTATGTTTTTGAACATTTCTAGGGTTTCATTTCAGGAATTATAGATCAGAATTAAATTGGATTTTCTTTTCTTTTTTTATATTTGAAGTTGAAAACTAATGAAGAAGACCGATAACTGTTTTATTAAACCTCACATACGGCCGAAGCCTTCATTATCATCTCATCTCTATAGTAATCATTGCTATCATCATCATCATCATCAATCTACTCACCCTCCAAAATAATATAGCAATCAGAAATCTTTCATTACCATCATTACGATCATCATCATCATCCAGAAGATAATTACCGTCCATAACTCCCAACGGTCTGAGGGCTGGGTAGAGCTGGTCAAATGTCACCTGTTGTTTCAAACGATGGGTGCAGAAGTACTTGAAGGAAGTTCATCAAAAGCATTCGTTTCGCAGAATGGAAGCCATTTTGTCTCTGACAATTTGTCTTCAGAACAATTTCCTCACTTGGTTCTTACCTCAAAACCCTACCCTTCAAAGCATCTCTCGCCCAAAGCGATGATGACTAAGATATTGGCATCCTTGAAAAGACTTACGGCTCTTGCTTACCTTATCAACAGCTTAATTATTCGATCAACCTACAAGTAACAGCGGTTATTAAACAATAAGTCGATCAATAATTTAACGAATGTCATTACAGCACAACTGACAATTAGATTACCTAAAACTAATTAGAATTAAACAGGAAAATACAACCTAAAAGCAATCAGAATAAAGACAGGAAAAAGACAAAAAAAAATGCAGGAGAAAAAAGACTTGGAATGCCAAGTCAGTTGTGCACTCATTCATTAAAGTGTATCTTCGGAAATCTCATTGAAATCAACAAACACAGACGCCATACATTGTCCCGTGCGTGCGCTATCGTATGACGCCCGGCGCTGCAGTTATAGGCTTTCCAGCGCAACGCTGGATTGTCGCCGTGGTCAACAAAGACGCTGATGCTCGTAGCTATTACTGTCCTTAGGCGTGGACAAACGTGAACCCATGTTTACGTTTAGATGAATAGTTGTTTTGTAAAACTCGTAGCGATTAGTTGTTGTTTAGATTATTTAGAGAGCGATTAAACGTTTCTGTTGTTGTTTTGTGTGTGTCAGAAAGATTAGAACATCGAATCACAAATGAATCGTTTCAGTGTAATTGATTAATCCTTAATTAATTTACAACCGAAAATTAAAAGTTCAGACGCTCGTTCGTTCGTAAGAATACAAAAATCGTTTAAAATAATTTCATCGTCTGCCGTTTGAAGCGGGAAATGGACTTGCAAATTGCCGGGAAAAAAAGCAGTTCAACGCCCATCCTTCCACTTAGAAAAATGCTGCATGAAAGATCGCTAGAATTGACAGAAATTGGACTCCAACTTCTCGCAACAGCTTCGGTGACCTCAACTTGAGGGTGAAAGGTCGTCACCTTTGTACTCAGGGCACCATGGAGAACCTCAAATATGTTCAGATTGCCGGATGTTCCTGCTGGTGGAACAAACTGCCAATCCTTCTGTTGGCGTTCATTTGCCAGATCGTTGTCAACTCACGTTGGTCTGTCGCAAGTCAAATACATTCAAAGCGCATACCAATAGGTTAGGAGGACATGATTTTCAGATTGTTGATTGTATTTCTGTTCTCACAATTTGAGATGATTTCAGCTCTAGTCAAAAATATTTCTGATTTATTTGAATCACATACCTATAAATTATAATAAATTGGTAGCATGAACTGTCCATATGTGACAAATTATTATTTATTGCTCAATACTCTTCAACAAGCACTATCCAAGATATCCAGATTATAAAATCTCAAGATCCAAATCGCACTCAAAACCAAACTTCAGAAATGACAGGAGCAAGTAGGGTCTCCAAAAGGGTCACAAAATTCAGTGGCAAGCAATTTGTTTCACCATTTTCATCGCGTCCATCCAATAATTTTGCAAACCAATTCCACATCTGTCCAGCCAGCATGTGGTAGCACACAAGGACGAACTAACATTTTAACATCCCTACAACAGTACACATGCGTACAAAAAGTACTTGAGAGAGAAGACCATGTGATGCGCATTCCGAACCAATATCTTATGGCTTCATTCAATTATCTCGTGCAATTTTCTAAAAAAAGAACTAATTTTTTTGCAAACATCGAAAGAATTAAAAACTAATAATTAAAAATAATAAAAGAATAAAAATGGCTGTCTGTTGCCATGGGAATGCTGAGGCATTCTTTCATTTGAAGATTTATTTAAATTTTTGAATTTATAAATCCATTAAGTTCCATTACAAATATGGACAGTTCATGCCACCAAGTTTAAATTGAATCTCCGGTGGCATTCATTTCAATGGAGACGAATAGAATGTTTTTATTATTTCATATATTTATGTTTATTATTGGTTATTTATCCATGATATTTGAACAAAAAGTCTATTATTGTCATAATATTCCTCATATTATTTTAAATAACAGTTGAATCTTTGTGATCCACATTAAAATATATGTTACGGACGTCGTCATTCTCCAAGCATTGATCTTGAATTGAAGGGAATTCAAAACATTTGTCACAAAAAGGTCTTTTAAACCCCTTTAAGCCACTGAAAAGCATTTTGAATCTGATCCCAGACGAAACTGATGATGGCGGGAGATTGTAAAATAATCTGTCACAATCACCCGAGTTTTCCTCTGATGACCTCCTCTTCTTCCTCTCCCCATCCCTGTTTGAGTGACAACTTCCTGTCTTCCTACGGCAGACGACAACATTGGATTGTGTTGCTTCAGTATCGTTGAGAGTTTTCGTGCGGAATGAAATTATGAAATATTATTATTATTATTTTCTACTTATTTTTTATCTATTTTTATTTATAAATTCATTAAATAATTATGTTTGCGTTACGTTAACAAAACTGCATTTACTTCTGAACTTCGAATTGGTTTGGAAAATGAAAGGACTATAAATAAGTGAACGAATAAATGAATAAATAAATAAATACAAGGCATAATTGTTATTGAAAATTATATTATTTGAACAGTGATAAATTTAGCAAGTGACGATCTCATCTTAAAAGCCATCTAATGTATTAGATTCAACATCAAAACAAGATTTGTGTTTTTAAAGAAAACAAATTCATTATCGTTTGAAAATCCATTTGCAATGTAAATTAACAATGGCTTCCTATAAATACAATTAACTTGCTTCTAACTTGGTTCCTTGATTTTCCAGCTCGTTGGAGAAGAAATAAATGTTTATTTCATTTAATAAGTTACTTTAAGAAGTGCTAAGATGGTCAATTTATTCTGGCAATTTCCTGACCCTTGGAAACCTGGCGTGGGAAGTAAAAATAGGAAAATTGTCAACAGGACTCTGCACATGGAGTTGCTATAGTTTCGAGTTTAAGACCTTAGAGAGTTTATTTGTTTATTTATTTATTTATTTATTTATTTATTTATTTATTTATTTATTTATTTATTTATTTATTTATTTATTTATTTATTTATTTATTTATTTATTTATTTATTTATTTATTTATTTATTTATTTATTTATTTATTTATTTATTTATTTATTTATTTATTTATTTATTTATTTATTTATTTATTTGTATATACGTATTTTTTGTTATTTATTTATAACCAAAATAATTCTGGTCTCGTAAAAAATTATTAATTAATCTGATAATATGCTGAAATGCAATGCTGTGTCATATGCGATGTGTCTTAGTACAAGGAAATTGAGTAACATCATCACGTTTGGTAATCAGAAACAACAACAACAATAACAACAGCAACATCAACAACAACGGCAGCAACAGCAACAACAACAACAACAACAGCAACAACAACAGTAGCAGCAACAACAACGAGAATGATTTACTCATCCTTTTAGTCTCTCAAATGGCTGCTTACATCATCGTCTGCCGATTCACAATCGATATTCGAAGCGGAAGATCATTTAATGCGACGACGATGATGATTATGATTACGATGTTTTATCATTAGTTTTTACTATTATAATTTATTATGTGTTTACAATTACAATTATAATTATATTATAATTATTTATCAAATCAAAACTTTTAAGCTGATAACATTTTGCATTTAAAATTTAAAAGAAATTGTTGATACCTTCATTGATAAGAACGGTGTCAGACCAAAGGTTCTAAATGTTCTGTTGACATATTTTTATCTTTATTTTTATTTTATTTCATTTTAAGAACATTTTAATTAAGATGCTCTGCTTGCCCTGATAATTTAATACTCACACAAATACATAATAAATGCATAAATAAATCTTTTTCCTTTTTCAAATCTCAAAAAAATCTTTTTAATTGAAAACAAATCCCTGGACGTCTCCAGAGAAAGCATATCAGTGTCGTTCGCAATTTCCATCCTTTTATTTCAATGTCAAAAAAAGATTTAAAGATTTTAAATGTTATTATTTACAATATTCTTAATTGTAATTCTTAAACATACAACATTAAACATAAAACTATGAGGCATCCTAAAGAGATTGTTGACAGAGATTGTACAGAGATAGGGACGGTGAAAGACCAAAGGTTTTAAATGTCTTGTTGACATATTTTTATCATTATTTTATCTCATAATTTCTGTTAGTTAACACAAACGATAATTCGTATTGAAAATGACAGAAAACAAAGTGTTCATTGGATCATTAAAGCTCAACAAAACTCGCATTTAAGCTTTTAAAAGCTAAAAGGATCGAACGAGTCCACAAAATGGCCAAAATTCGAACACAAACCGTTCCAAATAAAAGCATACAAAGCCGTTTTGCGATGGCAAAATCGTCGCTCGGGAGCCATCAAAAATACGTTCAACGTTTGCTTCGGGAAAATACAAAGTCAGAAAATGCTTACAGTTAATGTCGGCTCGTATTTTCGCGGCTCTTCATTCACCGATATCATCGTCATCATCGTCATCGTCCTACCATCATCGTCATCATCATCGTCTTATCATTGGGGCTTCATGATACACTCTACTTGAGAAGGTGCCGAAGCCATGTCTCCTGCAGTGCCTCTATCACGTGCCGATCGTGAATTTACTTCTTAATCTGCCATGACCGCAGCTAGCAACTGACAGATGCAAATGTGCCGTGCATCTGCGCATGCACAGTCATAATGCATCTGCTCGTGCACCGTCCATGCACCTGACCTCATCTCGTCACACATCAGACTTGCTTCTGTCACGACTCCATCCAATGTGCGCCTAAAGTGTTTCAAGTAAATTCATCATCATCATCATCTTCCTCCTCATCATCATCACCAATGAATCTAGCAGTGAATGAATCATTAA
The DNA here is from genome assembly GCA_034509925.1 of Hirudinaria manillensis. Classification (NCBI taxonomy): domain Eukaryota; kingdom Metazoa; phylum Annelida; class Clitellata; order Hirudinida; family Hirudinidae; genus Hirudinaria; species Hirudinaria manillensis. The sequence goes on along the minus strand of CM067536.1, from coordinate 2,334,597 downwards.
CCTGTTGCTGGATACCAAAATGTCTACCGAGTTTCTCTCTTCATTTGCCCAGCATTTTGGCAGCATTTTTGTTCCAAACGTTGACCCCTTCATCCTCAGCATCCGTGACTTCATTAACTTGGAATTGAAAGTGTTTCTGGATTTTCCAACGTTCTGAATATATGCAATTTTAAATTATTTATTGATAATTATGATAATTATAATTATATAATACAGTATATGAAGTTTATTTAGTTAAGATCAATATACTAAGGGACACATGTTACTTTATTTATTTATATATTTATTTATTTATTTATTACAAATAACTGCTATTATAAGTTAGAGTTCATAGTTAAGGAATAGTTGGATTAGTTGGAACTATTGTCTGAAATTACCAACAACAAGTGAAGAGACCAACGAATACACACGAAATAATATTTTCTTCTCAGTTCGAAAATAAATTACAAATGGCACCGTTGAGCATCCATTTTTGCTTCTCCTGAGGAGATGCAGCGGTTTTAAATAACAAGACACTCGGACATTTTCATGCAACACTTTTCCAAAAGTGACTTGGAATTTTAATAAAAATTAAAATTTAAGAAATAAATTCCATCTTGGAAAACAGTTTTTGTTGAGGTATCGATTATTATTATTATTATTATTATTATTATTATTATTATTATTATTATTCTTTTTTTAGTTCATCCTCGTCAACAAGTTGCAATTCTGGTTTTAATTAATATCTTTGTTGAGCTGTGCTACAATGAATTTGGTGACATGTTTTTCGGACAATTAAATTTTTAAATGCACAAAAACATAAATAGAACACAACCAAGCCAATTTAATTAAATAAGTCCATTTACCAAAAAAAAAAATCGGAGAAAACCACAAATTAAACCTAGAAATCAGAGAAAGAAATTTAATCTAAAGTCACACGTGATAAAATCGCCACAATCAGAATAAGTTCCCAGCAGAGGAGTAACAAGCATATCATTTCAATGGATACTATCTAACGGAAACTATGACAACTCATTTCAGTGGATGGTATCCATTTTCTGGATACTATCCATCTTCAGTTAATAGATACTATGCATCTAGTATCCAGAAAAATGGACACTATCCACCTTCAGACGATGGATACTATCCATCTTCAGATAATAGATACTATGCATCTAGTATCCAGAAAATGGATACTATCCATCTTCAGACGATGGATGCTATCCATTGGACACCGAAACGGAGTCTTGAATTATGAATCGGAAGAGAAGGAAGCAGCAATTGAAGCCATTCATCTTGGACGGAGGAGGAAACAGCTTCGACGGATGCAACAACATCATCGTCGTCGTCATCATCATCATTATTCAATGGAGCTGCAGCTTCCGTTGAAGGGTGGATGCGTTTGTAACTCTGCCAACCCTACTAATGACATCCTATCTTCGGAGGTGCTGGAGAAGATTGAAGGTCGTGAACATGATAATGATCTTGGCGATGGTGATGATGACGACGATGACGTTGGTGACGTCGACGACGACGATGACTATGACCGATCACGATAATGATGATGACTTCTGTGCTGATGTTGCTGGTCGCCGGTCCTGCAAACATAACTGCCAACAACTTTGATGAAATCCTCCTTCCCTCTTTTCGTAGAAGTTTGTTTTCGAACTCCTAAAATTGTTTGTTTGTACGAAACAATTGGATTGTTCGATTGGTGCGAATTGAAAATTGCAAACGCTTTCGCTCTAAGCCATTCTTTAATGTCGTCATCATCATCATCATCACTGTCATCGTCATCATCATCATCATCATCATCATCATCATCATCATCATCATCATTATCACTGCCATCGTCATCGTCGTCATTGTCTTCGTCTCCTCTTATTTCTTCCATCTACGGATATAATCAGCTGTAACTGCTAATTCGGTCCCATAATTCTGATCCATGCTTGACACAAGAGATTCTTCGCTGACAAAAATATTTGAAAATAAAAAATTAAAATAAAACAGTAAAAGGAAATAATACAAAAAAAAATAAGGATTTAAATTTTTCCATTTGGTCATAAGAAAAAACATTTGTCGCTCATACATTTTTAATTTTTATTCTGATTCTGGATTTTTTTAGGCATTTATGGTATTTATTTCAATAAATATTTATTTCTGCAAATGGCAGACATCTCGAGAGAGATTAATCTCACTTAAAATTCAAAATTTTAAATATTTTGAGATTATTTCGAAATTTATTTTCGAAGAAATTTAATTACAAATGACAAAAAAAAAACAATAATTAATTCACGTTGTTGAGAAATCCGCCCACGTGTTTCTAGGTTATTAATAGAATCAGGTCACGTGAATCGGACAGACATCCGTAAGTCAGGAGGAAACAAAATGGCATCCATGAAATAATGTCATTTGTTTCGTTGCAATAATTTGAAGATATTATTATTATTATTATTATTATTATTATTATTATTATTATTATTATTATTATTATTATTATTATTATTATTATTATTAATATTATTATTATTATTTCAAAGTACTGTTATTTCGTTGGATTCAGAAATAACTTCTCAAAGCTAAAACATCTCCAAATTATTTTATTAAATAATAAACATTTTATGTTTAAAAAATAAATTAAAATCATTTTTTTTATTGCAATGATGTGATTGGACGTCAGCGTCTTCCAATTACATCCCATTTACCTGAGCCAATCAAATGATGTTGGATTTTCTTCAATAAGTTTCTAGAAATCACGAAATGACAAAACTATGGCGGACAAAAAATAATGCTAAAATGTGTTCCTTATATTAACGCATGAAATATTTTAATGTGAAAGTATTTAAATATTAATATTTAAATTTTAGTATTTATATTTTTAAAAATTAAATCTAAAATAAATTTAATTATATTTATGAAAGAACAGATAAATAAAGAACTTTAAGCGTTAATTGGACTCTCCATTGTTTACAACTTACAAAACGTACGTAAAACATTGGACTTTGACTTTCAAAACTCTTGGGGATTTTTTTTAGAAACCGAAACAACATTAAACAACAACAACATCAACAACAACAACATCAACAACAACAACAACAACAACATCAACAACAACATCAACAACAACATCAACAACAACAACAACATCAACAAGAACGACGACAACAAATGAATTAAACGCAACAGACTCGTAAAATTGCTTCAAGCAAGTTTTTCTCTTCAAAAAAAAGGCACAGAAAAAAAAAATTAAATGTTCTGATGATGATGATGCTGATGATACTGATGATGATGATGATGATGATTGTAATCCAATGAAAGGCATAAATAGTTCCCTTGTTAATACCGACCTTAATGAAGACAGATTAAGTTTATTGCTGTTTTTGCTGTTGTGAAGATGATGATGATGACTATAACAACGACGGCGACCATGATGATGATGATAATGATGACGACGATGACGACATTGCTAGGATAATGATGTCTTTTTAGCATAATTTAATTGTGTCATGACACGAAGCAACTTGAATTACTAATTCGAATTAATAATATTAATGTTAATGTTAGAAACTTTTAACATGTTGTATATTAATTTTTATAAATATAAAAATATATTAATACTATGAATATTCCAATTTTCCGTCCATTCATACATCCAAACGGATGGATTTAATGCTGCTTTTGCTTCTAAATGATTTTGCAATTGCAACTGGTGCAGTGTCGTTGCTGGGTTTGAGGCAAAGTCGTTGTTGTCGTCGTTTTATTACTTGTTGCTGTTGTTGTTGTTGTTGTCTTGTTGTTATCTTGTTGAGTGCTAGGTAATTCTTGAGTCAAATTCGACGATGCTATCGATGTGCTGATGCTATTTTGTATTGCATAATGTCATCGCATAGTTGTTGCAAGTTGTTGTTGCTACTGTTATTGTTGTTGTCCTCGTCGTCGTTGTTGTTGTTGTTGTTGTTATAGCGTCGCTATGTTGCCGTTGTCTGCATTTAATGTTTATGCGAATGTTAAAGACTGAAAGAGGAGCTTTTGTCACGCGACTCTTTGTGCTGGAAAATCCAGTTCAGGACGCCATGTTACATGTAAGATGGAGGCCTATCTGAGAATATTTTTATTTGGAATTTAATTTTTAATTGCTAATATTTTGTGTTTAATTTCTGATAAACTAACTACAGCCATTGCAGATCATTGTAAATCGTTGTAACATGCATGCGAATGCATTGGTATGCAGCCCAGTGGACAAAATGATGCTAAAAACCATTTTAAACGATAAAACGGTTTAAAATCTCGATCGGTTGGATTCCCAAAAGCATTACGCTAAGCTCATAGGCCTCACATTTAACATGAAAAATCATGAAATCGGAAATAATATATAAAAAGAATTATTTCCAATTCTCATAAAAGTAAAAAAACAATTGAAAATATTAAAAATGTTTTTTTTTATTTTAAAAAGAGTTTAAAATCATTTTATTGCTCAAAAAATGTCCAACAAAATGTCTGCGGTCGTCCTGGAAACAAAAATCCAACGATGAAACTTTTACCGATGGATGGAAGGAAGGATGGAAGGATGGATGGAAGGATGGAATGGAAGGATGGATGGAAGGATGGATGGAAGGGTGGATGGAAGGATGGAATGGAAGGATGGAATGGAAGGATGGAAGGAAGGATGGATGGAAGGATGGATGGAAGGGTGGATGGAAGGGTGGATGGAATTCATTGGGGATGATTTATAAGCAGGATGTTAATTATTAGCTGATCATGACAGGCGTTTTGATAAATTAGCTATCGAGGATAAAAGGTTTTTCTGAAATATAAAAAAAAAGAATAATAATAATAATGATAATAATAATGTCGTATTGTAATTGCAATTCTTTATTATTATTATTATTTTTATTATTATAATTATTGCTATTATTATTATTATTATTATTAAAGAGCCAAAATAAATTTGTTTATAATGTTCCAACACGAATTAAACGTTTTTCAAAACAGGTACAACTGATGAACAGGTGTAAACATTATAATTTAAACGAAAACAATTACAAATAATTATATTTAAAAATTATTTTAAAAATAATTAATTTCTAATCTTTGAAAATTAAGAATTTGTTAAGCCGATTTTCACTTTAAACCTCAGGATTTGTTCAAAAACCCAACAACAGGGATTGAAGGAAAGTTGAAATTAAAAAAAAAAAGATGAATAAAATAACAATAAATAAATAAATTAAATAAATACAATAAATTAAAATAAAATATGTATACAAAAATATGGCAACAAAAGAGTTGCTTGAAATCCAAATAATTCTGATGATGTTGATAATGATGGCGACGACGACTACGATGATGATGTTGATGATGATAATGATGTTCTACACTTTATCGTTGTCTTCTTATAACCTCTATCCGGCTTTATAACCTCTAAGATAATCTTATGTCATTTTTTTGCTTCTGTTTCACTCCGTTCATCAAATTCTATTCGAGTCTTGTGGATTTAGGCATAACTATGAATTGTTGTTGTTGTAATTGAAGATTGATTTACGCGGGAAAACGGTGAACTAACAGCAGATGAGTTCAGAATGTCGACTCGATGAAGAATAATTCTTTTCATGGAATTCTTTTGGAAGGAAAGCATAATTTAAAAGAGGGACACAAATTTGGCCCCAGATCCTCCATTGTTTTTTATGCCATTTAAAAAATAATAATTATTATTATATGATGATATTTATTATTATTATTATTATTATTATTATTTTTATATAGTTTTTTTTCTAATATTAAATACTTTTCTTACAATTATTCTTCATAAAAAGGAAGAAAGATAAATTAATAAAATAAAATATAATAAAAAGAAGAAACAAGAAAGAAAAAAAGGAAGAAAATGGTCTCCGAGAAATATGAAGACATCTTTGAAGTCTGATTGGTCATTTAAGTGGAAATTAGGAATGTTCGATAAGTGACAGGAAAAAGACAACTCACAGGAGAGTATCTTTAGTACCTACTCACACACCACTCAGACCCTAACCCAAACCTACCCAGATCTTAACCCAAACCTAACCCTACTCAAAATCTACCCAAAACCTACCATAAACCTACCCTACTTCCTGCTTCTGGCTAGCTCATAGCAAACCGACAAAACTTGCCCCTGTGAGTTGTCTTTTGCCCGTCACTTATCCAGGTATCGAAATATTTGATATATTTGAGCTTAAGAAAAAAAAAGAATCAATAATTTATTCTTAAGGGAGGCGTGGAAAAATATTTGAGGGTTGAAGCGATGGAGATCTTTAAGAAGAAGATGAGGACGAGGAAGAAGATGATGAGGAAGAAGAAGAGGAGGAGGAGGATGATGCAAGATGCGTTCGTGATTGGAGTGGAAATTATGATTCCGTGGAAATTATAGTTTTTTAATTTTTTAAATTTAAATGACATTTAAGTAAATTGTTGCTAATTGAGTCTTATTATGTTTAATTTAAAGATGAAAAACATTAAATAAAATCTGCTTTTTTAAGTTATTATGTTCCTAATCTGATGACATTGTTGAAAGAATAATATTAATAATACTTTAGTATTTTATAATAATTTATTAATAATAATAATTCACTTTAATGTTTATATTGTAAATTTTAAATTACATGGCATATGAGAATATTTTTTAAATCCATGTTTTATCAATTTTAACTTTGACTTTTATTAATTTATTTATTAATTAAAATTTAATCCTTCAATTTATAAAACAAATACTAATAATATTGTTAAATTAATTAATAATTATAAATATAAATAAAAATATAGTAAATTATTTGCAGATTAGATTCGTAGCTTCAATTAAACTAGTAATAATCATAATAATATTAATAATATCCTAGAAATACATGAAAATGTCAAAAATATGTTTATCTTAAATGTGTGCTTTTGAAGCATTTTTTTATCGGAATATTCTGCTGCATACCTCCCCATCAATCAATCATGGTTTCCATCTTTGATGTTCATTTTTTGAATATAAAAACAAATATTTTCTCCGCTTTTCTGATTATATGCTTAAAATAATTTAATGAGATTTGTTGAAATTTAAAGTTGGTTTTCTTTTTACATTACTTTATAATTAAAGTATTTAGTTATAAATTACTTATAAATAGTAATTAAAACTTATTTATTTATTTATAAATTTAAATATATTTAAGAAATAGTATTTAGAAGTTATTTATAAATATTTATTTATAAATTTAAATATATTTAAGAAATTGATGACTTATGACCTTGTTTCTGACTTTGCAGTGGACAACACATGTGCTCAGATGTCGATGTGTTGTTGTCACTGTACACATTAAATCATTTAAAAATATTTTTTCTGTGTTGTTGCTGTTGGATTTCAACAACAACAGCTGTTGAAACAACAACAACAACAACGAAATACAAATATATGTTTGATTAAAGTTGAAATACTTTGTATGTTATCTAAATAATTTGATAAACAACATATTTAATTTTCATTAAAATCCTTTATAACTTCATTTCCAGTCATGAAAATATTCAACTTTTGTAATTGTGTGAAATTACACGATTATAATATTTTCAATTTTATGGTGAATAATTAAAATTAATTATTAAAGGATTTTAATATGAGTTATAGAATAGCAATTATTAATTAATTATTAATTATTATTAATTTATTATTAACGCGTTTAAATAGAATATGAATTGAATTCCGAAAATTCTGAAAAATTGCATCTGAAATTTCAATTTTGGAGCTCCAAGGTAGAATCTCTGAAATTGTATTAAGCAGGCTAATTTCCCGTCCCATCTCAGTTTTCAAACGAGAAAATTCTGAAATTGTTATAAATTTATAATGATATATATATATATATATATATTTCTATTTATTTATTTGTTATATATATTATTTATTTATGTATATATATTTTTTTAATATTTTTATTTATACTTTAGAGAATAGTTTTAAAATCAACATATCCGTAAATGACATTGAAAAACATGTAGTAGCAGAGGTGATGAGAAGCCCTGTTGATAAATAAAAATATTAAAGTATTTAAAAATAAATTTATAATAAAATAACAAAAAAACACAACTCGTGGCAGAAATAAATATTCGCGGTTGATTTAATTCGGATCGATAGCATCTGTTGTCTTCAGCAACATGGTCGTGAATCATAATCACTATCACGATCTGGATCACAATCACTATCATGACCTGGATCACAATCACTATCATGACCTGGATCACAATCACTATCACGATCTGGATCACAATCACAATCATGACCTGGATCACAATCACAATCATGACCTGGATCACAATCACAATCATGACCCCCAATCATCGTTCCACCACAGGTTGTCGTGTTGTCTTCGACTTCAAAAAAACATGATTAAAAGAATTGCAACATCAACAACAATCTATGTCAAGATCTTAATCACAATCACTATCATAATCACAATCACTATCATAATCACAATCACTATCGTAATCACAGTCACTATCATAATCGCAATCCTTCGTCCAAACTGACAGGAGCCATATTTCTCCCTCACTATCATGATCACTATCACAATCACCTTCACAATTACTATCACAATCACTATCACACTGATAGGAGCCATATTCACCTCACTATCATGATCACTATCACAATCACTATAACGATCACTATCACAATCACTATCACACTGGCAGGAGTCATATTCCCCCCTCACTATCACAATCACTATCATAATCACCATCGCAATCACTATCATAATAACTATCACTATCATAGTCGCAATCCTTTGTCCAAACTGATAGGAGCCATATTCCTCTCACTTTCATGATCACTATCACAATCACTATCACGATCACTATCATAATCACTATCACACCAACAGGAGCCATATTCCCCCCTAACTCTGACCACATGAAAACCGCCTTGAAACATGGAATGGAGAAGCACAACAGCACAAGTCAGGCGAACATCTTCAGGTTGGAAAGATTTGAAACCGAAGCAAGTCTTGATGACGATTATGCCATCTCTAGAGCAAGTTAGGCCTCCATGTTTTTGTTTTTTTTTTATATTTATTTAATTATTTATTTATTTTTCTTGTAATTTGATTGCAATCTCAGATTAATTTAATAATATTATTATTTATTTATTTATTATTAAAAAACAATATGTCAATATCTATGCAATTACGAAGCAAAGTGGTAATGAAATCACGACTCAGTTTAATAAAAATTAATTAATTTAAAATTTTATTTCGATTTATTTAAAAATATATATTATAAAGATTTTATTTTTCTATACTTTGTCATCCACGACCAGCGAACCTTCAAAGCTTCAACAACTGACATCGCAAACATATTTTGTGCACGAAAACAAATTTAAAAACAAAATCAGCAAATAATAAAAATTATTAAAAATATTTTCCTCCAAAAATCCTACTCGACTTGAAATGATTTTCCAGTTCATTAGAAATTCACAAGAAACCCTGAAAACTCATCACCAACCGCGACGGTCCTTAAAGAGTCGTTTATTTCGATTTTTCTTTTAAATTGTGAAATTACGTGCAAGTCGATTTTCCAATATTATTGAATGAGTGACTCACTCACTCGCTCACCCACTCAATAGGTGACTCATTCACCCAATCACTCAACCAACCGACCAACCAACCAACCAACCACCCATCCACCCACGCACCTCACTCACTCACTCACTCATCCACTCACTCCAAAGTGTTGGACCGCAATACAAAACGTTGACCAACATCTGTGCCTTGTACGAATATTTGTCGAGAACATGTACCAACATTAAATGCTGCATTTTATGCTTCAATGGTGGTGACATTCTTGGTGCAAATTTTATGGCTTTATTTTCAGATTTATTTCTGAGGTTTTGTTAATCTTAAAATTAGTTTTTAATTCTTTAAATAATTTGGTTTAGTTAAATAATAAAATTAATTTTATAATTAAATTTTTAATTTTTAAATTTGTAATTCACTTTCTTAGAATTGTTTTCGGTAAAAGTTAAGTCAAGTCTTCGATGTGAGTAATGCTAAATATTGACCTCGTACAAACTCTGTTGTTGCTGGGATTTCTGGACTTAAAATGATTTAAAATTTTAGCAATCAAGAAATAAATCACTAGTTAAAGAACATATAATATAATGTAAATATGTAATAATAAACAAGGCATTAAATATTATTAATTACACGGTAATTCAAACTCGAAGACAATGATGAAACCCCACCAATCTACACCCACCAACCCTCAATCCATATTAACATCTTTTCATTCCTTCTTCTTTCCTTCTTCTTCCACTCCAGTCTGCAACATGATCTCCAAGGGAAGCTTCCTGCTCTTCGGTCAGCTGGACAAGAGTAGTTTCTCGACCGCGAAAGACTTCACCAGTGCCCTGAACATGCCTTACGTCACCATAGGAAGTCCCAGCGACTACGACTTCATCGACTACTACGTCGACCAAGCGACGACTGCGACTCGCTCGACAGCCGCTCACGGCGACGGAATCCAGCCGCATGCCCTGCCGGAACTTCACCGACTGCAGTCGCTTCAGAGGTCTCGGAGTGCTGATAATGATGACGACTTCATTCTTTACCTGAGGCCGTCTTATGATAGAGCTCTCGTTGATGTCATACTTGATTACAAGTGGCCGAAGATATTCTATGTCTACGATAACTTTGAAGGTGAGTGAGTGACGGATTGCATGATGACATAATATAAACATACATGTATGTGGTAGTATGTGATTTATAATGTGTAGTATTATGTGATATGTATGATTGTATATAATGGTATATGATGTGTGATGTATAGTTGTATAATTTTATATGATGATTTATCACGTGTGATGTATAGAGTTGTGTGGTTGTATAAAATGGTATGTGACATATGACGTTGTGTGTGGCTGTGTATGACGATGTATGGTATAATTTATATATTATATATAATATATTTGATGTATAATTGCATGTGAAGGTATGTATTATGCGATTGTATATGATATGTGGTTATGTATGATTGTATGTTGTGTGACATTTTAATATTTTTTTACATTTATACTTATTTTGCAATTTCGTTAAATATTTTATTTACATATATAATAAAATTACTTAAATTAGAAAACAAAAAATGTACGATGATGGATGGGTGGATGGATGGATGAATGGATGGATGGACGTATGGACGGATGGACGGATGGACGGATGGATGGATGGATGGATGGATGGATGGATGGATGGATGGATGGATGAATGGATGGACGGATGGATGGATGGAAATAATATCATCAATTCCGTCCTCTGTGATGTTTGTATTGCATTGTGCTTGTTTTGTATTGGACGGTGTTAGTATTGAGAGCGTTGTTTGGCTTCAATGTATTTGCATTGGCAGTATTTTATGTTTATAAGGTTTTTTTGTATGCTCGGAAGTTGGCAGACATAGATTTTTAACACTTATTTTGTCCGGGATAAATAGGAAGCCTTATCAATTCAACTGCATTTTATATATAATTATCAAATAATTAATAAGTAAAAATGTGTTAATATAATATTATTAAACTAAATAAATTAATTTAATTTAACCGAAAAAAATTCAAAAAAACAAACGTTGAACTCCTACCACGGAATTTAAAGCAAAAATTTAAGACTTTTTTTTCTCCATTTCCAATACTTCAATTAGGATTGGAAATGTTTCGTGTAGGAAACCACCACGAAATAGACGACGATGATGATGATGATGATGATGAAGAAGACGATGATGATGATGATGATGATGATGAAAAAGACGATGATGACGATTGTGATGGTGACCTAACCCTAACCCTAACCCTAACTTTTCTTTCTCCACTTCCAATACTTCAATTAGGATTGGAAATGTTTCGTGGTTGGAAACCACCATGAAGAAGAAGACGATGATGATGACGATGGTGATGGCAATGAAGATGATGATGCCTATGAGGTTGATGATGATGAAGAAGACGATGAGTATGATGATGATGATGATGATGAAATACAAAACTTCTGAGATCCCTGTACCTGCCACTTGATCCTTTATCACGAAATTTATGCACGAAAGGAAGAAAATTATTATTTGTATGTTGTCATTATTACAAGCCGTATATTTGTTTTGTATTTGTTATCAAAAAAAATAATTTATCAGAATTCTTTTATTATAAGCAATTGTTTATTATTATTATTATTACTATTATTATTATTTTGTTTTTATTATTATTATTATTATTATTATTATTATTATGAAATCTATAAGCTAAATAATAATTTATTGATTCAGCAACTACAATATCATTTTAGCATGTATTTTCGTGGACATTTTTAGACAAAAACAAAACAAAATCCACAAAAACACGGACAATAATTCTCCTGGAATTCCAGTAAATTTTCATTCGTTATAAATTGAAAATTCCGGCTGCCAACGTTTCGTTGAGTTTAGTTTCAGTTTGCGTTCGTAATTTTCTTCGACTGTCCTTAAATTACTTTTCCAATTCCAACAGTTCAACAGCAACAAAGATTTCCTGTTTCCGACGTGGAAGATGTAAATTGAACGTTGTAAATTGCACTGATTTAAACACTCAGATTTAAGAAGGAATTTAAGATCATTTCCTGATGAGTTTAAATAGAATTTAATAAAAAAATTAATGAAATATTAATGAATAGAAATGAAGAAGAATTAAAATATTTATTTACATAAATATAATATAATATAATATAATATAATATAATATAATATAATATACTATAATATAATATAATATAATATAATATATAATATAATATAATATAATATAATATAATTTAATATAATATAATATAATATAATAATAATATAATATAATATAATATAATATATTTCGACTGATGTCTAACAATTTCTTTTAAAGTTCTCATGCACATTTTTTAAAGAATTTAAAATTTAAATTTTAAAAATTGATGAAGACATCGGAAGATAGATTGAATGTTCAACGGAAAGGTGATTTTCGATTTATTTTGTTTAATATTTTATTTATTATTTATTTAATTTTATTTTTTTTTATTATTTCTCGAAATTTTTTGAAAATTTTTTGAATTCATTCGGAAAGTCTCCTTTTAAAATTCTTTAATGGTCTCCTTCAGAGAACCAATGGTGCAGTGACTTCGCGTTCATAATTTTATATTTTTATTTTTGAATCATTTTCAATGACTTTTGAGTTATTAAATTGAAAATAAAAAAAATCTCAAGAAATAATTTATCAGGAAAACTTTTTAATTTTAATTTATTTATTCTTCAAATTTATGAACGAATTGATTAATATTTTCTTTAATGAAGTTAAAAATAGAATTAATAAAATTACTTAACGACAAATTATTACATAATCACCGATTGAAATTACACCTTTAAGAAAAGTGAACGCGAAAAAACTTATTTCGAGATTAGAAGTTACATTTCATTTGATTCCAAAGTCCTTCGCTGTCCTGTTGGAACTAATGACAAGTGACGGTCATTACTGTCAAACAGTTAACAAAATAGTGAAATATTTAATTAATTTCTTCGTTAACGATCTCGTTAGTTAATAAAAACGATATCCCAGTCCTGAAATGGCGTCACAAAACAAGAGACAAACTAACTTTGTATGCCTTGAATAAACAAGAATTAAAAGTTGTTTTTTTGTTTTTTTTTTTTGTTTGTTTTTTATTTTTAAATTTCCTGCAAAAACATCTGCCTGTCGGCGTGGTTTTTAGAAAGTCTCGCGAAAAATAAGTTTAAAAAAATGCAAATTTCATTCAAAAAATTCCGATGAATTCCTACGAAGAATTTCTTCCAAGAAATATTCGCTTCAATATAAATCATATTTTGCAACAAACAACAAAACAAACAAGATACAATTCTTAATCTTGCAGCAAACATTCACTAAAGATACAATTCATACTATGCAACAAACTTTCACTGAAGATACAATTCTTATTCTTGCATCAAACATTGACTACAGATACAATTCATACTATGCAACAAACTTTCACTGAAGATACAATTCTTATTCTTGCATCAAACATTCACTACAGATACAATTCTTAATCTTGCAGCAAACATTCACTAAAGATACAATTCATATTTTGCAACAAACATCCACTGGAGATACAATTCTTATTCTTGCAGCAAACATTCACTAAAGATACATTATATACTTTGCAACATCCACAGAAGATACAATTCATACTTTGCAGCAAACATTCACTAAATATACAATTGCCACACTGGACATGGTCATATACCGAGCAAGCAGAGCATAAAAATATCTGGAAATAGCCAGAAAAGCCGCTAAGGACAAACAATGATGAACTGCACGAGTAGGAAAAGAATTCAAAAGATTTGATTGATGGACAATGTTTTGTTGTTGACGATGGATGTTGCTGTTGATGATGATTGATTGGTGATGATGATGATGATTTGTTGTTGTTGTTGTTGTTGATGATGATTGATTGGTGATGATGATGATGATTTGTTGTTGTTGATGTCTTGTTGTTGTTGTTGTTGTTGCTGTTGCTGTTGTTGAGCTTCAAATGCAGCACGACATCGGAGTTAGTTCCAGTTGTCATGGAAACGGAGGTGAAGCCTCTCGGAAGATATTCCATTCGCTCCGAGAATCTGGAGTCACAATTGATGAGCACGATGACTATGACGATGGTAATGATGGTAATGATGGTGATGATGATGATGATGATGATGATGATGGTCATGATAGTGATGGAGTTGGAGATGGTGGTGGTGATGATGATGATGATGATGATGATGATGATGATGATGATGATGATGATGGTCATGATACTGATGGAAATGGAGAAGAAGATGATGATCCTAACTTCGAAAAGTTTGCTTCAGGTTAATTTTAAGTTTTTCTTTTTTTCATTCAAAGTTTTTAAACTTGAAACATCGACTGCTAATTGGAAGTGCATAATTTTTGAGGAAATTTTCAAAATAAACATAATTGTTTTGCTAAATAAGAAAAATGCGACTTTTTTTCATAGATTAATCACTATCATATCCGCGGACTTCCGGATAGAAGTTATCATCATTTTCCTGCATTCGTACCATAATTATTAGTACCATAACTTATCGTGAATAGGCCCAATAGTTTTTTTATGAACCTGTGACGTAATAGCTGGGTTTCAATTTCATTATTATTATTATTATTATTTATTATTATTATTATTATTATTATTATTATAAAATATGCTATTGCTGGTGTAATATTATTTATTCTGTCCTTATTATTAATATTTATTTATTTCTTTCTTTCTTTATTTATTTATTTATTTATTTTAAACTGTTATGTAGAATTTACAAGCATTTAATCATCATTCATCAGTTTATTTATTCATGAAGAAGTACGTCACGCCTCTTAGGACCAATCGCATTGGACATCACGTGATCAATCCATCATTGGACTTTTTAACGAAGCATTCCATGTTCACAACATCTGCTTGAATTAAACGCTAATGCATTTCATCATCATCATCATCATCATCATCCTCTTCATCCTCACCATCATCATCATCGTCGTCGTCGTCATCATCATCAGCGGCATTAGGAAAGACCGGATGGAGATAGATGGTGCCTGTAATTTCGTGTGCCTTTGATGGAATGTGGAAAGAGTTTGTTCGTACTGGATTGATGGAAGAATGGATGAATGAACGAATGAATGACTGAATGAACGAAAGAACGAAAGAGCTGATGAATGAATGACAGAAAGAAAGGAAGGAAGCATTGTGTTCGGAACTGGAAATGTGCATCACATTTATTACACGTAGATCCATTACAGGGACACATCAGCGGAGTTGTCGAGCAAAGGAAGTAAGGCATTGAACTAAGCCGGGTTTAATAAATTATATTAAATATAATTTAAGGTTTTATGGTTTTAATCAGTTTATTATTCTCAGATGTCATGTTAATTATAAATATTAACAATTATCACTAAACTAAATATATTACCAAATGTATTATTATTTAATGGCAATTTAAAACGAATTGTTATGAAGTGAAACACTTAAATGTTGATACGTCCCCATCCGAAACAAGATGTTGATGCTGTTGTTGTTGTTGTTGATGTTGATGCTGTTGTTGTTGTTGTTGTTGTTGTTGTTGTTGTTGTTGTTGTTGTTGTTGTTGTTGTTGTTGTTGTTGTTGTTGTTGTTGTTGTTGTTGTTGTTGTTGTTTTGTATCTTTTGTTTACGACCCGTCAAACACGCAGACGAGTTTCGGTCATTCAAGCAGAAACATCTCAATGCATAATTTTATTCCCTGTCATGCAATTTATTCTTCGCACTTGTCTTCTTCGACTTGGTATTGTATGTGCTGATGTATTGCTTTGTATGGCTTGGTATTACTACGTGCTATACTATGAGTTGTTGTTGTATGTTGCTTTGTATACCTTTCTTTACTTTGTTTTGCTTTGAATTATTATTGCTTTGTGTTACTAAGCGTTCTTTTGTGTTGCTTTGCATCCCTTGTTTGTACTTTGTATTTCTATTGGCAAACAATCAAATAATCTTTTTGTTCGTTTGAATTAAGTATAACTTACAAATTGCTAGAATTCCGTTACCAAATTCATTAAACGAATAAATAGTTTTAAATACCCAAAACATTTTATTAAAATTAGACTCAAATTAGATTCAAATTAAAGAAATAAAGCCAAATAATTGTCAAAAGAAACAAAATTAGCAAATTTAAATGACACAAATCCCGATCTACTTAACATAATTAATGCGCTGATGACGTCACGAGGTCATCGGACCCAACGCCCAACGCCCAACGCCCGTTGGCTCAAAAGGGAGTTTAATAACGAAGCATTAAAAGATCAACAGTTCATGAATCACATTATTTCAGACATTTTCCAGTATTTTTCGTTATTAAATTTTAAATTAGGAAAATACCGTTCGGAAAATGTATTAATATTATGAAATGTAATTATTCGTATAATTAACTTAATAGCGTTTATTGAACTGTTGTTGTTGTGGCTCGATTCTTTTAGCCATGCTGGATCACAAGGTTTTGACACAAAATGATGATAAAATGTTTAAAGTAATTATATTACCAAATTATTATATATTATTCAAATATAAT
>CM067536.1:2260000-2315000 GCA_034509925.1 Hirudinaria manillensis | reverse complement strand
TTTCTTTTGCACGGAAAGTCATCGCGTGGATGCAACCAACTGAATAACTGCATGAATAACTCGTTTGTTAAATGAATTAACCAGCTAAAATTGATTATTTAACTAAATTAAGTTAAAATGATAATAATAATAGCAACAATAATAACGATAAGAACCATGAAATAATAACAACAACAATAATAAATTCAATGTCAACAAAAACAACAAACAAAACTGCTAACATTAAATATGAAATATTTTAATTATTATTAAATAATAATAATAATAATAATAATAATAATAATAATAAGAGGAAAAATAATTAGAATTTGTTTTCGGAGACTACTAGTATTTCTTTTCAAGTTATTTTCATATTCACCTCAAATTGATTCGCCATCTTTTCTACTTTAATCTGAAATTTAAAAACCAATGAACAACTACAGTGTCATAGTTTATTTTTCATTCCCATGTTTTCATGGGAGGTGAGTGCCGAAGATGGCTAACTGCATTCTTAACTCGTTGATTTACTAACTTGTCGATTTCAATTGATAATAAAAACAAACATAATGATAATAAAAATAATAATAATAATAATAATATGTCATTTGTATAGCGCCGTGCTGTGTGAGCTACAGAGGCGCTGAAGATTGATTGATAGATTGGTTGATAGATAGATTAACTAGTTATTATGTAATCAATTACATGTAATTAATGTAAATCATATTAATCAATTATTACATATTAATAAATACGGTTACCATCATCATCTCCACCATTATTACCACCACCTCCATCATCATCATCGCCACCACCTGTAATATATATATATAGTTATTCTAGTTATTAATTTATTATTATTACAAATTATTTATTATTATAAATTAGTTAATTAACTCAATAATTGATCAATTATTAATTGTTAACAATTAATGAGAATCAGACGGTTCGAATTAAATCTTTCTAATTAAATATTTGTTAGTTTGTGGAATAAATTATTTTATTCAATAGTTGTAAGCAAATTACAGAACTCAATTTGACGTTTGACCTCACATCATGCTGCAGCGGGAAAAGAAATCGAAAAATAAAAGAATTAATGAATTCTATTAACACTAATTATTTAATTACAATTGTAATTATAATAATAATTATAATAATAAAAAATAAGTAATTATATCCAAAAAAATATATATAATGAAAACCCTTCGAAATTTCCTTTTAATGTATCAATCCTAAGGACAACCATAAACAAAAGCCCCTCGCAGCAAGTCCTCAAGACGGATGGAGACTCCAAATAGGATTATCAGGACAAACTCTCTCGCGCTGCAAATGCGTGGTCGGTGGGCTATTGCCGGAGTTTCTGGAGGCGAGGCATTCCTCTATTTAATGGGTTTGGCACAAATTTACTCCCCGATTTATCCTATGATTTAACTTCAAGAGAGCTTCTTCATTAAAGAATATCAGCCTAGAAAATGGGTAACTATGCATATGTATTGTTAACAAGTTGGGAGTAATTATGAAGTAAAGATATTTAATATATCAATTTGATTTCAATTTAAATTTAATTCGTAAATTCTATATTTAAAAAAAAACTCGAAAAAATCCCTTTCAAATGTTGAGTTTCCGCTAAGATAAAAGTCAAAAAATTCAATTCGAATCTTCATGTAAACTTATGAAAATCATGGACATAATAATACTTCATGTTATAATAGAATTGGGTGGAAAATTCATCAAAATTGTTTTTTTTCACTTTATTTTCAAACGACAAAAATGTTTTCAAAGAAAAAACACATGACACAAACACGTGACCATCTTATGACAAACACGTGACGAACCTGCCGCATTTTCGCCCAGGTCTTTATCGTCTGGAAAAGTTGTACGAGATCAAGAACCGTCCGAATTCGACGCTGAAGATCGAATCAGTCAGACTGTCCAATATCGACGATTCCTACATGGTTCTCAGGCACATGGATTCATTTGAACCCGCGGGGTCAAACAAGTACATCGTCCTTGACCTGTCGACTGAGGAAGCCCTTGTCTCGGTCTTGAAGCAGGTTGGTTGGTTGGTGATGAATGGATGGGTTGATGGATGGTTGATTAATGGATGGGTTGATAGTTGGTTGATGAATGGCTTTGTGGACGTGATTTATGGTCGTTGTTTTATCCAGAAACTCTGACTTTGTAGGGGATTTAAAATTTAAAGTGGGATCTTTAAAGTAAATACACAATGTGCCTGGTTTGGTGTTTTGAATGTTGGCTTTGGGGAATTATCTATAAATAAACATGGATGGAGTGACGGGTGTAAAGGACTGTTCTACCCTTGTGACCAATTTGACCGAAGAACTTCGAATGTTTGAAATCATTTTCCAGCATCTGATAAGAAGCGCTTCCTAAACGTTCAATAAAAACCTCTGTCGTCACGTAAAACTGAACTGTAATGACATGATTACTTATTAATTATAATTAATTAAATTTATATTAATTAATATATTAATTATATATTAATCGCGTGTTATTCTGTCTTATTATTAAATTTATTAAATTTACTTTACAAAGTCAAAATTTCAAAATTAATTTTTAAATCACCAAATAACAACCGAAAAAAAATTACTATCAAAAAGTGCCATTCATTCTATCAGTAGTTTATTTATTTCAATGAAAAATATTTTTAAAAATATGAAAACACGTCCACACTAAATGCCAGGAAATGCATTGGAACTTGGTTCGCTTGGACGTCTAAAAGTAAATCTAAAAATTTTTACAATTCCAGACAGAATTCTGAACATCCTCGGAAGCCCCGAGAAGCTTGGATGCATTTGAATCGCAGATTTCATTTGCTTAAAATCACTCTCCATTATTCGCTTGTTCGCATCTTTGCTAAACAGACATCACCATCCTCAGCCGCATCCATACCAGTGGTTTTCAAATGGATTTTGTTTTGCCTCAATTTTTTATTTTTTTACATTTTTTTTATATTTTTGTTTCTAAATCAAATAAAATGTTTTTTAGGTTTTTGAGATTGTAAAAACAAAATTAGAAGTTATATCGTTTGTTGATTTTTAAGAAATACCTTGAAAATACATTTGAGATGGTAATTTGTTTGCGTGTTTAATTAATTTGTTCTTAATTAAAAATATCGTGAAGTCTCCAAAACATTCAACGTCTGAATGCTTTGATTCTGTTTTCCAAAGATGAACTTATTTGGAAGAAAGAATTTTCAAGAATTGATATTTCTTTCGTATGACTTTCTATTGAATTTATTTCAAAATTAATTTCGACATTTTCGACTGATTCCAAGTCCACTTCTGTTGTTGTCGTCGTCGTTGTTCTGATGTTAGATTTTTGAAGAATTTAATTCAGTTTATGTTTATTAAACTCTTAATAATAAATTGATCGCTTAACACATAATAATAAATTAACAAGTTAACTTGTTAAAACTTGCTAAAAAAAGTTTGCAAAAGATATTTGTTAACCAATTTTTAGACCAATTCCGAACAATTTAACGCTTCCATTGCCTAATCGTGTACAGATCAATAGATTGAGCTTGCCAGATGTTATTGTAAAAAACACATTGTATTTATTTTCGTGGACAGAACAAACAATTCTCCTTCATTTTTAGAGACTCGTGTGTCGAAAGGTTTTGTATTTGTTGGATGCTGTTGCATGTTGATCCTGTCGAAAGGGGGCAAGTTGATGTATGGTCGAGTTGTTGTTTCTATTCATGTTGTTGTTGTCGTTTGCTGCTGATATGATGATGGTGTGATGATAGTGACAGACATAAAGTTGCAAATCTATTCAGGATTTCAGTTAATTTCAAAACAAATAGCTAAAACTTGTTTTCCAATAAGCAACGTATAACAATAAGCCAGTAGTTCTTTCCATTAAATCAATTCGAGTGCTGAAGATGTCAACTGCGATCCTCATCGTATATTGTTACCCAACCCCATTTGCATCCCCAATTTCACCCGCTCAAGTTAGAGTTGCACCCACGGAGACCACGATTCAAATAGCATCACGTCTCAGGGACCATGCGTGCACCTAGGAACGTTTCTAATTTGCTGTACTCCACTCAGGAGACCCTTTACGTCATCATCGTCGTCATCGTCGTCTGCTATCATGTTTTCGTCGTGATTCTTAAACGTAAATAACGTTGTAAAAAAACAAATTTAAAATTTATTGGACATTTGTAAATTATAAATAGAATGGGAGAGCCCATCTTGGATATTTGGACGTCCAGTGATGTCCGGCGTTTCCACCCTTCTCTTCCTCGTCGTCGTCGTCGTCTTCATCGCCGTACTTAACCTTCAGTACGTCAGAAAACATCACCATCGTTTTGTTGCAACTGTGGTCATCAACGCTTTGAAATTTCATTTGAATTTATGGTGATTAATTAAAAATAAATACTTAAAATTATAATTATAATAAATAGTTATAAATTATGATAAATTATAATTTTAATTTCACGTCCTTTGACGAGCAGAATTGCAATAACAAGTGAACACGTTTAAGATTAAGTTTTAATTATCCGAATAAAATCAATTAATTTCTCAAAATAATCATTAACTATTATTTATTTATTTATTTATTTATTTATTTATATATTTATTTACAATAAAACGTATATTTAAAGAATTAATTCTTTATTCTGATAAATGAAAACCGTGCGTCAAAAATAATAAATTTAAATAATTGTTTTTTTTTTTTCAAATTTCAACTTTACTCCCGCTGAGCCACCTTTTAATAGGATGTCAAAAAAAAAAAAACTCCGGAAAAACCTTGATATTTATGACCGAGATTTTCAATAATATTTGTTCAAATTTAAAAATAAAAGAATTAAAAATAATTAAAAATAATTTCGAAAGAAATTTTATTTAAATTGGAAAACAAATTTTAACGCAAAAATTTAACTAAAGCTATTTAATGAATAAATATGAATAATTTATAATGTTTGAAACATAAAATTAATTAAAAGGTAAAATATTTACAAAATATATTTAAAATTTATAAATAATAAAATATTTTAATTTCGAAAATAATTTGTAAATATTTTTATAATTTCAGATCCAAGCTGTTGGAATGAACAGAGGAGGATATCATTACCTTCTTGGAGGAATTGTTGGTATTTTACATTGAATTTGTCTTAATTCAATTCCAATAATTTCTACGAATTAATTTCAATTTAATCAAATATATAATAATTGAGAAAAAAGTAATTTTAATCCCAAGAATTGGATCACAAAATTGATTCCATTTTCTGGAATAATTTTGTTCATTTTCAAACAATTCTGTGTTGTCAGACGTTGTTTACGTTTCTCTTCTTTCTCTGCTGGAGAAAATATTTTCCGTTGATGATGATGACGATGACGATGATGATGATGATGATGATGAGGAGGAGGAGGAGGAGGAGGATGATTTTGAATGTGAGAATTATGGTTGTTTTATTTATTTCATTATTTCTCAATTATTATTTACTAAAAAAATATTAATTAAATATCTTTTTAATAAATAATTGCCATCATTTAATCGTTCAATTAATTCACTAGGTTTGCCACATACATTAACATAATTTATTAAGGCAAGCGATATCACCTCATTGGTGCAATGGATCATGTCAGATGGCAATCTGAACCCGTGAACCTGCACATTCCACAGACGTTTGCATGGGAATTAACTTTCCCATGAATATTTAATTATCTGCTTATTATTTATTCAATTGATTATTGATTTTATTAATTAAGGAATATGTTGAAATATTAAATAAAATCTATTCTAGGTTGGAGTTGTGCCAATGTGCCTTTCATGTGACAATGTTAACTTTAATACAAATTATCACCTGACATCTTAACCATGCAATTATATAATTAACTTCATAAAGACAGTTTCAATAAATTAAACGTATATTTATTACATAAATCCATATAAATCTTTGACATAAATAATTGGCATGAGTTCCTGATCACTTCCATGTAGGAATAATAAGCAGAAGAATTAAAATAAATAAATAAATAAATAAAGGAATTGAAGAAATAAATAAAGGAATAAATAAATGAAGAAATGTTATCCACATCGTTCTGGAAGATTCCAGTTGACCTTGTTGAACCGGTGTTAATGCGTTCCTGGAATTATGTCAGAAATGATTGGTAATCCTCAACATTTCCAAGCACTTTGTCCGCCCAAGGTTTACATTCGGTCCTAGGAAACAAAGAAACATCCGATACTGGAATTGAAGCAATAATTCACCTCCTCTTCTCTCGTTCAAAGCTCTGCTAGGACGAAAATGATACCATCAATTATTTAAAATATAATAATAATAATAATAATAATAATAAATTATAATAATTTTTATTAGAAATAATAATTATTACATATATAAAATATTATTATTATAAAATTATAATAATTGTTTTAATAATAATTATTATTATTATAATAAATAACCCTTTTTTCTGATGGTTAAAAGTCTTTTGTTCGAAATAAAAAAAGTAAGAAGAACTTGAATGATGAGCTACTCTTCTGTTCCTTTCGTGGCAAGCATTATTGGACCAATTTGTCAGGATTATTATTATTATTATTATTATTATTGTTATTATTATTATTTTAATTATTATTATTATTATTATTATTATTATTATTGTTGTTGTTGTTGTTATTGCCGTTATTATTGTTATTGTTTCTTACTATCATTTTCATGTCAACTGGTTTTCGTTTCATCTTCTGGAGAAAGTCATACTTTACGAGGAACATGAGAATCGAGGAATGGAGTTTACATTATGGAGTTTCTCTTTTCCCTTATTGTTATTGTTGTCATAGTTATTGTTGTTGTTGTTGTTGTTGTCATCGTCGTCGTTATTGTTGTCGTCATCGTTGTTGTTGTTGTTGTTGATAAATTGCAGAAAAAGTTTCAATAGTTTCCAAATTAAATCGTAACAAATATTAAAGTATTTAAAAAGCAGTTTTATGGAAATTTGTTCCTGAAAAATTATGACAATTATAAATTGTGACAATTTTAAATTATTATTTATTAAATATCTTAAAATATTAGATTTCCCTTCGAGATCCAACAGGAAATTATTCATAATTTTCGCGATTAAAACGTTATTAAATTAAAACTCGATATTTCCAATTTTATTTTTAAAGCGATAACTTTGGGCAAAAATTTTCAACAACATTTATCTTGGTAAACATCAATTGTTGAATTCTCTGCCAAAATAAATTAAAATAAATTATTAAATTATCAAGTCGCAATTATATAAAACTTATTATTTTCAATTCAAGATTTTAATAGAATTTCGATATATACAATATATTACACATAAGTAGTAGATATATAATATCACATAGTAAATACATAGTATCACATAGTAGATACATAAGTAGTTCTTATTAGTTAATATATACAATATATTTCCATACATACATAGTTCTTATCTATGTTGAATCATAATATTTTTTGGACTTAACTTGGCAATTACACTTTGCATCAGTTATATTATATTTTGATGGTTAATATTTTAAACAGAAATATTACCATCCATTTCCAAGCGTAGTCGTTAAAATATTCTTTTCTTGAAACTTCTATTTATAAAATCTTCTATTTAAAGATATTCAAATCCCCCAAAGAATCGTGTGAAATTCAATCACTGACCTCTCAAGCCACACGTTCATTTATCTAATCAACCATCCATCCGTCCGTAGGTCCGCTCGTCCATCCATCCATCCATCCATCCATCCATCTTAAAAACCCACCAATAGGCATTCGACGAAATCGACATCGACGACTTCCGGCACGGAGGAGTGAACATCACAGGTTTCAGTCTCATCAACAGGACAGAAACATCTGCCAGGATGATGGAGGCCGAATGGTTGAGACTCAACTCCAGCCATTGGCCCGGAGCTGGAAACGGATCCAAGTTGAAGGTGAGTGGGAGTTGTGGTGATGATGATGATGATGAGGAGGAGGAGCAGGAAGAGGAGGAGGACAACGACGATGTTGATGATGATCATGTTATCGGCTGTGGTTCTAAACTTCAATCAATTGTTCTCGTCTTAGGATCTGGACTGATTTCACAGCATATTTTGCATTGGAAATGATTACTATCATTAATTTTAAACCAGCAGTTTAAAATACTCTACCAGAATTTTCTGATTTGTCCCGAATTTATTTATAATTATGAAGGTAATTAACAAATAAAACTTTTAATTAAATTATTTTTACAATCAAATTTAAAAAAAATGACTTTAGAGATTACAATTGTATTTTTCTCGGAAAATAAATCTTTTTTCTTTCCTCTTTGAGACGATTGAAAGTTGATTGAAAGCTGATTGAAAACTGATTGAAAACTGATTGAAAGCTGATTGAAATAAGCTGATTGAAAATTGAAAGCTGAAGGACGAGGACGAGGATTAAATTTATCTCATTTCGGATTTGAAGATTTAACTTTTTTTCGCTTGAAAAGAAAGTCCACAAATGGATGGACTGAAGAATTGAAGAAAAGAAAGACCCATTATTGAATTGGATTGAAACATGATGAATTGGAAACCTTGCAAAAGATTGACTGCTGTCATGACTAATGGATTGGATTTCTGACTTTCTGAGCGTCTGACATAAATTCTTTTAGCTTTATGGTAATTAAAACGTGACTCAGCCAAAATTTAAATTATTAAAAATATTAAATTAATTTATTAAAGTTTATTATCTGATTGACCATCCACCCGTCCCTCCGTCCATCCATCCATCCATCCATCCATCCATCCATCCATCCATCCATCCATCCATCCATCCATCCATCCATCCATCCATCCATCCATCCATCCATCCATCCATCCATCCATCCATCCATCCATCCATCCATCCATCCATCCATCCATCCATCCATCCATCCATTCATCCTAACCCTAACCCTAACCCTAACCTAAATTGAAAATAAAGTCATTTGCTTCTTATTATATTACATGTACCAGGTGCTTTAATTTAATATATACAAAATTTAGTTAGATTTGTTACAGCCATCAGAATGTCAACACTCTAAAATTACTCGAATTTAAAATCTTTCTTCGACAAATTCTCGAATTAAAAATAAAGAAATCATTTCTAAAAATTATTTTACTATTAATTATTATTATTATTTAATTGTTAATTAAAAATATTTTTTCAATTCTAAAATTAATGTGGAAATTCAATTCAAGCTTCGATGGGCAGTCTAACCATGGATGCAAACTCCAACGAAATCGTAATACGATTTTATTGACGTGTCATTTCAGTTGAATTTATTTTCCGAAATTTCTGAATATTCTGAATTTATTCAACGTTCAAAGTTCATGACATTTCATTTCTTGCATCCGCGTAAACCAAGCCACACGTCGAGTGGAGAAGAGGAGAAATTCTACCGCTTTCTCCAATGTTTGGACATGAAAAATGTGGCTTAAAACATTCGTTGCGCCTCTGAAGATGGCTCTCTTTCCTGGCATTATGACCATTTTTATGCTCGACTTTTAAGACTTTCACAAGCATAATGAAACATCAGCGTTCCTCCAGAGAGGAGGTCGGCTAGAAAGAGAAAGATAAAGTTTTTAAAGGATTAGGATTTTCTTTAATTAAAAATTCAATTAGACGTAACTTTCTGCCTTTTACGTCTCGTAGGTTAAATTTTGAATCTTTAAATTTGTGTTCTTCTTGAAGTATCTGCTTTATTATAATGTCATGAGCGTCATTTCTTGGGCACAGAGGAGACAAAATGCGATTCGAGATGAGGTCATGGTAAGATGACTTAATGTGAAAATTTTAAATCCTTAATCTTAAGAGCGACTCGTTCACAATGGAAATCTCAAATCTCAAAGCAAATCTTGAATGTCCCACATCAGCTGAGGTTGAAAAGTCCAAAGCTTTGGAACAATTTTTCAAAAATAAAAATAAAGTTTATTCCACATTTACTTTAAAATCAGCAAATAATTCAAAATATTCTCCTGTGAAATGAAAATCCTCAGAACGGTGGCTGCGAGCGCCCATTGTGGAATAACTTTGGAATTTTCAGAATTACTTTTTAATAAATTTAAATATAAATACATAAACAATAAAATAAATATAAAATATTTAATATAAAATTCCCAGAATTACTTTATAATAAATTAGTAACAATAAATATAATATAAATAAATAAATATATAAAATAGATATAAAATATTTATTTACAAAATAATATATAATATAAATCTTTCTGAATTACTTTTTAATAAATTATTAATAATAACTGCAATAATAAATAAATAATATGAATAAATAAATACGTAATAAAATAAATAAATAAAATAAATAGATAAAAAATATTTATTTAAAAAATAATATAAAATATAAAACTTACAGAATTACATGCCCATGACCTTTCCAATGTTTTGGCCTTAGGTGCATTGTTTCAGTTTTACTGACAACACGAAAACTGAGATATTTTTTTAAATATTTTTATATTTTGTTTTTATTTATTTTTTTTATTTAGCAACAATTGCTATCTTCGTAATAATATTGTGTAAAATTATGATTTAATATTGTAGTGAAGTTTAGCAGTTAACCAATATTTATAATATAATAATGTAATAATGTAATGTAATAATATAATAATAATAATAATATTCAGACTAATTATAATTAATAATTATTTTATTATTAATGATATTATAATAAACAATTAATTAATAATAAGGTTAATAATTCATTAACGATGTTCATAATTGATCTAGCAATTAACAATTTATTATCAATATAATTAAACTATTATTTATATGTAACTTTGAACCCTACTATTATTATTATTAATATCAATATTTTTCAAGTTTACATGTTTCACTTATTTATTTAAAAAAAAAACAATTAAAACTAAAATCAAAGAAATAAAAATCATTTCCTCTCCTCTATAAGCTGGAAGCTGCTTTGACCATGGACGCAGTGAGCGTCGTGACCAGAGCCTTGGGCAACATGTTGGCTTCAAATCCAGACGAGTTCAGGGACATTTTCAGGAGGGGTTTATTGTACGGCAGTCTTGGCACGCCCTGTAGGACGGATGAGAGGTCACCTTGGGAGAAAGGGCAGGCTATCATGAGGAGTTTGAAGGAGGTTAGTAATTCTCAGTTATTATTATTGATATTATTATTTTTATTATTATTATTATTATTATTGCACAGCTAATTATTTATTAATAATAACATTAATAAT
Organism: Hirudinaria manillensis; assembly: GCA_034509925.1. NCBI lineage: Eukaryota > Metazoa > Annelida > Clitellata > Hirudinida > Hirudinidae > Hirudinaria > Hirudinaria manillensis. The sequence goes on along the minus strand of CM067536.1, from coordinate 2,303,821 downwards.
AGCATTATTACCATTAATATGGAATATTTGCATTAAAAGATCCATAAAATGTATTGTTAATTATGAAAACTACAATATAACAACGTTCTGGTTGTGTTTAAGATTAACACAAAATAGTGTTATACACGGTTTTAATGACGTCATTAAATACAATTTCAGGTGAAATTATTTGCAAATAATTAGTTTTTATAACTTCCTCTAACAGATCCGGACGGAGTTGATGATAAATGACCGCTTTGCATTTGGAAATAACACGTCAGTTCCGCATCACCTTCACATTCAACCTAGAATATATCATACTTTTTGGACTATTTTTTATAAAATAAAATAAAAAAACAGATTTTATTATAACAAAACAGATAATAGAAATTACAGGTAGTTATTTATCACTCCATATTACCGGCATTTACTCCAAAAATGACTTTCAAATCATCCTGAAAATCTTGGAAGCCGTTGTCTCTCCGTCGCAACACTCAATCCTCGCAGGATATGCCCGTCCGTCTGTCCATCCACCCGCCCATTCATCCTTACATCCGTCCATCCATCCGTCCTTACATCCTTACGTCCGGCTGTCCATCCATTCGTGGAACAAAAATCTCTTCACCTTTATGCAGCTCTCAAATAAAATATAAAAATATAAAATATATAAACAACAACAACAACAACAATTCGGCTTGTTGCAACCCCTGATACGCCCACGACTGACAACTCCTATTTTTCCATGAGACAAGGGCGCAGCTTAAATTCTGACAGTTTCCTAAACTCTTTGGTTTCCAGCGTCTTCAGAGCACGACCTTCTCGTCTTTATGTGATATGATTTTAAAGGATTTAGAATTTATTTATTGTCCTAATTCCGTGTTATTTATTTATTTTATTTTTACTTTTTTCGTTTTAATTTAGGAAGGGATTTGCCGACATGTTTGTCCAAAGATGCAATAAATTGTTTAAGAATAAAGTCAAGAAAAGGGAAGCATAATCACATTTTATGCCAGGGTTTTATGGTCGCTGAAAGATATCAAATTAAACTATTAAACATTTTTTTTAAATTAAGAAAATATTAATTTATTTTTTAATTGGCTGTTTATAAATTTCAACTTAATAATTTAATAATATTTATTTATAATTAAAATTTAGTTAATTTTGATTTTAATGCGTTTTATTAGTTAGCAACAAGTCTGTTTAAGAATCTTAATTTCGTTTAAATTTAAAAATATTTTGAACAAATAAAAAAAATAAATTAACAAATTTATTAATAATAAACCTTGAAAAATGCAAATTTAAATTGTTATTAAATGAAATTATTTTCTTTTAATTCATTTCTTTTTCCTTTCTCAATTCTTCCTACGTTCAATCTATTTATAATTTGAACTCACTTGAACCCAAGGGTCGATTTATTGTTATTTTGGAGTTGTTAATATTTTATTTTGTTTTAATTTTGAATTTTAAATTATTTATTTCGATTTATTGAAATTATTTGGCAAATTTTTAAATTAATTTTTGAGTTAATTTTCCCATCTTTGGTTTCAGCAATGATCCAAAATCTTAAATGGCTTCCAAACGGACGATAAGGACGACGACGGCTGAGATGACTGTGATGATGATGATGATGATGATGACAACGAAGATGGCGATAGCTGTGATGATAATGATGATGATAGCGATGCCCCTAATAAAATCCCATTATCAGAGCCATTCGTTTTCCATAGTAATTGTTGTCGAAATTTACGACGCAAAAATTTTCAAAGAGTATCATCATCATCACTTTGCCCATCAACATCATCGTCATCATCATCATCATCATCATCATTATCATCATCACGTCATCGTCTTCTTCATCGTCATCACCAGTGACATCGTCTGCAGGTGAATTACCAGGGCATAACAGGTCTGATATCCTTTGATGATGTGGGACACAGGAAGGATTACACTCTGGGTGTCTACGAACTCAATCTCAACAGCGACATTAAAGAGGTGATGATGATGATTACGACGACGATGATGATCATAATGATGATGATGATGATTTTGAAGATGACGATGACGACCATGATGATGATGATGATGATGGCTACGGGGAAAGGATGATTGATTAGATTGAAATCAATGCCAGGTTGAAAGTTAATTTCTTTTCGAATGATTGATTTTAATTTCTTCAGAATTTTTAGAATTTACAAAAAAAAAAGAATTAAAATGGAAATCATTCAAAAATTGACTCCGCAAAAAAAAAGTCAAACGGCTGAATGGTGCGGTGACGGTGGTGATGATAATGATGATTTTTAATATCAAACTTTTCTCGTGTCTTCTGATGAACCTCTGAATGCCATGTGACACATTCCTTCAGTCATTATAATTATCAATGTCATCGTCGTCCTTATCATCCGTCCCACTTAATACATATATTATTGTAATATACCATTATTATTATTATTATTATTATTATTATTATTATTATTATTATTATTATTATTATTATTATTATTATTATTATTATTATTATCATCATCATCATCATAATCATCATTATTTCCGTCATTATCTTTACATGCAAATGACACTAAAGAATCGTCCAGGACACGCTACGCAGAGGCATTAAGTTACCAGCTTCCGAGGAAACGGAGCAATAACGGATGTCATCATCGTCGTCATAACTTTATCATCATCATCATCTTCGTCGTCGTCGTCTTCATCGATAAAAATAACATAATCTCCAATATAAGCATCAACATCATTTTTTTGTCATCATCTTCTTCACCGCCATCGCAATCATCACCAACCATCGTCGTCGTCGTCATCGTCAACACCAAAAACACCATCATCATCATCATCACCAGATTGCCACGTGGCATTACAGCAGAGGTCTGACGAAGGTCGGTCTGCCCGAGAAGACGGACGCAGACGAGGAGGAGAAAGGAGAGCCACTGAACAGGACACGCATAGTGACCACCATCATCGTTAGTCCCGCCCATCGAGCCGATTATGAATTATTAAACAGCTGCATTTCCATACGCACGCCCACGAGGGCCTTTTCAATATTCATGACTTATTAATATTAATGATTTGTTAATATGCACGACTGGCTGATACCGATGTGCTGTTCTCGTTACTAGAATTCAATCGGATGCTGTGTTGAGAGAATTCGAACTTGTCCCTACGATGATGGCTTAAGATTCGTTCAGATACTAAATTGCACATTGAAAATTTTCTGCTATTGTTAAAATAAAATTTACAATTTGAAAAGTTTTTTAATATTAGATTCTTTTCGTTTTAAAATAAGTTTTTTTATTACAACATCTTATATTAAAAATATTATAATATAATATAATAAATATTAAGATACAAGTAGCGTTTATTCCGCCATAGTCTCCTCCGTTCCTCAACTACAAGAAGAGATTGGAACACATGACCGTCCTTCCAACATCCGACAGAATCGGTCCCAATGGTCTTCAATTCTTCGAAGGTTACTGTGCCGAGCTGACAGTTACACTGGCAGAGATCGTGGGATTCGACTTCGAGTTGAAACTCGTAGGAGATTCCAAGTACGGGGCCAAAATCGACAACGGAACCTGGAACGGCATGGTCGGGGAGCTAGCCACTAGGGTAAGTTGGTCTAGGATTGAATTTAATTTATTAGGGTTAGGGTTATTAGAGGTAGATTGTTCTAAGATGTAATTTAAGAGATTAGGGTTAGGGTTGGGTTATTAGAGGTAGATTGTTCTAAGATGTAATTTAAGAGATTAGGGTTAGGGTTAGGGTTATTAGAGGTAGATTGTTCTAAGATGTAATTTAAGAGATTAGGGTTAGGGTTGTGTTATTAATTGGGTTCATGTCGTAGATATCGTGGATTAGTAGATCTTTAAGCAGTTAAATGCTTAGAAAGAATGTAAATATGTGCTCAAGATTTGCATAATTGACAGCGGGATTTCTTTCGCATGGTTGGAAAAGCATGCTACTAGGCTGGGTATTTTATTTGGAGTCGAGGGTAGAGTTAAAGTCAAGATTATTATAATTATAATTATTATTAGGTCCATGCCATGGATATTGATAATCGAGATGAAACTTTCTTTTAAGATTTCTTTCAAATAATACATGTGTTTGTCTACTTATACGCATTATCACCCACCAAATCCTGATTTTTTTTTACTTAATTTTCGTTTTAATTAACCAAATATTACTCTAATGTGGTCAATGACAATAATTTTTGAAGTTTCATTTCCACAGAGATTGATGAGACAAATTTTTAAATAATTAAATTAAATATATATTCGGTTGGGCGATAATTCACAGTAAAACGAGTTTACCTCAAATTTATGTAAGCATTTATTTTGTTTTACGTTTTCAATTGGAATTGGAATTTAAATTCCAAGGGTAGGCTGCATTTTATATTATTTCGGATTTTTGCTTAATTTTGGAAATTAAATTGGAAAATGATTGAACGACCTATAGAGATTTCCAACTAACCAAATAATTATCTTGTTATGAAGAAAATAAATTATGCAATCACATCATGTGCTCTTTCATGATTGTTACGTAACTTTCATGACAATCTTGTTAAGTGATCTTCATTAATATAAAAACTTAAAAACTCAAAATAAAAGCATTACACTGTCATTAAAACCAAAACAAGTCATATAATTATTCCAGTATAAATTAAAATAATAAATAATTTAGTAACGTAATTAAGATGATTCGAAACAACACTCCAAGTTCATTCCAAACCCCGCATCAGAAAGCCGACCTATCAGTGGCTCCTCTGACGATCTCCTCCATCAGAGAAAGGGTCATTGACTTCAGCAAGCCCTTCATGAACCTGGGCATCAGTATCATGATCAAGAAACCAGAGAAGCAAAAGCCAGGTGTTTTCAGCTTCATGGATCCCTTGGCCTACGACATTTGGGCCTGCATCGTCATTTCCTATTTGGCCGTCAGCTTCGTGCTCTTCCTGGTCAGTAGGTTCAGTCCCTACGAGTGGCAGATGGACGATGCCAAGGACTGCCCCAATGCCCCCCTGGTCATGCCCAGCTATACTAACGATTTCACGGTACTCAACAGTCTCTGGTTCTCGCTGGCCGCTTTTATGAGACAGGGTTGTGACATTTCCCCGAGGTAGGTTTAAGTATTATCTGTTATCGTGGTCATTTTTTTCTTTCGTTCACCCATCTATTCCTCCATCCATCCTTTCCTTCCTTCCTTCATTCATTCACCCATCCATCCTTCCCTTTATTTGCCCGATTCCAGCCATAATCTCGTATTTTAATTCTTGTTCTTCTCGATTTTTATTTCCAGTTTTATTGCAATCCTTGTTTCATCCGTTCCTCATTTAGCCGAATGAATGGATCATCATTCTTTCTTAATTCTGTCTACTCATTCATCCATCCATCCATCCATCCATCCATCCATCCATCCATCCATCCATCCATCCATCCATCCATCCATCCATCCATCCATCCATCCATCCATCCATCCATCCATCCATCCATCCATCCATCCATCCATCCATCCATCCATCCATCCATCCATCCATCCATCCATCCATTCATCCGTCCGTCCGTCCGTCCATCCATCCATCCATCCATCCATCCATCCATCCATCCGTCCGTCCGTCCGTCCGTCCATATCTTCTCCTCGTGCATTAGGGAGTTACTGCCGGAATGCATGTCCTGATTGAGGGACACGTTTCTTGGTTGTTTGCAATCAACAAATCAGATTTATTTCATGTTGCGTTTGCCGCTTGGAATTTCAGATGGAAGTGTTTTTGAATGCAAATGAAGACTTCAACATTTATTTTGACAAATATTTTTGTTCTAAATCACGGGAAAAAATTTAAATTTTTAAAATTTCGAATTAAATTTAAGAATAAATCGCATACTATCAATAAGATATTCTATTTTTATAATAATAATCACAATAATAATAATATTAATAATAATAATAATAATAATATTAATATTAATAATAATAAAAACATTTTCTTTTCTTGAGAAAATAAAAACATATTTACGACTCTTGTCGACGACAGGAAAAGAATTCCTGCGACTCATAAACTCAGCAGATGTTGATTATAAAAGCGAAGCTTGCAACAAATTGCAACAAATTGCAAAATTGCAAATTCATAAACTTCCGTGGAAAAAAAATATTTTTTAAAAATATTTATAAAAATTATAATATAATGTAACCATGAGTCACCTAGAGACTAATCATTTTCGTGTATTTCTCAATAACAATATATTTAATTAAGCGCTATAATAGTGATTAATGGACTTGTTTACGTTGCCATTGTCAACTGTTATTGTTGTCATAAATAAAATCTTTTATTGACGCAGAGCAAAAACATAACATTCAATATAATAATTATAAATATAAAGTATATACTATATAGTATATAAAATATGAAACATTAAACTTATTATTATTATTATTAATTTGTCCAGAAAATAATTAATCTATAACATAATGTCACATGATGCATTAATGACATGCGTCATGTAAAGACGCGAAATTCAAGCAAACGTTTAAAAGCTTATTTTTAATAAAAAAAAATTTAATTGATTTGATTATAAATTTAATTGAAAACTGAGGTGGAAATTTGGAAATTTAATCGCACTTTAAATTATAAATCTAATCGAGAATTTAATTTAAAATTAATTGAAATTCAATTGAAAATGCAACTGGAAATTCTTCCCCTTTTCCCCTCTGCCATATTGAAAGGTCCCTGTCAGGCAGAGTGGTTGGCAGTGCCTGGTGGTTCTTTACCCTGATCATCATCTCATCCTACACTGCAAACCTGGCAGCTTTTCTGACGATAGAGAGGATGTTGACGCCCATCGAAGGAGCAGACGATTTGGCCAAACAGCGGGACATTTTGTACGGCACCTTGGATGCCGGATCCACTAAGGATTTCTTCAGGGTTCGTTGAAGATTTATATCTTATTTTATTTATTTATTTATTTATTTGTTTTTATTTTGTTTATTATATTTTTGCGATTGGAGGGAAATGAATTTGATATTGAGTGAATTTAATGTTCGGATGTTTGAATTTTGATTGAATTTTCAAATTATTAGATATTTTACAAGCCATTTTATAGATGTAAATTATGTTACTATTTTATTATTATTATTATTATTATTATTATTGTTATTATTATTATTATTATATTGATAAATATTATATTTATAATATTTTATTGCACCACTGACCATTGCATAGCCATTATAATGCAATTCTGGAGCCCATCCAACTAAACTGCGAAGACCAATCACTGTTCTGCCTTTTGGCTACAATCATCTGTAAATAAAGTTCTCCATTTCCTGCCAACGAATTTGAGAGATGCAGGCACTTGACTTTCATCCATTTGCTGAGATATTGGTTGCTGACCTTAGAAAGATGAGAAGTTGAATTGAAAACAAGAGAGAGCCATGAGTTTATAAAAATTAAATAAATATATTAAATTAATTAAATTAAAATAGAATAAAAATAAATAATCATTTAATACAGTTAGTGGAAAATCCAGACTTTTATTCATTTATCGTTCCTGAATTATTGGATGCTGACCTTAGAAAATTGAACAGTTGAATTAGAAGTGAGTTGGAGTCATGAGTCTAATTCAGTTGCTATCGAACCCAGAAGAGATTACTCCATTTGATGGAAATTGTTAAATAAATTTAAAAAAATATATCGTATAATATAATTAATTATATCGTATAATCAATGGGTACAATTTTTATTAGTAGAAGTTCACTTGTTCAATTTTTATGTTCATTAGACCATCTAGCTATAAAGTTCATCTGAAACTTTAATTAATCTTGCGAATATAAACATTTTTTTTTATTTTCAAATTAATTTTATAAATATATAAATTTTATAAATGTATAAATACTTTTTACTAACATGACTGAATCTCGACATTATTGTGTAGCTTTCTTAACATGTAATTAATCTACCAATCTCTCTATCAAGCACCAACATCAACATCTGGAATTACAAATTAACTCCAACTCATTGATGCCATTTCTAATTTCGCAGACCTTTTTCTTTTTCTTTTCCCCGACAAACGACCTCCGAGTTCGATCTGTCGTTCATCAAAAAAAACTGAAACTCAGAAGACTTATTTCCACACGACGCCAGAGTTGCATTGTCTCGTCAAATGGCTAATCTCTTGAGTTATGGTGTCTCGTTCTATCAAGTCCATTCCTTAGGGCGGTAATACATTTCCCCTACGCGATCGACCGTAGCCTACTCCATTCGACCGAGCGTTTTGTGCTTCGGGCCATTGTATCCCCAGACCAGTGCCTGATGCTAGGGTAAGATGGTCGAGGGGAGAGTTTGAAGGAAGACCAAGGTTGTAGAGAAATTGCTCTCGGGTCGTACACAACTAGCTTGAAAGGAAAAAGATTTTTAGCGTGGAGTTTGCAAATCAAATCTAGTTTCTTGGGTTTTTTTATTCCTTTTTCTTTTTTCCCCCTTATTTTTGAGCGACTTTCGAAAACAAAATGACGGCTTTTCTGTAATCCTAGTTTAAAATTACATCATTATTTTGCAGAATAAAAACTCTCCCCTTCCTCCCCGAAAAAAAAATAAAATAACCCGCACCTTACACTCGACTTTAGCTTATTTATATTCTGCCATGGATCATAAGGCAGAAGATTTATCATTTGACACCGGTGGTGCGGCGGGAGAATCACTGATCCCACAAAATTGGAAACATCCAGACACAAGGGACTTGTCTTTGCTTGTCAATTCACCCAGGAAAATGGTTACTTATCGATTATCAACTCCCTTATTGAATTCTCCACGATGCCACGTGGTCGTCTCAAAAGATTTTAAAAGTGGATGGAAGGATGAATGACATTAGTCCGCGCTCCATGTTTTCTTGGGAGAAAAAAAAAAGTGTTATTTTATTCATATTTTCTTTATTCTATTTTATTTATTTATTTTTATTCTATTTTTTTTATGTGTTTTGTGTTTGGCTGGAATCAAATTCTTCCTGAGAAAATCCTTCGCGAAATTAGTCCAATTCTTCCGAGCAAACTTTGTGATTTTCTCTCCTATTCTTCTACTTTCTCGTCAAATTCGATTTTAATTCTCGACAGAATTTACGGTGAAGTTATAAACTCCTTTCGTGGAAATGAAGGAGCGTGTAAATTGTCTTCAGGAACTCAATTTATGATTTCAATGGCTCCGATCTTCAAGTCGTGCCACGAGAAGTTATAAATTATTTATCTGAATTTATGGCGGAAGTCGGATGTCCGCGTTACTTGAATTGAGTTTATCTATCTACTAAAATACCTGAACCCTTTTTTTTTTATCCAGTATTTTATTTATTTAGCTTTAAAGATCATTTAAAATGAAACTTAAATAAAATCTTGCAAATAATAATAATAATAATAACACTTATTTTTTCGAGAATTTCCAAAACAAGTTTTCGATAAATAATTCTTTTAAAAATTGATATTTCACTAAAAATTGTCCCCTGCCATTGAACGATAGCGCAGCAAAAGAAGGTAGACTTTCGAAATAAATGAGAAAAAACTTATAAAACACAAGAGTTTTCAGTTCTTATCTGGCAACTCTGAACAAAAAGATTATAAGTTTTTGAAGAATTTTCAAATATAAAATTGGTTTGAAAAGAAATTTTTATAGGCAGGTATAAATAGTTTAAAATAATACAGCATACAATATAATATTATTTACATAAATATATAAATAATAGTAATAAATAATATTTAAAAATAATAAAAATACTAATGTATACATAAAAATTTATATTGTTATTTATATCATAATTTCACCAATTTCGAATGACAATTTCTCCTTAAAGTCGCAAATTATAAAAAAAAAAACAAACAAATAAATCAGAAGAAACAAAAAGAAATAATTAAATAATTAAACAAACAAATAAATAAATAAATTATCAAGGAGACGGAATAATGAAAGAACGCAAAAGATGGAAGCGTCCGCTTCGTGCCAACGTGAATGTGTCAACATTTGGTGTCAGGCAAAGCAACTACAATCACTTGTCATTTGAATTGACTTGAAATAAATAATAAATAATAAATTGTAATAAAAAAACAATTAATAGTTTATTCATTTTATTTAATGCTCCATTAATAGCAGAAATGACACAATAAAAATTGTGAACTAATAATAATAATAATAATAATAATAATAATAATAATAATAATAATAACAATAATACTAATGATAATAATAATGATGATTTAATAATAATAATAAATTTAAATCTGGAATTGTAACAGGATTATTTCAAAAGACGCTTTTGAAGCTTCTGGAATTTTCTAAATGTTAAGCTTCAAATTTCTTGGTTTTTTTTTCTTTCACCTTTTCCTCGGTGCAAAAAATTGTATGGAATCACAAACGTAAACTATTATATGTGCTCCTCTTTAATGTCTTTATGTGTTTTGTGACTTTGTATCTAGGGTGTCGTTTAATTGGTTGAGACTGTTACCAGATTAATTATGATTAATTAAACAATCACTCAACTGTTATTAATAACTTATTAATTTGCAATTAATTACACGGCTAATTATGTAATAATTAATATTATATTAAAATATATTGTATTAAAATATATTATATTAAATATATTAATTAAAATAATATTAAATAATAAGTAACTAAATAATTTCTAACCATTATTTCATCATTTACATTTAATCGCATGGTACCAAACAAACAAAGAAACAAACAAACATTGACAAACATTTTTAGAATTCCAAAATCTCCACCTACGAAACGATGTGGGAGTTCATGAGCAACAATCCAGACGTGTTCGTCAGATCAACGGAAGACGGGGTCGACAGGGTCAGGAGTTCAAAGGGCAAGTACGCCTTCCTGCTCGAGTCCACCATGAACGATTATTACAACCAGAAGAAACCCTGCAACACCATGAAGGTCGGCGGTGACCTTGACTCGAAAGGTTACGGGGTGGCCACGCCCATTGGGTCGGACTTGAGGTGAGTCGATTGGGTCTAGGTGTAATGAAATGGATGGCAGTTTTTTATATTTTTATTTTAATTATTTAATTAATCATTTAATTATTTATTTATTTATTTATTTATTTATTTATTTATTTATTTATTTATTTAATTATTTATTTATTTATTTATTTATTTATTTATTTATTTATTTATTTATTTAATTATTTATTTATTTATTTATTTATTTATTTATTTATTTAACGGCAAACTAAAAGTTACTCTGGACCAACAATACAAGTTTGGAAATAGAAAAGGTTTAAATAAGTTATAATTTAAGGTGCTATTAAAGCTATAAAAAAGGTATTTGAGTTCAAATTTTATATGGCACTGCATTCCACGACATAATAATATCTATTAAATTATATTCCATATTTAATATTAATTTAAGTTCAATATCACCCAGGTGAGTATCATGCATACAGGTGTAATAATGGCCTCATGCATATTCAGCAGCCGGACCACGTGATCATTCCGGCTATTCATAGGGGTATATCAGTAATTGCAGTCTTAACAAGGATCGGTGAAATGATTGTTTATGTCGAGGCATCGCAAATAGAAACCGAGAAATGGACTTTTATGTTCTCCTTTTGCAAAAGAGGAGAATCCTAGAAGGGAATTTTTAATTCTTTTGGCATTTGTTTGATAAAATTCTAGCACCAACAACCAACCTCGTTAAATTCTTTTATGTTTACAAATGAAATATGAATATTAAAAATATGTTATGTGGTGTTGTGCTGTGTTGTGTTGTGTTGTGTCATGTCATGTCATGTCATGTCATGTCATGTTATGTTATGTTATGTCATGTCATGTCATGTCATGTCATGTCATGTTATGTTATGTTATGTTATGTTATGTTATGTCATGTTATGTTATGTTATGTCATGTCATGTCATGTTATGTTATGTCATGTCATGTCATGTCATGTCATGTTATGTTATGTTATGTTATGTTATGTTATGTTATGTCATGTTATGTTTTGTTATCTTAAATTCGAACTTTAAAACAAAAAAGAAACAACACTTTGAAAGAATCAGTTTTAAATTTAAATTCAATTCCATTTTTGAACTAAAAGCAATGAAATAATATTATTTGTTTTCAAATAATCCAAAAAAAAAATTAATTAATTAATCTCAGAGAGCCGATAGGACTTGCAATTCTCCAGTTGTTAGAGAAAGGATACCTGGCCAAACTGCATAAGAAGTGGTGGTACGACAAAGGTGAATGCGTTCCTGAAGATACAAAGGTCTGCTAATGATTCTCTGATGATTCTTAAAAATTCATAATTAATCTAATTTCAAATTAATTAATTATATTAATTTATTTATTTATTATACAAAATTGTTTAGAAAAATAAATAAAATAATAAAATAAATTATTTATTCTTTAATAAATAAATTTAATAATTAATAATTTAATAAAATTTAATAACGTTTATAGATTAATTAGTTTCAATTAATATTTTTAATAAAATAACTCATATATTCCTTGCCAATGTTTACCGCTAACTGTGACGCGATTGTCGTTTAGCGGTATTACCAGATGATGACGAAAAGCATTTAAATGCGAAATTCGAAAACGACGTAAATATTGAGGACGTGACCTCATTTTAATGACCAATAAATTTGCCGATGATCGATCACGTGACGGGTCGTAACGATCCGAATCTATTCGGAATTTCCAGAGCACGACAACCGCACGTGCGACCCACTTTCGAGACGACCTAAATATTCATAAGTGTATCTACAGCACATTTTTCCATATTCTAATGAAAGTGAAAGCTCATCGTGGTGATGAAAACATTCCGACATAGTTCTTACCAACTCCCGTTAACCTTTCACCCCAACAGGGTGGAAGCTCAACCCAAAGTGCCCTGACCCTGAGCAACGTTGCGGGCATTTTTTACATCCTCATAGGAGGCTTGGGTCTGTCAATGCTGACCTCGCTGCTCGAATTCATCTACAAATCGAAAAGAGAGATCCTGAAGCAAAAAGTGAGTGGTAGTTTCATTTACTTACTTATTTATTTATTTATTTATTTATTTTATTTTATTTTTATTTATGTATTTTTATTCTCGAGAGGTGGAGAAAAGACTGATTAATATTCATGCACGACAGCCGGATAATTTGTTGATCCTGTCTTTTGTTGTTGCTGATGTTATTGTAATCTGGTTAAATATAACGTAATACTTAGGAATAATGCAAATGTATCGTATTAACGCTCTAAAGGAATGAGTAACCCCAACCCTTGTATTCGTCCGCCCTTCGCCCCACAAGGGGCACCTTTGAAGCCCCATCGACTCCACTGGGAAGTAATAAAAGCCCAGGATTAACACACCACGACGACTTCATGGAGAAGTGACAGCAGGTTGTCAGCAGAAATTTGAGAAAATTGAAGCACGAATTTTTTTCCTCTCGAAAACCCGGATCATTTCCTTTCGAGTGTTGACATTTTTTTTCACGCTTGAATGATCATGATGACGACGACGACGACGACGATGATGGCAATGATGATGATGATAATAATCTTACTATGCCAGCCGATCTCCTGCCTAGTCATGTTTTAATGATTGAATGGTTGCGATGACGATGATAACAGTGATTGTGGGGATGATGATTACAGTGATGATGTCCTTATTATAATAAATAAAAAAAGACATAATTTGCGAGCGCATTTAACAATCACCATCATCATCACCATCGTCGTCGTCGTCATCGCCACCAGCCACCAACGTAGAGGAGGTTTGTTATGGCGTCATAATTCTCATCACGTGGCATGCACGGATGATGACGTCACGCACATAGCTCGCCTGATAGGAGGCGTGGCCCTGCAACAGGGTCGTCATTAATTCACAGCGAAAGGTCATGCCCTCTAAAGGTCACCTTGGGGGGAGGGGTTATCCCCACTCCTATTTTAAGACATCTGGGGAAAACCCCCGGTATTTTATTAGTCGCAGAGGATTCAAAGACCGTTGTTGTACGGGCACATTTACACGCTTCCTGCAGGCTCGTAGTGATCTTTGCTCTCGGAATATGCTTGGATCTTTTTGTGAATGTCTGTCTGCATTTGCTTATGTTTATGTTTGTGTTGATGTTTCCATGAGCATCCTTTGTGTAGGAGCAAGCCACGATGAAAGCCACTGACGACGTAATGAAAGTGTAACTGGTGGCGAAAAGTTATTTGGACCCCTTTATTCAACTTAACAATAGCAGAATAGAATAGCGTTGACTAGTACCGTAAAATGACTTGAAAGTTGACGAACCGCTTCGTGAATTCAATGCCACGCGTCTTATCGTCAGAAGACTTTCGCCGAAGCCTCCAGGCCGAAGACCAGGATGTCCACGGGTTCGACTCCGGACAGGGAAAACGGGGGTCTGTCGAAGGGCGAGTATCCCCTATCCCAACATCAGCAGCTCCAACATCATCTCCATCTTCAACAGCAGCAACAACAGGACGACGGCCATCATCTTCTTCATCATCACCATCCTGGCGTTCAGGAGGAGACTGGATTTGCTCCCAATCAGAAGCCTGCACGTACTGCAATAGTTCTCGTCTAATCATTGCGTGACGGTGATGCTGATGATGATGATGATGGTAGTGGTGGTGATGATATGATGGTCATGATGATGGTGTGGTGGTGGTGGTGGTAATGGTGATATTACGATGGTATGATGATGTTGCTGGTGATGATGACGATCGTGGTGATGGTAAATATGATAGATTGCTATTACGATTACAAGCGATTATGACGATGATGACAAAGTTGCTAATCTTGCCTAGTTATCGTTGTAGAGAGTGGTTGCCGTGGTTACCATGCCGGATTGTGATTAATGGTCACTATTAACGTTGCTGATGATGATGATGGTGATTATGATGATGATGATGATGATGATGATGATGATGACGATTACGATGACATCGATCTCGTCAGAAGTTTTAATAGAGATGGTCCCAAAGGTAGATTGACAGATGGTTGAGTGGATGTAATTTTTCTTTCAATACGTCTTAATTTTCCAATCACCTCCAATAGCTTCCGGCAGTCCGATATTTCACATTCGATTCAATTTCTTTCCTTTTTTTTTTAATCCTGCTTTTTTTTTTAAATTTTAATTTAATTTTGTAATTTAATTTAATTTAATGATAATTTCCTAGCTAGTGACGTGTTAAAGGGAAACTTTTTAATCATTGGTCGACTTCTATTTGAGGTTACAGAATTATGTCTCGAAACGGCATAACAATAATAATATTAACAATAATAATAACAATGATAATAATATTATTGATAGATATTATTATTAATTATTAATTAATTATTAATTAATTATTAATTAATATTCTTAATAATTATTATTATAAAATAATATCTGTATTTTCAAATCGTTGCCAATTTGGTTCGTTCCAAAAGCATTCTAGAAGCATCATCTGAAGCCTATGACGCTATGCATTCGGCGCCACTTAATTTTGTTTAGTTTTTATTATTATTTTATTTATTTATTTATTTTATTTTATTAAAACATCGATTAAATTTTCTTGCAATCGGCATATTAATTCAGTTTAGTATTCATTCAACGTTTTCTTGTCGTTGGGAGGAAATTTAAGGAGAATTATTTTCAATAATGTATTTGCTGTCGTTGGAAACGCTCAGAAAAGGCACAAGTCCGCTTCAGTTGAGAACATCATTATCAAGACCTTGTTGTCGAGAATCGGAAATCACTTTAAATTCAAATGTTTTTTGTGTTCGCTAATATTGACTTATATATAGTTGTCATGACTATAATTATAATAATAATAATTATTATTATTATTATCAATATTTATCATATAATATATCAATTATTATCAATAATAATATTAATTATTATCAATAATAATATTAATTATTATTATTATTCTTGTTGTTGTTATTGTTACAAGCGATATATAATAATATGCAAAAGTTATGAATATGTAATAATATTTTTAATAATATGTAATAATACTTTTAATAATACCTCATCTTCATAAAAAAAATTACATTATAATTTCGATACCACATTAGTGAACATTTATTTTCATTTTTAATAAACTGTCATAGATAAAGTTGGATTCTGTATAATTTTTTATTACAATTTAACACAATATTTAACCAATATTTAACCAATATTTAATCGATATTATGAAATGGTGAAGGTGTTTACTCAATATGCATTCCTTGCATTCCACGTGGGCAATGGTTTGACTTTGATCGTATTAAATTGTATTTATTTTACGAGCAAGGTGTTCTTGATTTCACGTCTTACCTAGAAAATGGAGCAAATGGAAGTGACAGACGACTTCCCTGGTTATTTTGAATTTAAAATATAGATTTGAAAACGCTGTCATCGACGGATGATAAGTTAACAACAATTTAAATATTACTCGGAAAAAAGTGAGCCAAATTAATTTAGAATTTACGGAGTGACCAAAACATTTTCAAAAAAAAAACTGAAATTAATTTCAATTTGCAAGGACAGCACTTTTCCATCGAGGAAAACACATTCGATTTCCCACCAATTTCGACTCTTTCTTTTGTGTTTTATTCCAACAAAGTCCAAAAAAATTCTCAGAAGACGAGATTCAGAATTTACAACCTGCTCCCATTGAGACTCGAACAACGTCCTTTACTTGAACTACAATTACACTCGGATACAATTATACTCGAATTACACTTCAATTGATGTCACAATAATTAAGCTATCGAAGAGAGCTCGAGTAATTAAAGTTAACGAATGAACCGACTGATTGACTGATTTATTGGTCGTGTTAATCAACTGATTGAACCATCAATCAATTACATTCGGACGTTTACAGGAAGACCTGTTTTGGCCCGACAAAAAGCTTTCCCTTCCTCCCATAAAAAAAAGAATCCATCTTATTTTTCCTCCAATACGTTTCCTATCCTTAATTCATTCAAACATTCTTACATTTGAACTTTGATATTTACAGTTACAAATACAGTAATGATACGTGCGAGTAATGATACTTATTCATATTCAAGCAAAATTAAGATACGACAAAAGGATCAAAAGAAAAGATCTAGTGCGAAACACCACCGTTTGTTTCTAAAATATTGTTTGACTATAAAAGCTACTCGTATACAGTAACTTGTGTGTTGTAAGAAAGGAGAGACGGTTAGCACTCCCCTTGACAAGGACGGAATAGACCTTAATGGTCTTATAACACATAAGGCATGCACGCTCCCTACTCTGGAGTGTGCATACTTTTATGTAATTTACATTTGTTATTTTGAAACCTTGTAAAATGGCACACTAACATATCCGCTAGCAAAGAACATCTTCTAGATTCATGAATCACTGTTAGGTTGTAAAGAATCAATCAAGATCGAGGCATCCGTTTTGTCCTTTTTATAGGCCAAAGTGATCACTTCTATGTTCACAAAATCAGCATTCCATGCTTGCGACATTGATTTCAAACTCCTGCAGACTTCAAATCGTTTTATTTCGTAATATCTGAAGCCACAGAATTGTTTATTATTTCCCTGTTGTTGTTGTTGTTGGGCGAACACCATTTGCCTTATTGTCATCTCAGGAAAGGAAAGCAAAAGATGTAAAATATATTCTATCAAACAACTTCACTAAACACACGCTTTTTTTTTTGCTCCACAAAAATCTCCGACATAAAGATATCCTTTCTAGTTCAGAATCTTATTTTATAACATTACCTTCATTATATACCACCTATTAACGAATTGTTTATTAAATTTGTCTTCATATTCAAGCAAAATTAAGATACGACAAAAAAGATAAAACAAAAGACTTAAAGCGAAACACCACCGTTTGTTTCTAAAATATTGTTTGACTATAAAAGCTACTCGTATACAGTAACTTGTGTGTTGTAAGAAAGGAGAGACGGTTAGCACTCCCCTTGACAAGGACGGAATAGACCTTAATGGTCTTATAACACATAAGGCATGCATGCTCCCTACTCTGGAGTGTGCATACTTTTACGTAATTAGCAAATACTGTAATGATACTTACAAGTAATAAATTATATTTTAAGCTAAAGCAGTTGTTCTTCTGAAACCTTGTAAACACAGCAAACTTGTAAGAACAGTAAAGAATGTCGCTTTTCAACCATTTCACTTTAACCGTAATTATCTTAGGAGCGCTTTCGCCAATTACAGATATAATTATATTTTATAGTTTTGTTCGCAACTCCCTAGCTAATCTAGTTATAGTTTCCAGTGCTTCAAATTCTTGCGTTGATACGTTATGGACCATACTTTTTCTTCGTAAGTTTTTTGCACCGACACAAAACGCAAAAAAAAAAAAATTGAGACAACTTACAGCCAGATCCGAAGAAGTTAATTGAAATATTAAATCCTCAAATCATTTTCGAGACGAGATAAAATCAGATGACCCCAATTTCTAATAACAGTTCTGAAATGCAAATAAGATTACACCAAACTGGAACCTATACTTATAATCGCCCCAATCACATGCAATTTACGACTACCTATAAACAACCTCCAAAATGTAATCTTCCTGCGATTTTGTGAACATGTCCACTCCGAGCTACAAACCACCCAACACAACAATTCGGGTCCACTTTATGATGTCCAATATTGTACCAAAACAAGAGAAACAAAGCAAGTAACCCCTTTGGCAATGGTGAGACATTTCACACAAGCTTGACTTTGATAGCTGAATATGGATTCCCATAACTTTTATAACTTTTAACTCTTAGATGCATTGTGATCAAGTAGTTAACGTAAGCAGAGCCACAAATACGAAGCATCCCGTTCGAATGTCAAATACGACACTGCAGAAATATTAGATGTCATCGACAAATATTCATGAGAAGGCACCATGGCAACGCAGTCTTTCAAGAGCATGAACAGATATGAACATGATGATGATGATCACGACACCAATGGAATCTTCTGGTGGCGGTGGTGACGACGACGTCGACGACGACGACAGTGGCTGCAATGACAACAATGTGTGACCATCAGACAACACATAAGTAAGATGACAATGGAAAACAAACGAATAACAAACACAAACACAGCCAGCATCCAAAAACAAAAACAAAAGGCTTCGTTTCCTTCCTTCCCTAAGGACTTCATCCGCGTCACGTAGCTTTCGGACCCGCTTCGTCTATCCGTCGAAACCGAAGTCTCCCAAGAGGTGGGACTTGTCTGCCCAAGTGCCGAGCTGTTTGAGGCTCAGGGACTGAGAGAAGAGTAACTTGACAGCCTGGTAGTTGATGATTGTCCGCTTGAGTTCGTGGTAAGTTGCAGTGTGATGGGGCAGGGCTTGAGGGTCTGCAATCTTCTTCGCCTCCAGGTAGCGATAGAAGAAGCCCATTTTGCTCAGCCTGGAAGAGAGTCTCTCGCCAGTTTTGAATGGAGATCTGACAAATTGGAGAGTGGGAAGAGAAACTATTAAAGGATATTTTGACTAAAGGTGGGCTTAAAGTATGCGGTTGACAGTTTTGCGACAAAACTATCGGTGGATATCTTCAAAGTAGAAAATGTGGTAAATGATAAGCACAATACCAAGATAGTCTGCACTACCAAAACTTCAATTATCATAACCTGAAGATTTAAGCTAAGCAAGACATCTCAAAAGCTGTAACTGCAGAAATAATTTCAGATTCAAATAAAGATCACTCAATTGTTACCCAATTGCTTCCAAACCAGTCTTGAAATCCACAAATTCTGGAGAGGGGTCAGTAATGCTCCAATTGACGCTGATGTTGGACACCCCTTTAGTGGGAATGACGGCCCTGTAGACGGAGGGCCTGCCCACGAAGGGGTGACGGAGGAGGGAGTCGGAATCCGTCGTACAATCCATGAGCCTGCAGCAAACCGCTCTCGTCATGTGACCAAAGTGGAAATTATCTCCTGTGGATAACATCTCGAGATGAATTTATGGCCATTTATGCTTATTAGATGTAAATAATTAACAAATGTTGAAATGTAATGATCTCCAATGCAAAGGCATATTTTAAATTGAGCAAAGACATCAAAGCTCAAGAGACTTAACAGCAACAAATACTTAACGACTTAATCCGAGTCCCTTTGCTTTTATAATTACTAGGATAATTAGCCAAGATAAATATCCAAGACGATGAAAATCGCAAAACTTCAAATCTACTTCTAAGAAATCGCTACCAACCTATCGTGATGCTGTTGATGTAGACAGGATCGATGAAGTCCCTCAGAAGACATCCCTGAACTCCCAATAAGTTCCACTTGAGAAGTTTGTCACTGCAGGACATCACAGGATATTCTGCAATTTGGATGATAATAACAAGTTTCTAGAAAATTAATTTATATAATAAATATAACATAATATCAATTCGGTCATGATACTGATCAATAAAGATGCGCTCAAGCGTACAGATAGGGAGCGCCATCTGGCAAACGTTTGAGAAAATAACGTCTTAACTTGAGAAGAAATAACTAAACTTAAGAAGTTGATACATAAATATAAATTCAATTCAATGAAACTTTATTCCTTAACTTTCACTTATTACGTAAATATTTCAAATTATTAATTAATAATTAGAATTTCGCCTAAAACACCTCTATTGGCCAACCAGATATCAGTGCCATATATAAGGAGAGCAGATCACCACACCATCGTGTTGTAAGAAAGGAGAGACGGTTAGCACTCCCCTCGACAAGGACGGAATAGACCTTAATGGTCTTATAACACATAAGGCATGCACGCTCCCTACTCTGGAGTGTGCATACTTTTCCCAACGGCACTTTGAAAATTTATTTCGTTAAGTATTTAACCTTTATTATTACATCACCGTTACATCGTTATTCTCGGCATAATTACTGTTTCGTAACCAACCTTGGGAGCAGTTGATAATCATCAGCTTGCCAAAGCATGACTCCAGAAGGGGAATGTGGTCTGCTTCCTGTATCTTCTCCCATTCGCTCCTCGATATCACGGTGCTTGACCTCGATGGATTGAAATCAATCGATGTTGATGAATTTTAATCGATTGATATCAACATCAACAAAACTGAACTTTGGTTCGGGTCTATGTCAGCCATCCCAGCAGCTTTACATAGAAACAAAACTTTTTAAAGACAACTTATGATTGAAATCACTTGTCAAGTAACAAAGCTGAAGTTCAGTCAAAATGGAAATAATTTTTTAAAAGGATTTCTGAATATTTTTTTTAAATTTTTGCATTTTCATAATAATTTTCCAAGTTCGCTTCAAATATTCAGCACCGCCTTCTGTCGTTCAATCATTAAAACAAACTTCCATGACAGGCCAAACTAGAGCTACTATGAGTATATTGTGATATAACAATTATCAACAAATATCAATATATTATATAAAAATGAGTATTATTATGCCACCACATACTCATTTATTATTATATAACGACATACTCATGCGGGTAACTCACTTGCTGACACTGGAGTTGCCATCTCCACAGGGGGCAGAACTGATGTACATGTGCAGGGAAACGTTCTCTCTGAGGCAGAGTTTGCTGCTTCGACTGGTCACTTCGAAGATGCTGTCTGTGCCTCTGAGGGCATTCATCACCTCCTTGAACAAGTACCTTGAACAAAAAAAACAAAATGTCCACCGCTTCTTGATCTAGAACTCTTTTCGTATCTTTTCATTTTTTCTCGAATCAACATTTTGCAAAACGTTCCTTTCGGAATCACGGTTTGGAAATTAAATCGAAACAGAAAAATTAATGAAATTCAAACAAGTTGGACAAGTGACAAGCAAAAGACAAATCATAGCCATCTTTAGTGCCTAATCCTGTCGGACTCTAACCTAAGCCCACCAAAACCATACCCTAACCTTACTTTCTGACTTTGGAAATCCACATCAAACCAATGAAACTTGTGCCTGTAGCTCATCTTTTTCCTGCCATTTATCCAGATACCAGAAATTCAACTCACTTGAGAAGAGCCCTCCTGGCTATGACCTCTGCATGGAGGTCAATTAGTACTCTTCCTCCGGATGATTCAATGTAAGGCGTTCCTACCACAGTGTCTCCAGTTCCAATGGCCACCACTTCTCCTGGAGAGCTTGTATCTGGAAAGTAACGTTCTCGTGTTATTAATATAATTGTTATGATCGATTATAATTAGGAATGTGCTGGCATTACCAGATTTGTTTGAGATACAGACATTTTTGTTATGCAGATTTGTCTTTATATATTATTAAAATCATCAAACAATTAATAAAATTATTATCTAAAGAAAAATAAAAATAAAAACCTTTTTTTATGACAAATCCAGCAACCCTGCTGTACTCAAATGGATCCCTCTTTGCCAACTCGTTGACCTTTGAGATCACGAGGTCTGTCATTCTATCAAAGTGAGTCAACGGTTTGCCTATTTCTTCTGCCACTGCCTGGATGATTATATTTATATATCATTCTCACCATCACCATCGTAATCATCACCACCACCACCATCATCATCACCATCACCTCCGGGGTGGCATAGAGGTGGAGGACGATCTTCAGTGCCTCTTCGGCAGCGGAAAGTTTAGCCTCCTGTTTGCTGCATTTGAGGTCCGATGCGATGACTTTCCCTACGACTGCCACGTCGCATCTGAACCTGAAAGTCAAGTTTTTGAATGTTGCAGGACAAAGGCAAAGGTCATTGCAAGGTCTTATTTTCTAACAGAAGGTCCACGTCACAAGGTCAGTCAATTGCAAGACATTTCGATATTAATAGATTCAAGCCCGGAAGATAAACATTCTTGATAAAAATTAATATCGAGCGTTCTCTATCACGGCATCAGACGTGGCATTAAACCTTGTTACTGCTTATCAAAGTCTACGAGTTAATGAAAATGAAATAATTAATATTCAATGCAAATTAGTGGACATGAATATTATAATGAGGTCACTTCATGCTCAGGGGATCCTCCTTGAAGTCGTAGGAGATGCTCAGATGCTTCCGCATGCAGAACTCGTTCAGGAAGGACAAGGCGTTCCTCTCTATTGGTTCGTTTCCTTATCGGAATCGAATAATTAAAATCTAATTAACATTCAGTCGGACAAAACTAGTATTAATTATTAACTTTTTAATTAAAAGTAGTTAATGTTAATGATAACTACTAGTAATTGCCATAGTCATCACCACTGATGGTAATAACAATATTAATAATGATAATACTCTCTATTATTCTAACAATTATAATAACTATAATAATAATAATAATAATAATAATAATAATAATAATAATATTATATATAATAATAATATCATTATTATTTTAAATTATGAGTTTAAATTATTAAAATTATAATTTAAACAATAATATTATTATTATCAATATATTAACTAATTTAAACTCATTTCAATTATTTAGTGATAATAAAATTCATTAATTGAAATCCAATTGCTAGTCAATCGTAAGGTTAAATCGTTAATTGTTAAGCATGCCAAAAGCAGGGAGGAGGAAATTTTGAATAACAAAAAATCATTCCTTCCATTTAAAAGCCATGCAAACTAAACAGCAATTGTTGACAGTCAAGTTGAGTTTCAAGGCAGCTTTAAATATTTTAATTATTAATTTATTATATTCATTAAGCCATCGTTAAGCTGCCATTAAGATAAACTAAGTAGCAGACGTCGAATCATCAATTCATCCGATCGATCTGAGCCAATAAGTTGGTGCAATTGAAATCGGAAAAGCTGTTTATCGAAAAGAAAGATGGAAAATAAAAACTATTCCTTCTGGTTTATCAATCTCGAAAAAGCTTCCTTGGCATTTCTAAATTTCTACTGCAGGCAGGTTGAGTGGCACATTCAACATCACATCCATGCCAATTAGGTGGGAAGCAGAAAATGTTTATTTTTTGGGAGGTGGGTTTGAAATCAAGGAGTTTGATGTTTTGGATTTGTTGGAGAATGGATAATTTGTTTTAGTGACTTTACATTTAATAATAATTAATTTGTAATAATTTGTAATTATAATAATAATTTACTTTGTAATGAGTAATTGATTTGATGAGCTTTGTAGCTAATAAATTATTTTAAAGACTGTGGATAACAAACAAATTGATTATGTGATGTTGAACCGAATGCCACTCTACTATTTTTAGACGTACTTTTCTTTGGTTTTTTCACAACTTCGACTGAACATCAGCAATAAGAACAATAAAAATAATTAAAAATAATTTCAAGACTCAGTATATTTATTTAGTATTATATTAAATTATTATAATTAATCATTCAAAATCTAGCTAAACGTTTGAAGCTTAATAAACAACAACATTAATAAAAAAAATATATATATATATATATATAATATAACCAACAACAAGAAATTAACTCTGGATAAACAAGAAACAATGTTCGAGTCACAGACCGGCATCGTTTGGGTCTCCGATGGCAACACTGCCAAGACTAAGGATCTCCTCAAATGCATTGGTGGCTGCCTTGTTCTTTGCCTCCTTCTTGTTGCCTGCAACTCCGACGGGGTAGTGATAACCCTCGATCACGCATTCGTACCCAAAGCCAAAATATCTGGGGAATAAAAGCGATTTTTTTTTAAATAATGTCAATAAAGGAACTGTAATTGTTGGTGTAATATGTTATGTTATAACCATAAGGTAACAGTCAAGTTAAGAGTGATTAGAGAGAAATGAAAGTTTAACTACAAGGCAAGCAAATATCTTGCCTGCCAAATTAACCTATTACAATCACAAAGTTTATCACAGGCACCCTAGGATGCCAGTGGCCTTTTATAAACTCTTACAAGCAGCAATTTACTAAACGATTAATCAACAAACGATTAATCAACGCCATCATCGACCGCAACACCACACAAACACTCACCCCCGACCGGGAGGAACTTCATTGAATTCGTGCCTAAGCTTCAGGTGAGCACAGAGCTCGTAGACCAGGCTGATCTGAAGAAAGATTTTAAGCAGTCACAACTACTATCTCTTATGTTGTTGCCAAGATGTTTGAAACCATACAGTACAAGGAATTTTTGACATATAATTAATTATTGGGTCAATAATTACTTATTTAAAACTTAATTATTTATTTAGACTTAATTACTAGTAATAATTAAACAGATTATTTCAAGCTCAATTATTAAAGCAATCCGATTTATCCAAGAAATTCTCTGTAAAAGACATTCGTTTGATCAATTTTTGATCTTTGTGCCTATCTTTGTAATTAGCCGATTTATCCAGCAAGTTATCTCAGAATTAAATAAATGTTAATGACTGCCACTAATGAATCTTGACGAAACTCACGGCGTTTTTCCTGCCACTTCTGTATTCATCCTCAAATGAAGGAGGGACTTTTCTGGTCAGATCGGTCTCCGTTTTTGGGATTTCTTCGGCGGCTTGAAATTTTTCCCCGGCCCCGCGAAGAGAGGGCAAGTAGCCGCACACCGAGCTCCTACTTTCCTAAATAAAAACAATACATACACACATGTGCATAACCATATGCCTTGAAATAGTCATATTCTGACTCAGTACACACTTGTTGTGGTAATTGAAGCATTTAAGTTTAATTAAGTTCCTTATCTGATTATAATACAAATTACATGGACTGGAATGTTTAGAAAATCGATTTCAGCAACTTGACCCTTTATGTTTCCAGACATTACTAGATTCTCAAACTGACATTATTTTTGTCGCTAGAATCGGCGAAACGGCTCCAGACATAAATAAAAGTAAAAAAATAAAAATTGACACGTATGAGAAATGTTAAGCTTCTGTTCAGACAGACATAAAAAATGGCCACAACATGAAAAACGACAAATAAACCTGTATCGGATGATCCAAGTCGTTCTGAATCCTCGTCACCTCTCCTGAAATGCATGATCCTCTTCCTCTGCCGAACCATGCATTGTTGTTAAGGACAGAATTGTTGTCGCTGACATTGTAATCTTGCTTCCAATCACTAATGGCGCCTCTACCACGTCCTACAGAGTGAAACATTTGTGCAAAAACCTAAACGAGATAACCCGACGAGACAAGCCCCACGGAACAATGCTAAACGGACGAAAACCGCCAACTTTTCCTTTTCTATATATAACAGTCGAGTTAATTATTCATGAATTTAAGTTGCAATAAGACGGATTTTGAGAAGAAAAATTTGTTTTCTGTCAGCTTAAAACTTACGAAAATAATTTTAAATATTCCATAACTTTAACAAGGAATATACCTAATGTGGCTCTGAACCTAAAGATTTCTCTAATTAACGACCCCAAAATAACTAAGTGTTAATAGTAAAAGTAGTTCTCATAAAAAAATGCCAAGGAGATAATGGAAAAAGTGTTCTTGGACATATATTGTGACACTGGATAAAGTCGACAATGGAAATGCCCGCTTATGCTTTCCAGTTGACAAAGAAGATGAGGGCCGGATGATAAGTTACTCGTTAATTAGTTGTCCATCTACAGTTTTAACAACTGGATTGTGTCAATATCTTTGTCATGATTAAAGAAATCATGAGAAATCGAATTAGATAATTGAAAAATCACTTTAATTCATCAGACTTATTTTGAATTGAATATGCAGTCAAATACATTTCAAGTGCAAAACGATTACCTGTCTTAGTAAAAATTTATTGGAACTAATGGAAATTGAAGTTCTATATGGCTAATTAGCAAACAATGGAAATTATAAGCAAATTGGATTAATTAAGAACATGATTTTTTAAACAATAAAAATTATAAAATTGATCTAAGTTTTCAAGTGTGTCTGAAGTTTAGAAACGTGGGTAGTTAGCCCTGAATAGTTTTGCGATAGGAACAATAAAAAAAAAAAACAATAAAAATTTTTTTAAAGTCCACAAAACATTGGCTACCAAATATTTTTCAGACTATATCCTCGTACATTTTCTTAAAAAAAAACATCGGCCATAAAAATGGCGAACTTCGGGGAAAGTATAGACGACTCGGAGCTACGACGGCAGTTGATGCATTATACCGGTAGGGAAGTCGGACCTATAACGGCAACTACGAGATCATTTTACGTAAAAAAATTGAGCAATTTAATCAGCTCGCAGAACAAGGAACCGCCTTCCATGCGCTCGAAATTTCAAAATCCTAGACACGAACCTCCCGTAAGCAAAAAGCCTTATAATAGCAACGGATTTTCAGACCGCTCTCAGTCTTCGTCGAACAAGGGATTCAGTAGTGACGAAAGCGATGGTGAGTATTCATCGCATCCCCCCAAATCGAGTCGACTCTTTGATGGCGACGCTAAATTCTCACTCACTAGACCCAGCCTTCGATCATCAGCGAGTAATAAATATTCGAGTCCTGACTCCAGCCATAAAGCTGAGAGTCACAGTAACGGATGGACTGTCCACAAGAACCACAAGACCAAGTCCAGCAGCGACGCCGTAAAATCTTCAGGGACCAGACCAGAGCCCGACGGTGTCAGTCAGAACATATCGCTTTTCGTATTGGCAGCAGGCGGCTTGTTTTTTACCACGGTGGCCTACGTCTACATTTATTGGGGTTACAATGCCATCGTTTTCAACGATCCGAGAGACAGCTTTATCATCTGTCCTAAGAACGCCACGGCCTCGGACTTGTGCGTCAAGAAACAGGATCTCGGGAAGGTTCAGAACTTGATGGAGTCCATCATCCAGCTTGCCCGGAGTGCGTCTGGCGATTGTGAATGTGGCTACAGGCAGCATTCCTCCCTGACGAGGGAAGAAATCGAATCCTTTGTCACGAGCAACTATCAGAGCATGAGTCCAGACGTCATCTTTGAGATCTTTTTCATCAACGCTCATTGGGAGACCAGGACTTACGATAAAGACCGCAAGATTTCCTTAAATTCGTCTCTGATCAATTTCATCGAAACCAAGGTGTCCAGGATGTCTTTGTCGTGCTTGTTGAGAAAAGCCGTGATCTACGCCCTGTCCGTGCTTGGCGTCTGCTCATTCATTTTAATCTTCTGCCTTGCAATTAGAACTTTGTGGATCGCCCGACAGAAAAGGAAGGAGGAAGAGACCAGACGTACGAACGAAATCATGGAGAAGATCATAGACATCTTGAAGCAGCACTCGGACTTGTGCGAGCTCAAGCCACAGAATTACCAGCCTTGGTTGCCCGTGTTGAATGTCAGGGACTTGATCATTCCACTGAGCGAGAGGAAGGCTCTGCGACCAGTCTGGGAAAAGGCCATCAAGCAACTCAGGTCCAGAGAGAGCAGGATGGCATGGAAAGTGGACTTTGTAGCCGGAGAAGGTATTTTTGTTTCTGATTCATTGTGTTTTCAAAAATAAGTCATATTAAAAAATATTTTTTCACCAATTTGAAGAACTTAAATGCTAATTATTTCTTCTTTGTTTTGGTTTATTCATTCTTGATGCTTTTATGACTAATATTTAAGAACCAGAGGCCATATTTTAAGAAAGTTACCTTCCTGTTTTGTTCTGCTGTGAAATATTTCATAAATATAGATCATTCATTTGCGATCAATTCAATCTTGAAATTGTTGTTTATAAACACTTTAATTTAAAATATCTTGAAAACACATTTCAATACATTTTGCAACCACCATCAGCAGTTTTTAGCACTCCATCTTTTTTTTCCATCCGATTCTCCAGATTGCGAAATGGTCAGGTGGCTGCCACTCTCTACGAACAAGAACCACCAGAACGGCAACACCAAGACCTGGCAGGGTTCTGCCATAGGTGGCGACAGTCCCAAGAAGGTCATCAACAAGTTGTACCCTCCGCTGACCAGCTGCCTGAAGGTCAGGAACATGTTTGACCTTTCAGTGGAGATCGGGGACGACTGGAAGATGGTTGTCAGAGATGCCATCTTGGAGAAGGTAGGAGTTGAACACGGGATCGTGCACATCGTGGTGGATGGACAGTCCAAGGATGGATGCGTCTACGTCAGGTTAATGAAAACGATTGTGTTTTAGTTAATTTATTTTTTATTACTTGTAAATTGATGATGTTTATAAAAAAAAATAATAATTATGATTAGTTAATTTTTTTTCAATGTAGCTTGTCAGTCAAGCTAACAGGCAGCAATTTGATGATCAATTTGTGACTCAAATATTATTATTATTATTAATATTAATGGTATTATTTTTTTACTATAGTCACAGCTTATCTTTCATTTGTTTTATCCACAAACTTGTATCATACAAGTTGTACGATACATACGATACATATATGTTTCTCATTGAATGCGTCTCTCTTTGTAGGTGCAAGGACGAAGCCTCTGCAGGTCATGCTTTCACAAACCTCCATGGATGGTGGTTCGATGGTCGTCTGGTCACCGTCAAGTACTTAAGACTGCAGAGATTCGTCGAGAGATTCCCCGACACCGTGGACCACGACACCCCCCTCCGACCATCGAACACGGCCCGGCTCTCCCTCTCCGTGCCCGCGCACAGCTCCGTCCTGGAAAACTCTTGACGAGCGCCCGAGAAACTCCGAGGGGAGGAATCGGGCGATTGCAAAGGCAGCCTTCGGAAGGGAATCGATTCAGAAGAGGAGCATTCGGTAGGACGGACAAAGCAACGTTTTATTTTCAAGTCGTCCACCGTCAGACGACGTTCTCGTCGAGAGAGACCTCTGGCGACGCAAATCCATCGATTTTTTTTAGAGGATTCCTTTTCAGACTCCGCGAGCGTTCGAGTTGCTCACAGCTTCTTCCCGGACCTTTTCCTTCCACCTGCGTCCTTTGGTCGTCCTCCATCGTCTGTGGTGCCTCCACGTACTGCTGTCAGACCGCACCGAACCCCGGCAGACGGACCCTGCTTGAGGGTCGCGGGTCTCGGTCTCCTTGCGCTCGTCGCCCGCTTTCCCCAGATGGCGTTTCTTTGTGCATTTTCGTGCAAAACTCCCTCCTCTTCTTCCCTCGACCTGTTTTCTATTTTTATTTTCACTTCCTTTTTACTGGTTTTGAACTCTGAGTCGCCAGAGAAGTTTGATCTTAGTTGCAAGGGGTTTTGGATATTATTTTCTGCTTTCTCTGTTGTTTTAGACCGCGCCTAGAGCGAGGCCAGTTTGCATACGCGCTGGCCGATAGTGGATTCTTTTACTAATGATTTTCACGACATTTCTGAGGGTAATTATCAGAAGTCTTATGAAATTTTTGTAGAGCATATATCGATCGCCACGAACGTTTATTTGATTATGGCCAGGGAGATTTATTATTATTGTTATTATTATCGTTGTTATGGCTGTTGATTTTATTATTATTATTATTATTATTACTTATTACTTTCTGTTTAGTGTGATCAGGTTGAAGTCTGACCTTGAACTCTCGTCATGTCACATTTCCCGGGCATTCTTTATCAGCATCAAAACGATTCTCTCAGTTTGATACTTCAGAAAGTGCTCTGGTTTGCGTCTGCTTATGCTGCTGTTGATGATGATGACGATGATGATGATGATGACGATGGCAACGATGATGATGACGACGACGGTCCTTTTGCTACATGTCCATAAGCGCGCAACTTGTATTTTTGTGGTTACAATTGTGCATACATATTTTGATAGTGATGGCCTCGTCCAAGCACAGATTCTCTTGTTTGTAGACAATGGTTTTAATTTAATTACCAAATACTTCATTACTATTATTATTATTATTGTTATTATTATTATTGTTTCACTTTTATTTTCTTTCAGTTAAACTAATTTGCCAATCAACTTAGCGATGGCTTGACATCATCAGGCATTAGTACTCGTTTTGTGACGTGATTGGTCGATCGGATGAAGCTCATTGCCGACACATGGGAGTTTGATTGTGAAGACAACAGTGATGATGATGATGACGACGACGACGATGATGATGATGCTAGGAGTCCAGTTTTAAAACTTTCATGACTCACGTCAAACGACTGAAAGAAATTTGTTGGCACCGAGGAGCACTTGGATTGCTGTCTCTCTCTTTGCTCGTTTCGAAATACCTGGGTTGTTTTTCCTCACGATACTTCGATTGAGTACGATTATTTTGAAGGTCCGTACGAACGCGTCCGCCGGAACGCTTTGAGTGGTAAATTTCAGCCAGGTGCATCTGGCTGGGTTGCCG
This sequence comes from Hirudinaria manillensis, assembly GCA_034509925.1. Taxonomy (NCBI): domain Eukaryota; kingdom Metazoa; phylum Annelida; class Clitellata; order Hirudinida; family Hirudinidae; genus Hirudinaria; species Hirudinaria manillensis. The sequence goes on along the minus strand of CM067536.1, from coordinate 2,272,809 downwards.
AGGTCAACAGGGCCTCAAAGCCTCCAAGATTGGCTGAGTTCCAATCATCTTTAATGGTCATAAACACTTCCAACAAGGCAAGAAATTATTTAAGTTCTTGCCAGGGTATTGTTATTTTCTGAACACTCGAGGCGGTACAGATGAATTGCTTTGGAGAGGTTAAGGCAGTGGTAATTATAATTAATAGTTAGCTGATGTGTTGAACTTGGATAATGGTTAACATGTTGAATAAATAACGTTAGAAGGCTGTCGTCCAAGCTGGAATCTTTTTCTGAGTATTGGTTATGTGAAGGCCTGACACCTGGCGAGAAAGGTATTTTCCGTTTTTCTCGCTGACTAGCAGTTACGTTTGTGAGGCCTAGACCCAAATATTGATTTTTCTACTTAATTATGAATAAATTATGCGCTGAGCTGGAATATATTTCGAAATTCCACGATAATTAAGAAACACCTCCAATGCCGTTTCAGCTTGGAAATATAAGACAACGTTTTTGGGCCTCTCAAGGTGTTGTGTTCGAAACCTAGCTTATTTTTGAATGCCGTGCGGGTCAGGCCTGTGCGGTAGTTGCAAGCCAAATATAAGTTTTTGTAGGGGGGTGTGGTCCGTCAGGGTCGAAGTTGTTTTCTCCGCGTCTCTCTCCATGGTCTGTGGCTCCTGGATGACGGATCTGAAGCGTAAATTTTGGGTTTCTAGGGTATTCAAGGAGAATTAGTAATTAATATTGGTTAAGCAGTTATAATAATGATGAAGCTGGGCGTGTTTAGGAGGTAGAATGAATTTAATTATTTTTAATAATTACGTTTGAGAGTCAATTAGTCAATTGGGATGGCAAATAGGAGCCGAAGCAGACGACAGAAATGTAGAAATAAGTATATTATAAACTATTTATTAATCGAGTGAAATGAAGTCATTAAAATCATCATGTATTTAAAAAAATCCGATTTTACTGGCGACATCTACAGTTGAATATTCGTTAACGCCTATATAAGAAATTCTGAATCTAGAACAATAATTGAGAGAATCCAGTCAAAAAATTAAACTGCATACCTCAGGTCCATCTGAACAAAATTCCTAATTTCCAAAATTAATATTGAATCACCATAAACTTGCGAAGAGGTGGCCAATAAGGAAGGCAGCAGCTGGAGCGAATCCAAGGTTTTGAACGCGATACCTAAGTATTTTTTGACGCCGAGTGGTTTTTGGCCCTCGGGGGTACAAATCAAAACTGGGTGGGTGTGGGTGTATTGTGTGTTGTGCTGTATGGGGAGGGTGAGGGGTATGGGGACAGAGACTGGGGATGACGGAAAGAACGGTCGGGTTACTTTGTTCGTTTCATGATCGTTTGTTGATGGATTTATTTGCAAAGTATGTTGTGAATTTCTCAATCAAAAACACTGCAGGCGTGAGCTACAAAGTTAGACCGACAAATGCATTTTAACCTTATGAAGAACTTTGATTAAGAGTTTAAGGGATCCCGAGAATCGTTTAAAATATAGAAATTATAATTTAAACCTATCCATGTCGATCATAAGTCTAGATTCTAACCACCATCCTCTGTCCACGTGGATTTCTTTCGGTTTCAAAAAAAAAAAGAAAAACTCGAGAACTTCCGGAGTCCTGGTTATTGAGATTCGAGCTACCTTGACTTGAATTTTCAAAGGAAATAAATACGAAATAAATTAAAATTTGACCGGGACCGGCAAATTTACTGCGCAGCAGACGATTTTCACAACATCTGACGTCATTTCCGAGTCCATAGAAAGATAATAAACTACGGAGTTGTACGATTACAAATATTTCATTGAGGAAATTCCTTGGCTTTTAAATAAACTTACCTCAACTTATAATTACTAAAAAAATCCTAATTGTAAATTAAACGTAATTTAATCTACCACCCAACTCTCAACAGAGTAGCTGATTTTTGAATGCCGTGCGGGTCAGGCCTGTGCGGTAGTTGCAAGCCAAATATAAGTTTTCGTAGGGGGGGTGTGGTCCGTCAGGGTCGAATTTATTTTCTTCGCGTGTCTCTCTCTGTGGTCTGTGACTCCTGGACGTCTGGTCTGAAGCGTAAATTTTGGGTTTCTAGGGTATTCAAGGAGAATTATTAATTAATATTGGTTAAGCAGTTATAATAATGAAGCAGCTGGGCGTGTAGAGGAGGTAGAACGAATTTAATTATTTTTAATAATTGCGTTTGTTGACGTTTGAGAGTCAATTAGTCAATTGGGATGGCAATTAGGAGCCGAAACGGAGGACAGAAATGTAAAAATAAATATATTATAAACGATTAATTAATCGTGTGAAATGAAATCATTACACATTTAAAAAAAAAATCCGATTTTAATTTAATCTACCACCCAACTCTCAACAGAGTAGCATTAGCTGGGTGAGGAATGCCAACAGGTGAATTTCATCATTTCAGAAAGCTTACTAAAGCACTTCATGATTATCATCGGATTAAAATTTGAATCAAGCCAAACAAAGTCCAAACATCTCCGTACAAATATTGCATAATTACCTTCTTTATTAAATTACACAAGAAAGCATTTCATGCAACCATCAATTAATGATTATTGTTCCTCCAAAAGTAAACAAATAACTTAACAAGCAAATCGCAGCCAGTACAATCATAATTATAATCATTCTTGCTGCTTGATGTTCTTCATTTTATTGGCAGACTCTTTTTTCCTCCTCTGAGTGATCGGATTCCTGGGGTCATAGATTTCGTACCTTTCCAATTCGGCAGTGTTTGCATCGAGAACTCTCCCGCTGTTGACTGGGCAGACGAGTTTGTGTGCCATCCTGTTCAATACATGAAATTCAGTCGAATATTTAATTAATCAAATTCGGAATTAAAGTGTTTGTGCGCTTTATAATTTCAATTAAAGTTAAAATTAAATTAAGCTTCAATTTAATCCTAGCATTATAAACATCAATTCCCATGAAATTCAACAAAGGTTATATTGGTTAGGATTGCCCAACCAATCACCGATTAGCTGCCGTTTCTAATATGTTCAATAAAGGTACTGCTTAGGCCAACTTCTCTGGTCATTAGGCAGCTCTTCAGCAGCCCTTTGAGGCCAGACTGGACCACCAACAGCTATGCTGCTCAAAGGGCAGACTTTGATAACCTTTGACATCATGAATGTCAGCCATAAACATGTCAAATCCAATAAAAATCAAAAACACTGACCAGCTGATATCATTATTGGTCTCTTCGTCGTCTTCGTCCTCTTCCCCAACCTCCTCCTCCTTCGTTTCCTCATCTCCGCTGTCGTACTCTGTCAGATGACTGGCAGCCTGGATCTTCTTCTTGAACTTCATGAGTACATTCATCGTATCACTGTCCTTGTCCTTCTGTGAACTGCTGCGCATGTTTGCCTGTCTTCCCTTGAACATGTCAAGGTTCCTCTCCAACTTGTACGACTTTGCTGTTTTCTCTGAATGGGATTTTGATTATTATTTTATAGAATATAATAATAACAACAATAACAATAAAGTAATGATTGGAATGCAGCTGAGACATCCAAGTAATAAATAAATAGGCAGAAATTAAGAAATTATTAAAATTACTTTCGTCCTCTTGTGATGTTGACTCCTTAGGTCCATCCTTCAATTCCCTCAGCAACTGTTTGGCTTCTTTCTTGTATTTTTTACTGAAACATGCAAAAACATCATTTAAAACAATGAAGGATTTAGAGAGTTTTTTGAGATCACAGCAACATAAACAACTACAACTTATGTATGATTATGGCCAGAAAACAGGGTATAATTATTAATAAAGTCATAATAAATAATAATGTCAAAAGACACTCACATTCTCTCTTCCGACGTGTTGCTCAACTTGAACTCCATAAATTCCTCTGCGTTGTCGTCTTCGTCATCCTTGCTGTCGGCCATCTTGGATTTCTTGGCCTTTTTCTTGTCATCCTGGGCATCCGACTTCCTCTTCAGTTTTTCTCGAATTGAGTCCATTGTGGCTTTCTTTTTCGCCGCAATCTGAAATCAGAAGTAGGTCATTCTAGGGTCATCCTATTTTGCATAATGCATGTATGTTAATGAGCCAGATAAATCATTATCCTAATCTATGAACAGTTAACAAATAAATTGCTAATAATAATAGTTAATAAATAAAAGCAATCACCTCCTCATCATCTTCTTCTTCTTCCTCCTCCTCCTCATCACCGACTCTGACGGCAGGAACCGAACTGAGGTTCTTGTCATTCAGCAGGTCGTGACTGCTCTTGCTTTTACTTTGCAATTTCTGGAAAATTAGAAACAAAATGTTTTTATTTATGCTTTAATCTTTAATTATCTCATCTTTAATATAGGGATATAATGCAGTATATTATATATTAATATAATATAATATATTAAAAGCATTTAATTTCAAGAACATTGTTTATTCTGAGCATCAGATTTCTAGCATAATCCGATCTTGTATACAAAGTTACTGAATGTAAATACATTACAGCAAACATGTGCAAACATTATTGCTCTTTTCTGATAGGAATAAGATTTAAATAATAACAAGAACGTCAAAGATCATCATCATAATCACCTCTGTGGCTTTTATGACTTCCTCTTCATCTTCCCTCGCTTCATCGCCAAACGACAACAAACTGAAGTTTCTGCAAGGAATTTTATAAATAATTAATATCTCATAAATTATTTAATATATTATTAATTTAGTATTAATTAGGACTTTAATTAGTTGGTTGATTCAGTTAACATGTCAGTGAAATGTCATTCAACAGCCAAGCAAACGCATATAGACATAACCACGGTTGAGAACCACAAGCACAGCTTCAATGCTGCATTTTAAAATTATAATCTTAATTAATTGCATTAAATCCAACAATTCAATTTAATCTCAGAGTACAATGAATTGATTCATTGGAATGCCAATGCCATGCACATCAACTAATTGTAATTCACCTACTTCACAGCTTTGGCTTTAACCTTCGAACTTTCCTCCTTGTCCTCTTTGACCTTCCCCTTTGTCGTCCTGGGCACGATGTCATCGAAGGGGTTTGAAATGATCTGGAATTGTTTAAAATATAAAATTAAATGAAACAAATTGAAAAATAAAATTAACTTAATTTTTACTAAAAATAAAACCTTAAATAAAATCTTATGGCAATTATGATAATGATCATAATAATAATTATAATAATAATAATCATCATCATCATCACTCACCTTGACCCTGTTGATCTTCTGAGGGTAGAGCGGTCTGTCATTCGCATCTGTTTCCGATTCTCCAAGTTTCAGCATGTTGTATATGGTGTCACCACCGACCTGGATGCAACGACGATGACGATGATGTAATAATATTAATATAATTGTAAATAATTAATTGTGTATAACTATAATAATTATAATAATAATAAGTCGATTATTACAACCATACAAAAAATAATGCCGATTAGTTAAAAACATACAAAAAAAAACAATGATCACAAACACAGTGTGACATGTATATAATAATAATAATAAATAATATAAAAATAATAATAATAATAATAAGAATAATTACCCTGCCAAAGATGGTGTTCTTGTTGTTGAGTTCGGTGCACGACCCGAGAGTGAAGAAGAAGTGACTCGTGTTGTCGTTCTTGCCGCTGTTTGCCATGGCAACCAAACCCCTCCTCACAAACCTCAGCCTGGAGTGGAATTCATCCTGAAGGAGATCATCATCATAATTATTTGATCAAGTAATAAATTATTATAATTAATAAGATTAATTAATTGATTAGTTATGCAAATGTATTCAGGCTTTCAGGTTTTTTTTTAATAATTAGAATGATTAACCATTTTGGTTACAATGCAACTATTAATCGTTATTTAACTTTCTATTCATCCAAATAAACAACTTAAAAAACCTTGAGAAGTTAAACTAATAAAAACAAAAACAACAACATAAACAAAAACAACAAACAAACAAACAAACATTGAAAGGCTTCCCGTAGATGGATTCCCCGACGGAACTTCCATCTCCGCCCGGATCTCCTCCTTGAACGATGAACTCCTTGATGACCCTGTGGAAGATCGTCCCATCATAATATCCTTCCATGCACAGCTGCACGAAGTTCCTGCAGGCCTTTGGAGCCTCTTTTGACCACAGCTCCACTTCTATGTCACCAACGGTCGTTTTGAAGAGCACCTGTCCGTCAAGAAAGACATCAATCAATCAATCAATCAATCAATCAATCAATCAGTGAAGTCAATTTTAAAGATGCTAATCAATCACTATTGAATAATTATACTAATTAATGGAATAATAATAATAATTAGTTTGTGCAAGGAGTTTTCTGAGGATTTGTTGCGTTCTTAGACGTTTTCACGTGGTGCAGAAAGCAAACTTGAAATGGTGATTCAAAATCAAAGCATTTGTTGATGACAAAATAACCAATATGTTTTAAGAACCATTATGTAAAATCAACATTATTACAAAAGTTACTTAAAATTGAGATTTACAATGCAGTTACAAATTTGCAGCAATTATTGTATCACTTTTTTTACAATGTTAAATGTAAACTATGCCATTTTCCATTGCATTTAAACTTCTGTGAAAATTTCGGTTGTGTAGATGGATGTCATGATTTTTTTTTGTAGAATGTATAAGAAATTACTAATGTAATGCTAAAGAAACTTTTTTCAAACCTTTCCTTCTGTCGGAGGCTCGTGAACATAAATGTTACTCATTTCGCCAATTTAATAAAGGAAAATAAAACTTATACTAGATTCCCGATCTCACAAAAAAGTAAATAAACACAGCGCATCGAAGTAACTTTTAAAAGATCAAAAATTAGATGCAATTAGCAATAAAATTTACTTAACAACATTGATGGAATTTTTAATTTGCATTAAATTTTAGCTGTAAAATTTCAAACATCTAAATTTAAAAAAATGACTAAAAGCAGTTTGATTAAACTGGAGATTTATAAATTTAAAGCTGGAAGAAATTTTGCTGTTTGTTCTTTCGGCAAACCTTTTTGCCAGAATATTTGAAAATTAATATAAAGAATTTAACATTTAAATCCGATTGTAATAATCAAATTATCTCATTGATGACAGAATTCTGTTTTATGATCTCTTAAAATATTCGGATTAATTTTTATTACAAATATAAACTTTTATTTATAAAGACATTACGTCAAAATTTATTTGACCAGCAGATCATTAATTAAAGTGATACGCTTTAAATTTTTAAGTCAACACTTTGAAATGGCTTTTTAAAAAATGCCAGGTCTACTTGAAGTTTGATTTTTTTCAGATATGAAAACATCATAAAATCAGTATTTTTATTATTATTATTTTCCAAGCCAGTAAAATATTTGCACGGTTGAACATTTTAAAAATGTTTATTTGAGAAGTTGGCGAACCAGGACAACCATTACAACAGTGTTATATTATTTCGATATTATCTTTGATATACGTACATCTACATTACTCTCGATAACAAATCACACACGATAAAATGATTGACTGGAATTAATTCTCATCAGCATTAACGATCATTAATTCGAATTGCTCGAATAATTCAGAATATTAAAAAAAAAGAAGAAATAATAAATGACTTCTTAAGAAATGAGGAGGCAGAATTTACAGTCGTAATTTAATAGCAGTGATACCAATGTGTACTTCCTTCCATGCAAACAAGTTATTTCAATTTTGCCTTGGAAAAGCAAGACGCAACAACGTCGACAGATGGCGAGCACGCACAGAACTTATTTTTTTGTAAGGGGTTGGGGTTAAAGCCACCCTGGATGACCATTGTCCACCCACCAGCCCTTGTTTTTTGTTTCTCGCCAAAAGTCAAAACAGCAACAACAACAAAACAATTTCGAGTCCAAATTCTTTCGAAGATGTTTTCTAAACTGCCGTCATATTTTCCCGCTTTCTTTTCTCCTTCGAACGCAGACGAGTTTTGTGACAGAGCTGTGGAGATTAGGGCTTCTCTGAAATAATATGATTTATTACTTTAGAATTTCCTGTTGGGTGTCGTACTTTATGAGGGAGTTCCAATCATGCTTTATATTTTTCGTCCATTTTTTTCAGTATGTTATTTTTTTGTAGGAAATGTAATTTATATTTCATTTAATATTAAATGTAAAACTATTTCAAATTATGAAAACTATTGGCAATGTAAAATGTAATGAAATTCAGTTAAAAAGGAAAAGTTAGCTGAATTAATTGTGATTTAATTTTATTAATTTAAATAATATTTTTTAAAAAATTATTATAAAGTATGGTTTTCATGATATTAATTTAATAACTTCTAAGAAATTAATGAAATATTTTTGCTAAATAATCTTGCTATTCATGAAATCATGAACAAAACATGAAGCAAGTTCCATGCCGATCGGCAGATTGAAATGAATGTCTGCATGTCAACTGTGAGTTACTTCTCATTTACTCCAACCATCCCTCCGTCCATCCCTCCGTTCATCACTCCATCAGTCCATACGTCCATCCGTCCATCCGTCCATACATCCATCTGTCCATCCGTCCATACATCCGCCTATCCATAATCCATGCTTTCATTCTATTCCGATTCGAACCCACCCAAAGCCATGCATCATGTCAAAGCGCTTGAATACACAAGTCGTTGGAAACATCGCAGAAATAATTTTCAATAATTTCAATTTATTACGAAATTAATATTTAATAAAATTAATATTAAATAAAATTTAATTCTAACGAAATTTATTATTAATGGAATATTTGGATTAAAAAGTGATTTTATGAAATTCCAATACATCAATACATGCATACATCACTTCAGGACAAATGGAGTAGACTTGCTAGCGCCGGAGGCGCTAAATAATTTTTTATGGCTCTTAAATCATTCATTCAATTTAGCTTTTATCCGACTCAATTCAAATAAATTTAAATCTTAAATTAATTTATTTTATTTATTTATTTATTTCCTAAATAATTTAATTTGATTTAAACCATAAATCCATTTGTTTGATCTCATCTCACGAACGTGTCCCAATAAAATATTCTGATTGAACAACAACAACAGCAACAACAACAACAACAAGAGCAACAACAACAGCAACAACAACAGCAACAACAACAACAACAACAACAACAACAGCAATAACAACAGCAACAACAACAACAACAACAACAACAACAGCAGCAACAGCAACAATTGGCAAACATGGCCATCAAAATCGGTTCGATTTGTTCACATCTTCTCGAGTGTTTGTTCACGTGGAATTTTCCCGAATAAAACGATAATTGTTTGTTATTTTTTCATCTTTTCTTTTAAATAAAACTCAAATGAATCGTTATTTTCTAATATTATTGTTGCGATACAATTTATACATACAATTTCATCGTAATTTACAAATAATAATTAGAAAATTACAACGATTTGAGTATTATTTGATCGACAAAGGAAATAAAAGTATTTTATAATTCAATTTCAACCGTTGAATAAATAGATAAATAAATAAATAAATAAATAAATGAATGAATGAATGAATGAATGAATGAATGAATGAATGAATGAATGAATGAATGAATGAATGAATGAATGAATGAATGAATGAATGAATGAATGAATGAATGAATGAATGAATGAATGAATGAATGAATGAATGAATGAATGAATGAATGAATGAATGAATGAATGAATGAATGAATGAATGAATGAATGAATGAATGAATGAATGAATGAATGAATGAATGAATGAATGAATGAATGAATGAATGAATGAATGAATGAATGAATGAATGAATGAATGAATGAATGAATGAATGAATGAATGAATGAATGAATGAATGAATGAATGAATGAATGAATGAATGAATGATGAATGAATGAATGAATGAATGAATGAATGAATGAATGAATGAATGAATGAATGAATGAATGAATGAATGAATGAATGAATGAATGAATGAATGAATGAATGAATGAATGAATGAATGAATGAATGAATGAATGAATGAATGAATGAATGAATGAATGAATGAATGAATGAATGAATGAATGAATGAATGAATGAATGAATGAATGAATGAATGAATGAATGAATGAATGAATGAATGAATGAATGAATGAATGAATGAATGAATGAATGAATGAATGAATGAATGAATGAATGAATGAATGAATGAATGAATGAATGAATGAATGAATGAATGAATGAATGAATGAATGAATGAATGAATGAATGAATGAATGAATGAATGAATGAATGAATGAATGAATGAATGAATGAATGAATGAATGAATGAATGAATGAATGAATGAATGAATGAATGAATGAATGAATGAATGAATGAATGAATGAATGAATGAATGAATGAATGAATGAATGAATGAATGAATGAATGAATGAATGAATGAATGAATGAATGAATGAATGAATGAATGAATGAATGAATGAATGAATGAATGAATGAATGAATGAATGAATGAATGAATGAATGAATGAATGAATGAATGAATGAATGAATGAATGAATGAATGAATGAATGAATGAATGAATGAATGAATGAATGAATGAATGAATGAATGAATGAATGAATGAATGAATGAATGAATGAATGAATGATGAATGAATGAATGAATGAATGAATGAATGAATGAATGAATGAATGAATGAATGAATGAATGAATGAATGAATGAATGAATGAATGAATGAATGAATGAATGAATGAATGAATGAATGAATGAATGAATGAATGAATGAATGAATGAATGAATGAATGAATGAATGAATGAATGAATGAATGAATGAATGAATGAATGAATGAATGAATGAATGAATGAATGAATGAATGAATGAATGAATGAATGAATGAATGAATGAATGAATGAATGAATGAATGAATGAATGAATGAATGAATGAATGAATGAATGAATGAATGAATGATGAATGAATGAATGAATGAATGAATGAATGAATGAATGAATGAATGAATGAATGAATGAATGAATGAATGAATGAATGAATGAATGAATGAATGAATGAATGAATGAATGAATGAATGAATGAATGAATGAATGAATGAATGAATGATGAATGAATGAATGAATGAATGAATGAATGAATGAATGAATGAATGAATGAATGAATGAATGAATGAATGAATGAATGAATGAATGATGAATGAATGAATGAATGAATGAATGAATGAATGAATGAATGAATGAATGAATGAATGAATGAATGAATGAATGAATGAATGAATGAATGAATGAATGAATGAATGAATGAATGAATGAATGAATGAATGAATGAATGAATGAATGAATGAATGAATGAATGAATGAATGAATGAATGAATGAATGAATGAATGAATGAATGAATGAATGAATGAATGAATGAATGAATGAATGAATGAATGAATGAATGAATGAATGAATGAATGAATGAATGAATGAATGAATGAATGAATGAATGAATGAATGAATGAATGAATGAATGAATGAATGAATGAATGAATGAATGAATGAATGAATGAATGAATGAATGAATGAATGAATGAATGAATGAATGAATGAATGAATGAATGAATGAATGAATGAATGAATGAATGAATGAATGAATGAATGAATGAATGAATGAATGAATGAATGAATGAATGAATGAATGAATGAATGAATGAATGAATGAATGAATGAATGAATGAATGAATGAATAAATAAACAAGCAACATAAATACAAAAAAAATAAACACATTTTAAAATATAAAAACCTCATAAAATCTTTTCAAGTCGGAATTTGTGGCGCCACAAGAGTCAACTTTCAACAATCATTTTTCACTTTTCTTCTTATATTTCTTTTTATTTTAAGCCACCATCATCATCATCGTCATCATCATCATGATCATCGTCATCGTCGTCGTCATCGTCATCGTCATGGTCATCATTGTCATCATCATCATCATCATCATCATCATCATCATCATCATCATCATCAGCACCACGCTCCTTCCCATGACGTCAAGGACTTGCATACGAAACGAACCCTGTATATAAGACGAAGGGGGCAGCAAATGTTTGCAAAGGAAGCCACAAACAAATGGCTCGAAGTGTTCGGTTGTTTTGTTGCAGATGTTGATGTTTATGTTTTGATTAATTATTTATAAACTAATTGTATAAATTAATTAATAATATATTAATTAATAATATATAAATTAATTAAATATAGTTAATTCGTTAACGAATTAGGAGGGTTAATTTGCAGACGATTTGTTCAACGAATGTTTTAATATAAAATCTCTCAACAAGATTTCGGTGAGTGATTCAAAATCCATTTTGTTTTTCGTTCGTTTTTCAGTTATTCTTCCATAAAAATAAACAAATATAAAGATTTTGTCATATAAATCCACTCGAATTAATTTCATTTTTAAAAGTAAATCCTTAAAAATAGAAACGATTTGATATTTTCTTTAATGTTAAACCTACAATAACTTTCATTATCTTCAACGCCAGCGATTATTATCATTAATTAAGATCATTAATTATCTCATTTTTTCGCAATTAAGTAGCAATTAAATTAGAAATTAATTTTACGAAACAATGCAACATCTCGTCTGCTTATTTTGGCGGCACATTTTTCACCAGAATCTCATGAGATAGAACGTGGCAGGAGATTAATGCGATGGTATTAAGGAGAATGGGTCATGGACCTATTCATTTGCTGGATACTTTATTGCTAACAGCGTCATCATCATCATCAGCACCATCATCATCATCGTCGTCGTCGTCATCGTGGCCATTATCTTCATCGTCACCACCATCATTGTTGTCTTGTCGCTAACATTATCGTCA
>CM067536.1:2250000-2257500 GCA_034509925.1 Hirudinaria manillensis | reverse complement strand
AATATTATTAAATATTTAATCAGAATAATTAAAAATAAAATAAAGTCAATTATCACTTAATTATCTTTTAATATCGAAGTTCAAAGCCCACGCGAATGACGTCATAGGAAATCCTACGAAGACTTTCACGGTCGATTGAATCCGTGCAAAAAAGCATTCAACACGAGCTGGAAACTGATTGAAAATCTCGTTTCACGCTTCAGTGATTCAGGTCTTGCAACTGGTCATTTGAGGTCCAAGATTTTGATCAAAGAATTTCAAATTAGAAAAAAAATGGTGGCTGAAATATGTACGCGAAAAGCAATTCAAGATAATCAAGACACTTGTTTGTTTTGTTTGTTGTTGTTGTTTTTAATGAATTTTTTGTTTGTTTGTATTTATGTATGTTTGTTTGTTTGTTTGTTATTGTTGTTTGTAATGAATGTTTTTTTTGTTTGTTGTTGTTTTTTTGTATTTTTGTATGTTTGTTTGTTTGTTTGTTGTGGTAGAGCTATTGACAGGTATTTATGTAAACGGGAAATGTTTGTTGTAATTCATATTAAAATGTATTAATGAAAAATAAATAATTTTTTTTTATAATAAACTGTAATTTTTAAAACTAATTTATAAATATTTTTGTTAAATTTACTTTTATTTGAAAAAATAAACAATTAATATTTTTTATTAACTTGTTAAATATTTAAAAATTGATTTTCTTGATAAAAGGCGAAAATAATTTCAATGAAGTCTTGAATTTCTGTCTTTCATCGTCGTTTCATCTTTCCATCCGAACTTTTATTTGGAATTTATTTCAGAAACTATTATTCCCTTCAAGATCACTTTTAAAATTATTTTTTAATATAAAAAGATTTTAAATAATTTAAATGCAATTTAAATGTTTAAATCTCAAAAATTTAATTTTAATCTAATTTAATTCGCTGGAATTGTTGATGTTTTGAATGTTGAAATGAATTGTTGGAATTTCAATTTATAATATTTAAGCAATTCAACGAATTTATATGATTTATAAAATTAATTTAATATATTATTGTATATTAATCAGATAAATTAATTTATTTATTAATATATCATTTATTAATTTAATTAATTTAATATTATATAATTTAATATTATTTAATATATATTTAAACATATAATTTTAACTTAACTTAAATAATATACTTGCAATTAATTTAGTATATATAATTTATTTTCAATTTGTGCAATTGTACGATTAATAGAATTTATTTTTTAAATAATTTACTTATATATTTTTTTAAAGAATTTAATCGAATAAATATAATTCACAATCAATCTATTCTAATTGTACATATAATCAAAGGACATTCTCATCTACAGAGCCATGATCACATGACATGGTCACATGACGTGGTCACATGACGTGGTCACATGACATGGTCACATGTCATGGTCACATGACGTGGTCACATGACGTGGTTCCCTTAAGTTCCTCAAAAGGTACAAAACAACGAAGCAGGTATTTAAAAGGAAAGCCCTAATGTCAGGTCAGACTTTCCATCATTCACCTGGACTTTGAATCAATGCAGGTGTACGTCTGGTCTTACCTGGTTCCTTCAAGACTTCTTCTTTTATTTTTCTTTCTGTTCTTCTGCTCCTCTCTTTCTTTCTTTTAATTTCTTTCTTTCCATCTTTCTTTTCTTTCTTTTTTGTTCAATCAATCAATCTCTTGAGAGGCAATTTCAACTGGAAATGAGGAAGAGGAACTCCAAAGTTGCAATAGTGCTTGAGGAGACGATGGTGATGATGATGATGATGGTGATGGTGATGGTGATGGTGGTGGTGGTGGTGATGATGATGTTTATGATTATGATGATGATGATGATGATGGTGGTGGTGTTGGTGACGATAATAAAGATGATAGATGAAAGATGAATGACAGCAGTGGTAAGAACGTTGAAGACGATTATTGGAAATTAATTTTTTTCAATAATATTTCATCCTTTGACGACAAAAATGATGATTGCCATCGTTTGGATTGCACTTAAGCAAGGATGATGACGATTATGATGATGATGATGATGATGATGATAATGGTTATGATTGTTGGAATTAAACTTGAATTTCTTTAAAATTAAAGAGTTAGAAATTATGCATCATTATCAGCAACGCCATCCCCATCATCATCACCGTCATCGTCATCGTCGTCGTCGTCGTCATCGTCACCGTCACCGTCACCATCACCATCACCATCATCATCATCATCATCATCATCATCATCATCATCATCATCATCATCATCGTCATCGTCATCGTCATCGTCATCGTCATCGTCATCGTCACCATCACCATCATCATCATCATCATCATCATCATCATCACCACCACAACCAACAACAACAACAACTTAAAAAGATCCAACCGAGAAACTCTCCATATACACAGAGGAAACCAAACACACACACACACAAATAAAAATAAAAACAATTTAAAAATAAATGCAAAAAAAAATAGCGTATTCAAATATCCTCTGAAAAGTGCATTTGGATGTCACCTGTTCTTAGGAGCAGACGTGTTTGCCTCACAAGTCAAGAGGCGCCAAGATTCATCCCTTCTGGGGTTTCATCGTTCGTCTACTCTTACGATGGTTATTTTTTATTTCATTTTATTTTTTATTTTTTATTTTATTTTTTTATTTTATTCTCCGAAAGTCCTCTGAAAAACGTGGAGGAATGCATTTTTAAATTTTGAGTCCTCCTCCTCCTCCTCCTCATCAAGCATCATCATCGTCGTCATCATCATCATCATCATCGTCGTCGTCGTCGTCTTCATCACCGTCATTAGTCTTCTTGCCTTAAGTACACATTCGTTAATATTTTATTATTGTAATTCCGAATAATTTTATTTCAACTTTAAGTTTTAAAATTTGATACGCTTCTGGCATTAATGGAGAAAATGGAAATGTTTTACGAATATTTTAGAAAATATAAAATGCGCGGTTTTAAAATCAAATAATAATAATAATAATAATTACTTTATAACACAAAAATAAAAATATTTATTACATAATAAATTTAAATTCATAATAATGATTTCGTTCAAAGCTCAGAGACAGACGGCCGAAGCGAATTGATGGGTTTTTTAAAAGTCATTTTGTAAACAATCAGACGACATTATCTGCCATTTTTCAGGACAATTCTTCAAATAATTTAAATAATTTTTAAGTATTCAACTCGACTTTTATTTCCGAAAATATTTCCAAATAATTTTAAATCTTTATTTATTTATTTAATTTTATTTTGAATATTTTCCTGAATTTTCTGTTCCAAGCAACGGCATCACGGAGACAATGAACCGAGATATGGCGGTAAAAATTGGATTATAAGAAATAAAATATGAAAATGCATATAAAACATACAAAATAATTATTTATAATATAATAATATATAATTAATAATTAATAATATTATATTGAATACAATTATATTAAATAAAATTATTAAATATTATTAAAGATAATTATTTATTGCAATTCAAATGCTATTTTATGAATTATTGATTAATTTATTTATTTCTTTGTTTATATCAATAACGTAAAATGTTTATCTGAGAAATAAAAGAAAAAAAAAAGAGATAATATACAAATACAGAAATTAAATAATCGGTAATTAAATATATATAGTTATTAAGTCGATATAAATTCAAACTTTGAAATATTTTATTGATTGATTGGTCGCTTAAGTGATTAAATTTGATATTATTCTTTAAATAATAATAATAATAATAATAATAATAATAATAAATAATAACAATAATAATAATAATAAGCACCATTAAAAGTAAGAGAAAAAACATGTTATAAGATAATTCAAAGCCTTTTCAGATGCTTTCCTCTTCCGCCGTTGCCATGGTGATGTTGAGTTACCATGGTGATGGATTGTTTGGAAAAAGTAACGATGCTTATTAACAGTGGAGATTATAAATCGTTGGAGACGAAAACTTCAGAAAAACATGAGGAATTGTAAGAATTGTAACCGGAGAAAAAGAATAAAAATTGTAAATTTAAATTATATATATATAAAAAAAAACAAATATCGTAAAAAGTGTTAAGAATTGTAAATTAAAATTGTAAAAATAAATAAAATTTATTATAAATCGTTTCAATTGAAACCCGATTATCGTCAAGATGATGATGATGATGATGATGACGACGACGATGACAGCGTCATATTTCTTCAGCCAATCACAGGAAAGGGATTAGGGTCACGGAGGAAGGCATCATTAAAGATTGCAGATTGTGACTTTGAAAGCGCCGGGAACTCTCCAAGAATAAAAATCGAATTATATTTATATAACGATTTTAATGGAATTTTATTTATTTATTTATTTTTTATTTGAATTCAGTTAAAACTGAAAAGAATGTTATCGTGTTCTGAGATATGTGCTTGTGAAGAACCTGCACTGAATCACCTGTAGTCCATTTGTGGAGCATAAAATTATGTCATTAGGTCGTGCAATTAGGCTTTATTGAATATATTTAATCAGTTAATTTAGAATGAATTAATAGGGAAATGGATGAGTGAAGGAACGGACGAATAAATGAATGAATGAATGAATGAATAACAAAAACACACACGAAATGCAAGCGATCCATTTGCGCCGACAGATTTGTCGATGTGCGGCGCGTTTAATTAATGGAAGTTGTCGGAATGTTATCGGAAGTTGTCGGATATTAAGCGTTAGTTGTCGGATATGGAATCAATCAAAACACAATGCGGACCCATTAGCTTTAAAAGCACGGTCGAAAATAAAGCCAACAAAGCAACGTGAGATTGAAATTGCTTAACCCTTAAAAATGGAAAACGGGCTTGGAAAACGTGTGAGTGAAATTAGAACAATGTCGCCTTGGCAACGAAGAGTGAAGCGCCACATAAACGTGGTCACGTGATGTCCTAAGTGGCCAATAGGAGGTGATTGTCGAGTAATGGGTTTTCGGCCTAAAAAGAGCACTAACTTTCCAGAGTAGTAAATATTTTTTATCTTTATTTTTCATGATTTATGATTTGAAAATTATTTCAAGAGTTGTTTAACAAAAAATCAAAGATATTTTTTTTCAATATTTATTTATTTGACTTTCACTACAAAAACTAGCTACAAAAGAAAAAATTAAAGAGGAAACGTTCTTTTCAAATATCAAAGCTTTAAAGCTTGTGGTTCAAGATCGTCTGGAGTAACCCAGAGAGGAAAGTTTGGCTTTAAAGTCCTGCAATATGTTCATTTCCTCGTCCAAAGTCAGATCGAGATAATCATCCTTATTAAAATTCACGTCTCCCAACTCGGAGCGTAGGAATTCCATTTCTTCACTATCTTCTTCTGAATCTTCTGAATCTTCTGAATCTTCTGAATTGTTTCTTTTAAAGAAGATGTTCAGAAGACTTAGCAGAGACTTCTCTGAAGAACTATTTAGAGTTCCGAATTTGCCCGTTAGGGCAACCAAAGCTTCCTCAGCGCTGTTAAAGTTGTCAACTGCAATGAAAAATGCTTCCGTGTTTATGCCAAGAGAATCAAGAAGGTACAGCTCTTGATTGTTCAAAACGAAGTTGGAACTTCTCGAAGTTGCTGCAGGCAGTTTGATTGAAAGGCTCTTATCGAGTAGGTCGAGAGCCTGCGAAAGGTCGTTGTTTCGTACCTTTAGGGCGTGCAAACAAGCCCTACTCTTGTAGCCCAGCGATACCAAATACTTGAATAATTCGGCATCAATCGCTTGTCCGTTGGTAGTTTTCATGTCTTTCAGAGCCTTTAAGGTTTTTTCCTTTTGCGCTTCAGCCTTGATTGATTTCGTTTTCTCCCTTTCTGCCATGATGTGTGAAATGGCCTTTTCAACGTTCCCTTTACAAACCCTGAGGGCCAATCTTGCCTCAACCTCGGTGAAGCCCATTTCCATGACTATGAGCATCGACTGTTCGTCTACGTTGATTGTCTGGATTTCCTTTTCGGACCTTTCGATCAAATCGAGAGATTTGTCATACGAACCCCGGTAGAAGTGAATGGCAGCCTGCATTAAGTGAAGCCTAACTATGAGGGCCAGTTCTTGCTGGGAACTGCCTCTCAATTTGGTCACTCTCTCCATGCCTGGACCATAGATCTTCTTGAGTTTCTCCTCGCACAAGGCCAAACGTCTCTCGGCATCAGGAAGGCTTGTAACCTGCTGGAGTTTGTAATAGCACCAGACCACGTCGATGCTAAGAAGAGCGTAATTGTCCACAACTTCCAGCAAGTCGGAATGGCACTGGAGAAATTCTGCATCGGCTTCCAGAAGATAAACGAGTGCAAGTCCATAATTGTTTCTCTTAATACACGATCTTCCCTTCTCGTGGAGCATCATGGCTACTGACAGAGCTTTCTTTTCTTCTGGGGCGATTTCCAATGGCTTTCCATTCTGGTCCGCAAGTTCGAGGTCGAAACGATCGGTCTGATTAATGAGGTCTGCAGCCTTTTTCGTCTGTCCGATCAGATGCTCTCGTTCCGAGAGACTGTAATTGTCTCTTTCCTCACTGTTCAAGCAAAGAACCAAAATCGTACTCAAGTTCTTGACATTCTGTCTTTCTAAGGTCAGACAATCCTCGACATTGTAACCGGCACAGATGAGTTTAAAGCTCTCCGGTCCCATGTTCAACTTCTTTGAGATTTCCCTCTTGAGATGACCTCCATTAGAATTCAGCCTGACTTCGACGAACAAACTTCCTTCTGAGTCGGAGAAACCGAGCGGTGAAGAAGAAGCCACGGTCAGGAAAATAGTTGCGACACCACTTTCTTTAAACTTTGCAGCGGCTCTGAACTTCCTGCACGAATGGACTCTCAACTCTTCCAGAATCTCTTCCACTTCAGCCAGTTCAATGTTCAACTGGTTACTGATATCACTTGCCAGAGTGTCAAGCGATGCCTTTTTCGAGCCATCTTCAGCGCTGTAAGGTTCCAGCCACAGTTTCAGTCTTGAAGCATTCAAGTGGTTTCTGATTGAATTTTTGTTCTGTTCTTTCTTATTGTCGTTCATGGTTGTGATCGTTCGATTTTGTGATTTGTAGGTCTGGACATTTTGTGGAGCAGCATTTTGGGTTATACCAAAAGATGCTGAATATTTTATACAAGCGTATTTTTAAAATTATATCGCCTTATAATTAATTAATTTTAATTAATAATTTAGTTTGACTAAAAATTCTTAAATAAAATTTTAAAAATAATAATAATAAAAAATAAATATAAATATAAACTTAATAACAATTAAAGTGATTTAAATGTGTAACAAATTTGTCGGTGTAAATTATTTTTATTATTAATAATATTAATTTTATTAATAATAATACAATTACCGTTAATAATCTTGGCATGCTGAATAAATGATTATCAAGTAGCCCCGAGGCTAAGTGACATGATGATTATTCATGATCTGTTTCGACTCCTTGATGAGACTTCCCTTTCGAAGATAATTGTTTTTAAAGGTACGAATGAATGACAATTAATATTAATCAGGACATTTATTAG
>CM067536.1:2235000-2240000 GCA_034509925.1 Hirudinaria manillensis | reverse complement strand
AATATAATATACATTCATTACGATATGTATCAAATTTATAGCTGATTGTTTCACTGAATGTACAAGTTTGCCTGTAAATGAATTTTCTATTTTTGATGTATTTAACATTGAATAATGTAAAAATTAGTTTTATAAATAATAGAATAAAATAAACAATTTTTTTAAATTAACGAATTAAACATAATTTTTCTTTCAATCTGCTTCCCTAATCCAGGATTTTCCTTGGAAAACATGACTCTCACGTTCAATTGAAAGTCCGTTTCTTCTAAAAACAAAAATTGCCGAAAAGTTAAGAGTCAAAGTCAAAAGTCAAGCCAGAGACTTCATATAGCACCGTCATCAACGTCGTCGTCATCACCATCATCAACAACAACATCGTCATCATCATCAACAACATCATCGTCGTCGTCATCATCATCGAGGAAAATTAGAGCCTGCAAATTGCATCAGTAACCTCCTTTTGTCACTTAAAATTTGGATTCCTCGAGTGATTGAAGAGATTGTTTGAAAAGTACTTTCAACGTTCAACTCGACAAGTTACGAACGATTAAGAAAATGTTTTTATTTTTTTTTATTTTTTTAGAAATCGATCGATAATTGATGGCGTAATTGAATTATAAGGTTTTAATTATTTAATTAATTATTTTTTAAATAATGTAAAATTCATTTAAATTATTTATTAATAGTTATTAATTACATTTGTTAATTGGATGTAATTCCTTAATTAATTATTTAAATGCTGAATTCATTACGATTATTTATTTATTAATTCGTTAAATCAATTGATCATAAAATATAAAAAATATAAAAAAATAGGACACAACACAACCCGGATTACAGGCAGAATCATGGATGGATCGACACATCACAGGAGGAGGGCAACAATACCTTTGAGCAACAAGAGGTTGGTTTCAATCAGCTACAATCGAGTTCGTCTTTGTCATCACCATCATCTTCGTCATCATCATCACCACCATCTTTGTAATCATTATCATCATTATCTTTGTAATCACTTTCATCATCGTAGCCATTATCGATGTCGTTATCAATCGCATCGTCGTCGCTATTGTTGCTATCGTTGTTGATATTGTTTTTGATTATGTTGCTATGAGTTTAGGTAAGGCAATTTGTTCTAGCGGAATAGTAATAATAATAATAATAATAATAATAATAATAATAATAATAATAATAATAATAATAATAATAATACAATTGATGTATTTTCTATATTATTAAATTGCAAATGAGTAATAATCAATTTTTAAATGAATAATTGTCAAATAAAAGATTATATGAACAATTGAATGAATTAACATACTAATGTGTGAATCATGATTTATGAATAAATTAATTATGAATTTACTAATAAATAAATTTGCATACATATTGCATGCAAACATTTGTATTACGTACTAAACTTATATATACATTTGTATTAAATACCACAAATATATAAATTTGTATAACGTACCACGCATACAAACAATTGCATTGCATACTACGCATTCATTTTTATTAAATACCATACATAAATATTTGCATTGCTACACATTTATACATTTGTATCAAATACCACAAATACATATATTTGTATAACGTACCACGCATACAAACACTTGTATTGCACAATACGCATTCATACATTTGTGTTAAATACCATGCATACCACACATTCATACATTTGCATATTTTTTTACTATACATACATGTATTTGTATTACGTACCACACACACATACATACATTTGTATTAGGACGACTGACCCAAATGACAGGTAGCCACGTGGAGATGCATTTGATGGATGATAGGTTCATTCCACGTGATGGAATGTACTGCCAGCTTTAAATGGAACTTGAGTTAATAATGAAACGCGAAGGAATGCAATGTTTTATTTGAATTGAATTTATTATTCTTATTCTTATTATTATTATTACAATCATAATTATAATCATTATTAATGTTATTATTATTATTATCATATTTATTATTACTATTATCATCATCCTAATTATATATTTTATATTATTAATTATATTGTATATAATTATAATAATAATTATTAATGTTATTCTTATTCTTATTATTATTAGTGTTACTATTATCTTCATAATTTCCTCTTTTTAGAATATTGAGATTAACAATTTAAGATTTTCAAATTATTAAATGTAATGTTGTGTTACGATTGGACGAATTGCATCCGTCTTTTGGCCTCACGTGTCTTGGCCGAACAAACAAAACAAACAAAACACCACGTCGTGCGTGCAGATGCAAACAGGCTGTCATATTAAGTTTATACTTTCAAACATTTTCAAGAGGTGTATTAAACTAGAGATGAGTGAGTGAGTGAGTGAGTGAGTGAGTCAAACTAAATGTTTCTGCATTCAAATCTAAAAGTTAACTTGAAATCACACCTAAGTAATTTAAAATGGCTGTAAGGGGTTTGACTCTCAGTACTTAGAAAATTTAATAATAACCATCAATCAATCAACCAACCGCCACAATCATCAATCAAACACCACAATCACCAATCAATCAATCAACAACCGCAAACTCTAACCAAATAATCAACAATCACAATGCCTGATCAATCAATCAACTTTCCACTCACCCCTAACCACCCACCACCAACAGCAATCACAACAATCATCACCAAACCCAACCCAACGACTCCTCTCGTCAACATTCACTAATCAATCAACCAACCAACCACCCACCACCACCAACAGCAACAAGTACAAACTCCACTGTTACATAAAAGCGCTCACAAAACATAACATTCGTCTTCCTCACGTCACACATTTTCCAGCTTCGACGACATCGAAGGATCGAGATCCAGAAGCGGTAGAGCTTGCGCGGAAGCTGGAAAAACGTGCGAGATGCTCTCAGAGGAGGAAGCCCCCCTCTTGACAGGGTACCGTGGAGTCGCGGGCAGCCACGTGGGTCACTACCAACCGCGTCGTGAGTCCATCCTTTTCAGACCTTCTGTCAGTGACAGCGACTCGTCACCATTGTCTCTCTCGAGGAAGATTTCCGCCAACAGCGACCTGTTAGTTTTTGATTGATTAATTGATTGATTGATTAATCGATTGATTGGTTGATTGATTGATTGATTGATTGGTTGATTGATTGATTGATTGATTGATTGATTGATTGATTGATTGATTGATTGATTGATTGATTGATTGATTGATTGATTGATTGATTGATTGATTGATTGATTGATTGATTGATTGATTGATTGATTGATTGATTTATACATATATATGTATTAATTTCTTTATTTAATTTTTACTTAATTTGTTTAATTCATTTTAAAGTAAATATTTAAATAATTAAATAATGGAGTTTTTCTTGTTAAAATGTTAAATTGATTAAAATGATTTTTAAATTAAAAATTTAAATATTAATTATTGATTTAAAATTTAAACTTTTTTCTTATTTAAATTTAAACGTATTTAATTAATAAATTATTATCATTACTTCCAATAAAAATATAATGAACATTAAAAAGCATTTAACAAATTAATTATTTAAAAATAATTTTAAGTGCAAAAGAAAAAAACACAATGAAATTAATTCGAATGGAATTCCTTGAACTTTCAATGTTGCCGCAACAATTGCATCTCGAAAGCAGACGATTAATTAATTAATTAATTAAAATATTTATTTATTTATTTACTTATTTATTTACTTATTTATTTATTTATTCATTTATTTATTTATTTAATTATTTATCTTCTATTGTTACAAATGCTATTTAATCAACAGCTAGAATATCGTTTCCAGAATTCATTCTTCCTCAATCATTCAATCCATCACTTTTCTCTGCCAAAAACCCCACCAGCTCCAAGCTGGCATTCAACTGCATTTAAGAACATTTATTCACTGAAATAAATCAACGAAAAACTCGAAACGTTGGAGCCAAATGGGTGGCATTAATACATAGTATCATGTTCGATATCCACCCTGCAGCCCCAGGGAGCGCCCTCGGATGGAAATGCCGTACACATGGACAAATGGCGGATGTTGATTCAAAACTGCCTTCACGAATTATTTAAGATCCTAAAATACATTCACGTATTAAGCAGTCAAACGATCAAAAGATTAGCAAAAATGTCAACAATTACGAAAGAATTATAAATTTAAAATTTAAAAGAGTTTTTTTTCTCCTTTTTAATGGAGAAATATCTGGGGAAAAAATCAGGAAATAAAAATTGTAATTTATTTTAATTTATTTTAAATCTAAGAATTACATTTTCACGACATGCAAATTGATGAATAAATGAATAAATTAAAATTAATTAATTAATTAAATGAATTAATTAAATAACTGAATAAATGCATAAATTAAAGAATTATTTTCTACTCCGAAACGTGGATTAAATTGATTAGGTTCTCCATGAGATGAAATCAAATTCAGTTTAAAAATAATTTTTAATTTCTAGAAAAAAAAAAGAAATCTTTGTGACCGAGTTGTGTGTGAGAGTTGTAGTTGCAACCATCGTCATGGTAGTTGTTGCTGTTGGTGGTGGTGGTGGTTATGATGTTGGGATTGTTGTGGGTTTTTTTATTGTAGTTGAAAGGTCAAAGGTTGTGACTTTTACAAATGAGAAGTTAAAGGTCAGCATTGTAAAGAGGCTTTTCATCATAAACGGGTTTTTACCAAATTTCATGGCTATTTTAATCATCCGTGGAATAAATAAACAAACGAATTCTATTCCGAAAACTCGCTCGGGAATATTTTCATGAATATTAATTAAATGGGAACAGATATTTTTCAGAATTTACTTTTTATTGTATTTTATTATTTTTTATTATTTTTAAATGGATGTCAGACAAATGCCCGGATGATGGACATAACATCCATTCTTATCTTTATCTCTGTTGTCATATTAGCGCTGCGGCCATCCATCCGTCGGTCCACCCACCAATCCATTCATCCATCCATCCATCCATCCATCCATCCATCCATCCATCCATCCATCCATCCATCCATCCAT
>CM067536.1:2225000-2230000 GCA_034509925.1 Hirudinaria manillensis | reverse complement strand
ACTTCTGCCTTGTAATCCTGGTCATCACTGGCGCCAATTGAATACTTATTATTGGATGTTATTATTATCATTTGATGTGATATTATTATATTATATTATATTATATTATATTATATTATATTATATTATATTATATTATATTATATTATATTATATTATAATATATTATATTATATTATATAATATTATATTATATTATATTATATTATATTATATTATATTATATTATATTATATTATATTATATTATATTATATTATATTATATTATATTATATTATATTATATTATATTATATTATATTATATTATATTATATTATATTATGTAACAAATGCAATAAAACCATTGTATTTCAAGGATCATCATAATCAGAGATTGTGAACCATGTAAAAAAAGATTTGTAACACATTTTTGGTTGTGGAAGAATTATGAGGCAAACAAGTTGTGATGTTGTGGAGTTGTGATGGTGATGATGTTGTGATGATGTGGTAATGTGAGCATGACGACGATGACGACGAAGATGGTGACGATGATGATGATGTTGTGATGATGCTACGATATCGAAAAATAATAAGACCGATGCACCATAGGACATTAATAGGAACAGGAAATTAAAATAGCAATTTTTTCAGAATTTCTAAATTATTTAGTTTATTATATCCAACAAAAAAAAAAGTTAATAAATTATTAAAAACGCATTCACTTCCAAAATATAATGTCAATCTTTTCGGAACTTAAAAGTCGTCAATTTATTTAATGGAATCTTAGCCAAATTAAAAATAAAAATTAAAAATAAAAATTATATAAAAATTAAATAAAAATTATTTTTCAATTTAAAGATTTTAAACTAAAGTTTATGGGAAATTAAACATTTCCAATAATACAATAATAATCTAAATTACTGCTTCTCGCATACTTTTATAAATAGTCTAATCGCAGCCGGGGCAAATTTATGGCGCTATATAAATTCACTCATCATCGTCATCATCATCATTATCATCATCACTTAATATATTCAACCTCAATTTTCCAGGACGGGTCAGAATGGAACTCTCAGAGATATTTCAGGTCAGTTACGAAAGACAATTGATATTATTATTTTTAATATTATTATTATTTTTATTATTATTATTATTAATAGACAATTTGTATTATTTAATTTCAATAATAAAACCAAAACAAGGAAAATTCCATTTAAATTGACAATAAATCTTTTTGTTCCAAATGTCGTCCATGCGTTAAACCAGTTTCTTAGAATTTATTTTCGGATTTGTTTTCAAATTGTTAATTTATAATTTATTACGATTAATGAATTTAATTCGATTTAATAAGTGCTTTATTAAGTAAAATATCTTTTAATTACAAATTCTGTATCAATTCTTCTTTTATTTCTTTGTATAATATATTAAATTCCTTTAAATATTCCTCTTTCATGAAATCATTTATTTGTATTTTGATAACAAAAAGGAAAAAAAGGCGCTCAGAACTTATTAGTAGCATATAATCATATAGCTATACTATTACCGTGACCGTTATCATCATCATCATCACCATCATCACCATCATCGTCGTCATCATCATCATCATCGGGGGCTCAATGAGAACAAAAGGATAGCAGCAGGAACAAAGAGTTTGGGTTTAAGCTTCGAGGGAAACAACACGAAGCGGACAGCTGGCCTTTATGCGATAAAAAAAAGAAATATATACATATAAATAAATAATATAAATAATACAAATAGAATAAACAATATAAATAGAATAAATAAATAAATAATATAAATAAATAAATAGAATAAATAAATAATATAAATAGAATAAAACAATAACAAATAATTTTAAAACTGAAAGACGTTTTATTCGATGAAATAATTTATTTCTCATTTAAAATCACAATTCATCGCCAATTTTAAATTTCCTTTTTTTTCCAATTCCTTATAAATCTCCAAACTTCCTCTCAGTCTGCATCTTATCAACCACGTTCTGATTTCAATTCCTTTGCAACTGGAAAAACTTCAATCTGCACTTGACGACCCCGAAGTTACGGTAATAGGCGCAATTCCAAAGACACGGATTGACGCAGTCTCTCAACTCCAACTTGGAAGACATCTGCATTAGCAGCCACTCCGCAATTCCGTCGGCTTTAGAATCTCTTTCCGAGTCCGGGTGTGGATCGCGGGTCGAAAATCGTTCTCTCGTCAGAACGACTTGAACTCCCGCGCCCTCTGATAAACAGCAGACGATAATTCGAACAATGCCCTCTTCGTCTTCGGGCCTCAAAGTGACGATCGTGGCACCGTAGTTTATGACTGCGGCCAGTTGAGCGAGGCTCGCAATCGGTTTGCAGTTCGTGTCTCTCTGCAGCAGGGTACTTAAACACTGGCGCCAGAGGGGACTCAGGGCTGCCAGAATCTCCCCAAAGACGGGAAAGTACTGAAAGCAGTTCATGATTTCGTTGAAGTGACTTTTACTGGCTTCGCCGACTTCTAAGTTGCAGTTCGTGCTGTCTCTCATCTCTTGATGGCTTTTTTTAACGTCAAAAATCTTCGACAAGTGTTGTTGTTGTTGTTGATGTTGCTGTTGTTGTTGGTGATAGTGTTGAGAATGTTGATGATGATTGTGGATTGGATGATTCGTAATAACTCCATTTTTGCAAATTAAATCGTCATTTTCTGAATCGTAGTCTCCAATGCACGGCTTTTTTGCATGGTTTCCTGTCGAAGGCGAAGGACTTCTTTGTCTTTTCATCCTTCTTTCAACGGTTGCCATGGTTTCCACCTTAACAAAAGCTATTTAGATAAATTGATTTATTACTTTCGGTTCTGAACGTTGTTAAATATTTTTTCTATAATTTTTTTTTTAGAGGAATCCTATTCTATTCTTTTCTATTCTATTTTACTTCAACTATTACTTCAATAATTTCTTTTGTGTTTCTTCAGAAGGGATTCTAAAGTACCACGGACAGTTGTTGTTGTCGTCAATATTATCGGCGATCCTCGTTGCAAGAAAAGATCCTGAATGTGGATTAATAAAATTATGGATGAATAAATATTAATTTACTGCGATTAGTCGATTAACTTGGTAAATGTTACAATATAAGCGTAGATATAAATAATTTAATGAATATAAATAAATAATTATTTTAATAATTTAAAATTAATATTAATTAAAATTAATCAAGATTATAATTTATCGTACTTTATTCTAACATTAATTTTTGTTTTTTAAATTTTTAAATCTTTGACCACGTCGTCATCGTCGTCGTCGTCATCGTCATCACCGTCATCATCATCGTCGTCCTCATCAATGACAACAAAGGCACACGTGATGAAACGGTACATGGATGACCTCATTGTCTCACCAGATGCAAAGGATCGGAGATATCACATTCCGTACTTCCTTTGGCATCATTAAATAATAATTAATTGCATAATTAACTGAATAACTTAAAGTAATTATTATATTAATAAATATTTACAATTATTATAAGTAATTGATTAACTATTAAAATTATTTTAAATGATTATTAATAAAATATTAATAAAATGATTAACTGATTATTAATCAATTTTTAAATAATTATTAAATAATGGATATAAAATTTATCTAAAGTAGCTACGGTTAAAATCGAAACAATAACGGCAGAAATACGTAAAAGAATACAATCATAATCAAGACCGTCGTTGGATACTGAAACGAATGATAATGGAGTTGTTGTTGTTGTTGTCGTCTTGTTGTTGTTGTTGTTGTCTTGTTGTTGTTGTTGTTGTCTTGTTGTTTACAAACTCCACGCAAAAGATTCTACATCGTAAGGTTTCGATCTCAGAATCAGGTCAACGAAGCTACATAATAAAAAAATGGACGACATGAGGATTTTCTGTTCCTGCCCATTGAAACCTGATATTCAGATAATCTTTTAAGACAATTAGTCTAAAAATAAAGATAAAATGATGCATAAATATTGCAATATTTACATTTATTTACCTAAAATTTATATTTATTTTATACAAATATAAATATAAATAAATATTATTGAGTAATATTCTTCAATAATGGAGATTAAAGGTTCCATAAATATTGCACGTGTGAAGCACCTAAGTATTTCAAATATAAATAAAGAATATTCTTTAAAAATAAAGATTAAATTAATAAATAAATAAAATATTAGATGCTGATAATTTAAAACTAGACTTGAAATTATTTCATATTTTCACGGATATAAAAGAATTTAAAGAAAAATCAGTGGAACAGTTTCCGAATGAAAAGATACTAAAGTTGATAAGAAAGTAATAATAATAACAATAATAATAATAATACTAATAATAATAACAATAATAATAATGAGTAATTTATTAAAGTAATTGTTGAAAATTCAATTTGCGATGTCTACATTACTTATAAATATATAGCTTAAAGCATCGCTACTACCTCAATGTGTGTCATTTATCATTTTGAAGATAACCAAAGCATGTAATTATGTCATAATTAAATAATTTACAGATGGCGAATCATCAAAGATGGCGGTCGAAACCCTGGAAGACCTGGATTGGTGCTTGGAACAACTGGAAAAGGTTCAGACGCACAGATCCGTGTCTGACATGGCAACGACCAAGGTGGAAAAGTCATTACATATTGACGTCAACGATCATTGTCCTAATCACCATCATCATCACCACCATCATCACCATCATCATCATCATCATCACTGTTGTTGTTACCATCATCGTTGTCGTCATCGTCGTCGTCGTCGTATTCTTCATCTTAACGAGCATACGTTGAATTATTTCAACTTTGCATGAAAATATTTGAAGCATTTTTTATTCACGTTTAATTCGTCAAATGAGTCGATCCTGTTCAAGCAGAATTAGCCTCGTTTTCGACTTCCCCGGAAGATGATGACGACGACAATGACGATGATGACGACGATGACGATGATGATGATGATGAACATGACGATGATGATAATGATGACGATGAAGATGACGATGATGATAATGACGACG
>CM067536.1:2205000-2222500 GCA_034509925.1 Hirudinaria manillensis | reverse complement strand
TCCAAATTCTCCTCAGAGAAGTACAAAGACACGCAGACGGAAACGTCCCAGAATCACGTGATCGCCAGGAGGACGACCTCATCGTCCGAGGAACCACGTGACGACAGGGTCGATGAGGTCACGGCGGCTTCCAGGGCTTCGAGTTTCGACAGCAGCAACAGCAGCCACGACAACGACAACGTCAACATGGCTTCGAGTAGTAGCATGATGATGATGATTATTGTTATTATTATTATTATGGTTATTATTGTTATATTTATTAATAAATAATTTATAAATAAATAAAATAGATATTGTTATAATTATATTATTACTTATATTTATAATCGATCCACCAGGATGTTTAGGGCTAGCCTCATGGCTACCCATATACTCAAAAAGCAGTATTTCCGACATGAATAAATAATCTTTAATTGAAATAATGAATATTAAACCTTATTCAAACTCCTCCCATTCAGAACTATCGTCCAATCAGGTGGGACGTAAACAACTGTGGAGCATCAATAGACACCTGAAGACGTCACTGGTGGTGACCCTGGATCCCAGTACGATGGATGACCTTCAACTTTCCACTCCCTCGACGTCATCATCTCTCTCGACCTCCCCGTCGTCCAATCAGGTTCCACCACAATCGTCGTCGTCGTCGTCACCGTCATCGTCATCTTCGTCGTCGTCGTCATCCAATCAGAATGCTCCTCAGAGTGGCAGATCCCTTTCGTCGTCCTCATCGTCGGCAGCCACCATCGTTCCATCTCAACAGCATCATCATCATCATCATCAACAACAACAACATCATCATCATCACCAGCAGCAGTATCAGCAGCATCGTTATCATCATCACTATCACCAGTCCAAGGTATCGAAACTGGAACCGGTGAGATAAGAAGCTGGAAGTGTTCAGATTTAAATCAATTTATAATTAAAAATAAATAATAATATTAAATAATATTATTCTTTAATTAGTAATAATTCGTTGAAAATGAATAATAATAAATACTAAGCTGATTATAATTTACGATAAGTCGTGAATAATTGAACTTATTAATGAGCTTGTCAACCTAATGTTTATTCATGAGATCCTGGAGAGAGCATGCGATTGGTCATTTGACGTCTTCCATCTTGCTGACGTCACGAGTAACAGGCCACTCCTGGTGCTGACGAATTACATTTTTGAGGTTTTTTCTTTTATTTTTGTCTTTTTTTTTCTGTTTAATTGTGAAAAAATACTCTAAAAAAAGCCGTCCGTCCGACGGTCCACTCATCTATCCATCCATCCATCCTTCCTTCAGTCTGTTCATTCATTTATTCTCAGTTTGTTCATT
Organism: Hirudinaria manillensis; assembly: GCA_034509925.1. Taxonomy (NCBI): domain Eukaryota; kingdom Metazoa; phylum Annelida; class Clitellata; order Hirudinida; family Hirudinidae; genus Hirudinaria; species Hirudinaria manillensis. Next base: position 2,221,178 of record CM067536.1, on the reverse strand, counting down.
CATTCATACAACTATCCGCCCATCCATCCATCCATCCATCCATCCATCCATCCGTCCATCCGATTAAACATTATCTCAGTGTCTTATCAATTTGTTCACTTACATGGGATTATATTACATATAATGTTTGTTTTATGTTTTGCAAACAAAAATAATAAAAAAACAATAAAAATAAAATCAATGAGCAGACAACAACCTTTGCCTTGTGATTGATTTGCGATTGAAAGAAGAACGTGTGGAGTGCGTTTCATTGGATTGGTTTCGCGTGTCGTGACGTCATCCGCGATTGACTGATTATTCAGGCAGTGGCAGTGATGATGATGATAATGATGATGATGGTGATGATTATGGTCATGATTATAGTTGTGATGTTGATGATGATGACGAACGACGAAGATGCAAATGAGTGACTGAATGTAAGCACGTTAATTTTTAAATATTTTAGAATTGCGCTTGGGAGCACCATCATCATTATCATCATCATCTTCGTCATCACCATCGTCGTCGTCGTCGTCTTCTTCGTCATCGCCATCCATCTTTAAAAGTCGTCCAGGCACAAAATGCATTGAAAAGATTTCTTGTTCCATGTTCCATGAAAAAGGATCCTGAAAAAGGAAAACATAAAAATAATACTTTCTCGTGGAGGATAGTATTTCGTCAATAATGCAATCGTTGGATGGATGGATGGATGGATGGATGGATGGATGGATGGATGGATGGATGGATGGATGGATGGATGGATGGATGGATGGATGGATGGATGGATGGATGGATGGATGGATGGATGGATGGATGGATGGATGGATGGATGGATGGATGGATGGATGGATGGATGGATGGATGGATGGATGGATGGATGGATGGATGGATGGATGGATGGATGGATGGATGGATGGATGGATGGATGGATGGATGGATGGATGGATGGATGGATGGATGGATGGATGGATGGATGGATGGATGGATGGATGGATGGATGGATGGATGGATGGATGGATGGATGGATGGATGGATGGATGGATGGATGGATGGATGGATGGATGGATGGATGGATGGATGGATGGATGGATGGATGGATGGATGGATGGATGGATGGATGGATGGACGGACGGACGGACGGACGGATGGATGGATGGATGGATGGATGGATGGATGGATGGACGGACGGACGGACGGACGGATGGATGGATGGATGGATGGATTAGCAGATGGCGTATGTTAGACAAGATCTGTGTAAACAAGTAAACACGATTTATTATGGATCTCCATAAACGGTTCCATGGATGCTAATTTATCATCATCGTCATCATCATCACCACCATCATCATCATCATCAGCATCATCGTCATCATCATCATCATCATCGCTTCCATTCACTTGACGATTGGCTGCAAGGTCATGGAGTCATAAACATCTACTCACACATCGTTGCATGTCGTAAGTCAAAGAGCCACCTGGAATCACGTGAGAAGTCTCAAACACACACACACGCACATGGGTCTGAAAATAATAATAATAATAATTTTATTGCACATAATTAATTTTATTTAATTACTTTTAATTATTATTGTAATTAATCGTAATTAATAAGGAATAAAATTATAATTATGATTATAATAATGATTACAATGAACACTATTACAATAATTTTATTATACATAACTAACTTTATCTACACATTTGTAATTATTTTTTTACAATTATAATAATAAATAAAATAATTCGTGAACAAAAGCAATGTATTTTGTTTGGCATTAAAATATTTTCGCATTTCCTTTTCATTCAGAGTTTCATTTTGAACAATAAAACTTTGTGAAGCAACATTTTCTTTAAAATTATATTATTATTATTATCGTTGTCTCATTGTCTTAATTTTAACATTAATGTCATGAATACTCTCCCCTTTCTCATCATCATCACCCTCATCATCGTCGTCGTCGTCGTCATCGTCATCATCATCGTCATCATCATCATCACCCTCATCATCGTCGTCGTCGTCGTCATCGTCATCATCATCGTCATCATCATCATCACCCTCATTATCATTATCATCGTCATCATCATCGTCGTCGTCATCATCATCATCATCATCATCATCATCATCATCGTCATCATCATCGTCATCGTCATCATCATCTTGATCATCATCATCACCATCTAGAACCGTCCTCGTGTATCTTTTAAGTACATTGTTCCAATTGAAACGGAGTGAAATATTCCAGCGTTCTATTGAATTTAGAAGTGATTTTAAGAAAAATGTTGTCAACATCGTCACTTGTTGAGACTTGTTCGAGACGTGTTTTCCTAAAATATTTAAAATATTTAAAAATCGGGAGAAAAGGAGAGAGAGAGAGAGAGAGAGACCCGAATTAAAAGAAAATTTTAAAATATTTATTTTATTTATGAGAATAAAATAAAAAATACTGAAATTCTCGTTTTAAATGTTGCCCGACAGAAACACAACTTGTTGAACGCTCTGAACGTCCCGGCAACAGTGCTGCTCAACTTTCTCAACAGTGTCGAACAAAACTACAACAACAACAACTCCTACCACAACAACATTCACGCCGCCGATGTTGTTCAGTCTACATATTGCCTCCTCAACACTCCATCGATCAAGGTTTGAACTCCAGACCTTTGGATTAATATCATGTTGTTAATTCACTTCACCTAGGTACCTGGATAAGTGACAGGCAAAAGACAACTCACAGGCACAGGTTTTATCGGTTTGCCATGGGTTTCCAGAGACAGGAAGTAGAGTAGGATTAGAGCAGGGCATGGGTTAGGGTTAGGAGTAGGGCATGGGTTAGGGTTAGGGTTAGGGCATTGGTTAGGGTTAGGGCATGGGTTAGGGTTAGGGCATTGGTTAAGGCTCGAGTAGGGTTTGTCTTCTGCCTGTCACTCATCCAACATTATTCTGGCTCGATTTGGTAACCCTCAATATTATGGAGGTACTGATTACATGAAACTTATTTAGAATATTTGTGATTATTGAGTTATTTATGATTCAATTATTTAATTTGTTTACAATTATGAAATAGATAATCTTTCAATTTTAAAACTATTACTAATTCGACCAAGAAGCGTCTAGCGATCGAACCTATCATCGTCCACTATCATCGTCGTCATCTTCATCACCGCCTCCATCATCATCGTCGTCATCGTTCTAGTCATCAAGTGCATTAAGCACATCAGAAGGTCATTAGGGGAAGAGTGCGTGACTTGGATGCTTCATAAAAAATTAATTTTTAAACTCAAAGATGGATTTTGGAAGCACAAGAACTGAATGAATGCTGCTGAAATATATCAAGTGTAATAATAATAATAATAATAATAATAATAATAATAATATCAATAATAATAATAACAGTAATAATAATAATAATAATTATCATCATCGTGTTATGATTAAAATTATATAATATGAATGATTTAATTTTTACCATACATAATTATAATCATAACATTAATATTATTTATTAATTATTGGAATGAATTATTATTCTAATTATTATTATTATTATTATTATTATTATTATTATTATTATTATTATTATTATTATTATTATTATTATTATTATTATTATTATTATTATTATTATTATTATTATTATTATTATTATTATTATTATTATCAGGACTCCCTAACTGACATGGATCTCGTGGCAACCATCATTTCAGCTGCTGTCCACGATATAGACCACCCAGGAGTAACTAATCAGTACCTCATCAATTCAGGTCACGTGGTCAACTTTTTATCGTCGACGTCATCGATGTCATTGTTGTTGTTGTGTTGTTGTTGTTGTTATTGTTGTGTTGTTGTTATTGTTGTGTTGTTGTGTTGTTGTTATTGTTGTGTTGTTGTTGTTGTTATTGTTGTGTTGTTGTCAATTGGCCGATGTTCCGAAGCCTTGCAATTTCTTTTAATTCTTTGTTAGTTCTTTGGGGGTTTTTTTTTCATTCTTTGGTCTTTCTAATCCAATTTATCGCTCACTCTGATCGACCGCCGACGACAACAGACGCCAAATTTTAATTTTTAATGAATATTTTAAAACGTTACTAAATGTTTATATTAAATTTTCGTTAGTAAACAACTTAGTCATTGATATTTGTTGATAAAATTAAGTTATCATTATGATTAAAATAATGTTAATATTAATAATAATATAATATTATTATTATTAATAACAGTAGTAATAATAATATTAATAATAGTAATAATAATAATGATAATGATAATGATGATGATAATAATAATAATAATAATAATAATAATAATAATAATAATAATAATGATAATAATAATATTAATAATAATAACAGTAACTGTTTTAAAACTATTTAATTAAAACTTAAATAAAATAACAACATTAAATTAATTAACATCCACTCCTATGCAGAACTGGACTTGGCCATTTTATACAACGACAGATCTGTCCTTGAAAACCACCACCTGGCGGTGACCTTCACAATTCTCAAGGACAAGGAGGTCAACATCTTCCAAAACCTTCCAAACCCTGCTTACAGGAGCATCAGAAGGATGATCATCGACATGGTTATTGGTGATGATGATGATGATGATGATGATGGTGGTGGTTGTGTTGGTGGTGTTGATGATGATGATAGTGGTGGTTGTGTTGGTGATGATGATGATGATGATGATGATGATGGTGGTGGTTGTGGTGGTGGTGTTGATGATGATGATGATGGCGATGGTGACGATGACGACGTTGATGATGATGTTGGTGGTTGTGTTGGTGATGATGATGATGACGTCAATGATGATGATTATGATCATGGTTGTTATTAGTAGACGTAAATTCAACACGTCACCTCTTTGAACAGGTCCTAGCGACCGATATGTCGCTCCATTTGAAACTAGTCGCCGACCTGAAAACCATGGTCGAGACCCAAAAGGTCATCGTCACCAACAGGGGAAAGTCATCTATGTCACCCCAACCTGCTACTCAGCCGCCGTTGACGTCACCAGCTCTTGCGGTAGGTGTCGCTGCTGCTGCAAATCCGCCGCCCGAGCACAGAAGGATTCTCCTTGACAACCAGGAAGACAAGATGCAGGTATGAACTCAATTTTTAAATTTTTTTATTTTATGTTATTATTATTATTATTACTTTTCTTTAATTTAAATTTAAAAAATCAGTAATCATTAAACGTCATTAATCAACCTAACCAACTGATCAATTAATCATCATCATTATCATCATCAACCCAACTGAACCCAATAACCTCCTCTCACTCTTTAGGTCCTGCAGACCCTGGTGCACTGTGCTGACCTTGGTAACCCCGCTAAGCACATCAGCCTCTTCAGGCAGTGGGTGGAGCGAATCACGAGGGAGTTTTTCCAGCAGGGCGACATGGAAAGAGAGCAAGGCTTGGACATCAGCCCCATGTGCAACAGGGACATCATTTCCGTTGAAAAGGCTCAGGTGAGAGCAAATGGACAGGTATGCGGCTCGAACAGGGATGTATTTTTATTTCAAGTTATTTTTTTCGTTTTGCTTCTAGTTAATTAAATAATAATAATAATAATAATTATTATTATTATATTTTTAAAATAACTAAAATTATAATTCATATTTAAATAATAACTATAACTATAATTAAGAATTATAATAATAACATTGTTGTCGTTGCTGTTGACATTAATGTTCTAATTGTTGCTGTTTTTTTATCTTAGTAATATTTTATTATTATTATTATTATTATTATTATTATTATTATTATTATTATTATTATTATTATTACATATTATATTAAGTTTCAAATTCACAAAAAAATAAGCACTATTTTTTCACAAATTATATTATTATTATTACTATATTATTATTATTACAATTATTATTATTTATTATTTATAATAATCATTTGTTAATTATGATAAATCCAGGTCGGCTTCATAGACTACATAGCACTGCCCCTATGGGAGGCATGGGATGAATTGGTGAACCACGAAGTTCAAGAAGCACTTGATAACCTCCTCTTCAACAGGGATTGGTTCGAAAGCCAGGAGAAGGAAAAGGTGAAGGGCACTTGCGCGAATAATTAACATCTACTTAATATTCATGAGCTGGTCAGTTAATTTATTACGTTATAATGGTTACAGACGACCGGACAAGAGGAATGCTTTTACTTTTAATTTTCGGTTTTATTTTATTTTTGTTTTTAATTAATTAAATTGAATTTGTGAAAAAATAGTGCTTATTTTTTTGTGAATTTGAAACTTAAATATCAATAATGTTATCCTCTAAAGCTGTGTATCATGACACCGTGGACGATATTAACGTATATCGTGACTATGCTCTTCGTCGTCGTCATCTTCATCATCGTCGTCGTCGTCGTCGTCGTCGTCATTATCGTTGTCGTCAATATTCGATATTACAGTTGACAAATTATTTTGTAAACATTTTATTAATGGTTTTTGAATAAATATCGTGAATTTAATATTTTAAAAAAAGAATATCATTTAAGATTACATTTAAGATTACTGCCAATTATCATAAATTAAATATTTTTTATTCAGGTTTTAATTCAAATTAATTATTATATTAATTATAACTTATTATATAATTATTATATTAATTATCATATATATTATCTGTCATATTTGTTTCTTATCGAAGTAGATATTACGCTTATTTTGCTATTTATCTTGATAGCATAATATCCTGATATTGATGTGTTTCAATTGTATCTGAAACGATGATACCTTTTCAATTGTATCTGATACAATGGTATCTTTACTTTGATTTCTCTACAATAACATTTTGTCGTGCCCAGTGATGTTGTCACGTGGTTTGTTTTTTTTTTTGAATTAACTACTTATTCCAATTGTGCTTCTAAATAAAGTGTCTCGTTGTGATTTGTCTGTGAAATTAATGCGATGATGATAATGATCATGATGGGGATGATGATGATAATGATGAAGATGACGACGACGATGACGGTTGAAAATTCAAATAGTTCCAATATGAATTTTGAATTCAACAAAAGCTTAGATTTAGTTTTAACTTCTCAAGAATCGTACTTTGACCTTTAACCTTTAACCTTTAAGGTCAAACAAAAAGAATGGAAACCACTTCGATGTTTTCAAAAAGAGCATCGTGGATAATTCAATACTTAGTTAACTGAGCACAAACCACTCGTAATTTATTAATTATTGACCAATTATTATTATAATTCTTTAACCATTCTTAGACTGATAATTAGTTTATTTTAATAATCTTATTTTAATAAATTTAAATAAATAATGAATAAATTTCCTATTTAAAACTTACTTCCTTGCGAGATATTTTCCTAGCATATTAAATTATTTCGTTAAAAATGCGAAATTGTGTTTAAACTTTTGAAAATCAATGTTGTTTTTGATGAAATTACATTTATTAAGATTGGACAATACGTTCAACTTCAGACTTTGCATTTCTTTGGGCACGTTGAGTTATACGGACAGGACAAACGCCCAACTTGTGGTCTATCGGCTTCGCTTTCGGATAAGAGAAAGTAAATTGGATTGAATTAAGGGATTGTTTGCAGAGTGAAATTCTGTTTCTGAATTTTAATATTTCGAATTATAGCAATTATAGCGACGAAAGGACTTCTCGAATTGATTTAGAAATACCAGCAGACGAAGAAGACAAGGATTGTTGAGCCATTTTATCGCTTGGGTTTGTCTCTTTTCGGTTAGTGTTGTTGCGGGTTTTTTTGCTGCAGAAATTGAAATAAAGACAACGTTTTCATTACTTGTTGGTCGCATTTGATGAATTTTAATTTTAAAATCGATTTATTGAGGTAATAAATCCTCTCTTGTTCGCTTTTCGTGGCTTTTTGCCTCCTAATGGCCGTGTCTTGCTTCGCTGCATTTGAGTTTAAGACGTCAAAAGTTTGTAATTAAATCAAATAAGAATTTGCGAATAACTTGAATTTGTTGCAAGAAATTAATTCAAGTACCTAGCGTCGCTTGAAATGGTGTTTTTGAAACAGCTGAAACCGTTGGAGAGTTGGGTTCAACTTTCCGAGAAGAGTGCCGCTCGTTTCCAGCGATTTTGAGGTGAAAGTCGACTGAATTAATCTGAAAACCTTCGGCAAAGAAGCCATGGATTCTATGGACAGTTCGAACCATTCGTGTTAGTTGTTTTGTTATAAAATGACTGAATATGGAATTTTAAACTAGCTCGGAATCATGATGGATACCACTAATTTAGTTAGGTTTCGTGGATTTTACTTGTTAGAATGTAATTTATTAAAGTTGAGTCTTTATTTGCGATTATACAACTTATTTCTCAACTTGGCAGAGCGTAATCAGTTTTAATTGTTTCACTTATGTTGGCCTCTCGTAAATTTGAATTTAAGAAGTTTAATTTGAGAATAAGCATTTAATGTTCAATTATTTACGTGTTTTAATCAAATTAATTTGTCTATTCTGGACAGCCTCGTCTGAATTCGACAGCCCGTTGTGTCAGGAATTGTCTCAGAACAGTTTGGCATCCAGCAGGTCTTCTTCGATTTCCAGCGGTCCGACGATTCTGAGTTCAACTCCCATCAAAAGAAAGTCTCCACTTAAAGGAGAAGAGGTGCGTGTGTGTGTGTTTTTCTGTGTATGTGTGCGTGGGTTTGTGTATGTATTTGTGTGTGTTTGTTTGGGATTTTAATACCTGTTTTAATACCTGTAAGATTTCTTAATGAGTGTATAAGAAATGTCTAAGAATTACTGCTATTATGACTTTGTTGTGTTTCAAGATTGCATAAAATTGGCTGATAAACTTTAGGAGTATTTTAATTTAAATGAAATATAAATATTTAAACAAATATATTCAATAAATTTGTCACGATTAAGTTATTATTTGACAAAATGAAGCTTTAAACTTGGTCGAATCATCGCTGACATAAACAGTTCTGAAATCGCCGAAGGCCCAAATTTAAAAAGCCACAACAATTGTTGTAAAAGCGATAAATAATTTTATAATAATAATAATAATAATAATAATAATCATAATCATAATCATAATCATAATCATAATAATAATAATATAACATAATCATTTTAATGCCTGCAGTTCAATCAACTCATCCGTAATTCAATCAACTTTCCCAGGTGAGGACCCTGTTTGTCAGTGGTCTGCCCATCGATGCCAGACCGAGAGAGTTGTTTCTGCTCTTCAGAAACTGCAAGGTTGGGAATTTGTTTTTATTTTTATATTTGTGTTTTATATTTGTTTTTAATGTGATATTCGATATTTAGGCACAATTACTTTTCTATTATTATTAAAATTATTAATAAAACAATAATTTCTTTTCATTTAAAGGGATATGAAAGCTCGCTTCTCAAAATGGGATCCAAATTTGGGAGGCCAACCACTGTTGGTGTTGTTTTGTATTTGTATGTGCTTTGTATTTCTTTTGTATTTCTTTTGTATTTGTTATTCTCCAACAATTTGACATAAAACCTTTAATTATTTGTTAATGCATCGCACTCTAGTATTTGTTAGTAATTGTTAATTATTATGATTATTATTATTATTACTATTATTATTATTAATGTTATTATTAATATTATTGATGTTGTTGTTGTTTTTATCATTAACCTTGCTGTTTACATAATCGTTATTATTATCCAATAATATAAAATTCTTTAAATACTTTCCAGCCAGTAGGATTCGTGTCCTTTCGTTCCAGAGAGTCAGCAGATGCTGCACGAAGGGAGCTGCAGGCAAGTAAACTAATTGAATAACTAATTGATGTAATTGTTTATTTTTTTTTTTTATTTATCTTTTTATTAGTAGATATCAATAATTATGTAAACAAATCAGATCATGTCCTCTCATGCGATTGGTCATCTTTTTCAGGGCTTCAAGTTGGACCCCAGCCATGCAGGTGCTTTGAGGTTGGAATTTGCCAAAAGCAACACCAGAAGATTCACCAAGGTCAGCAGACAACTCTTTCCAAATCCCAGGCATCAACGAGGACCAAACCCGACTGCTTTCGGCGTGCGCGGTTAGAAAGGGGGACGTTCGATACGAATTTCAGGCACCATGTACGGACGCTTTAATATCTCACGATGCCATTCTTTCCAGGTCATGGAAATCCGCCCTTATTTCCGAGCTTTGCTCCTGCAAGTCAGTGGCCCCCTGGTGGAAATCAGATGTTCCAGCCTTATGCTTTTGCCTACCACCCTGGTTTCGTGGGCTTCAATGCACCCTATGCGTACCAACCGGTTTCTGGAGTGCCCGTACCGGTGAGAAAACACTATTTAGCAATCCAAGCTTAATATTGACGGCATTCTGATATAAATCGGATTTTGGATTTATTCGAGTAATTATTGCAAGTGATTGATCAATAACTTGCAATTATTGTAATTATTATCAAGAAATATTTATTATTCGTCCAAATTGGAAGTCATAAATCTTAGTATTTAATTCCTATTCAATTAATTTCAACTAGTTCCATGCGAACATGCTGACCTCGTCTGCTTCAAATGGCACCATGCCCGTGTGTTCAACGCCCAGACTCCAGTTCCAAAGTGTGAACTTCTCATCCGTCAAAGACAGATTCCATGAAAGCCCCGTGGCTGCCTGCATGGCCCCCTACGGCAGCGTAGCACTGGACCTGAGTAGGGCCATCGAGGGCAACCCAGTGGAGATTAACAATTGCGATCAATTGGCTGGAGGTTACTTCCAAATCGATAACTTGCAAGAAGATGCTGGAAGCAATTGCACCACTCTCTTCGTCAGCAACCTCGGGAAGTTGTGTACCGAGAAAGACTTGGTTTCGCATTTTTCCTGGTATAATTTGCACTTTCAAATTAGGATTGCAAATCGTAAAGCATTTTGCTTTTCTAACGTTTTCCTAACATTTGACTATTGAACGTTTCAGTATGCCAGGGTATATTCACCTGAGAGTCTATTCGGAGGGCAGAGATACTTGCGTGGCGTTCGTCGATTTCATGGTAGCTCATTTTTCTTCCAGTTTTGTTTCCAAATTAATCTTTATATTTATTTTATTTTATTTTATTTTATTTTATTTCAAATGCTTGACTTAAGCGATGACTTTGCGTCTAATCTTTCGAAGGACATTCCGTCAGCGACACTGACACTTCAGAGACTCCAAGGCTCAGTCATTTCACCGTCAGAGAAAGAAGGCATCCTAATCGAGTTTCTGAAGGACGGATTGAAACGGGTTAATTTTCCTGTTAATGAAATTTAAAGAAAATAATTTTTACAGCTTTTTTTTTTTTATTATTAATTATCGAATCAGTTTAACTTTGTCATAACATAAACGTGACGTCCTCGACTCTTTTGGCCGAGATTTTACTAGGTGTAGTTACTGATCGATGGGTTAACCCCGGCATACGATTTCCCGGCCGTGGCTAAAGTTGTTGATCACCGATCGATCATTTAAGGCTTAATTTGAGACGACACAAATCAAAGTGTTTCGATTTATTGACCAGATTTGAATTCTTTGTCCTAATTTTCATGAAATTAATCCATTTTCAGCTCAAGAACAACATTTCCAAGATCTTCCCCGCTCCGTCAGCTTAGGCTGCTCCACCTCGTTTTAATAAATTATTTTCCAATTTTGTTTGGCATTTCTACTGTTTTTCCTGCTTTGGTTTATAAATTACCGGTTTTAATTTATTTATTTATTGTTAGATTTTTCTTTTACATTCCACATTTGAATACACCTCATTCGTTCGAATCACAGCAGAAACACGTCAAAGCTAATTTATGTAATTCACCATCACCGGTTTTTGAATGTTTTACGTTTTATAAATTTTAGCGTTTAAACATCTTCCACGTAATTCGTGCTACGGTTTCTTTTTTTCTTTTGTTCGGTTTTTTAAATGTTTTCTTGAATTTAATTTATATTTTCCGTCCTTCATCGACTTGTTTCTCTACGAGTTAAATCATCATGTTCGTCATGTTCGCGTCTTTTTGTAATTCTTGCGGTTTATTATCTCCTGTTGGACATAATCGTTACGAATTCAATAATGAAATTCAACTGAACCAGTTTCTGGGTCGCGTTCGGCAACACATTTGAACAGCAAGACGAACCCGTAATTTACACGAATCAAAAAGTTACAAAATGAAAATAATTCGTCAACAACAAACAAAACAACAACAACAATCACACGTGAAGCTGAGTAAGCGGCAATGATTGGCAACAAAAGACTGGCAAACAAACTCCGAAAAGATTTTCAATTCGAGCAGAAAAATTTTCACAAATCCAGAAACAAATGAATTCAACGTTAGAGGAGCAAACGAGTATGAACGATTGATTGTAAGCATGAGAAGGATGAATGAATGATTGCAAACATTACAAGGATGAATGATTGATTGTAAGCATTTGAAGGATGACAAAAAACAAATTCGAGAAGCCAAAGGAATCCTAGGACAACAACACAATCACCTTTCTTAATACTTTCACGTCGCGTTCGACCCATCATGAATGATCGAGACTATGCAGCAGTTTACAGAAGAGCGAGCCGAATAAAATTTAAATAAAATAAAAAAAATAATTGAAATTAAAATACGACCCTCGTTGCAGTGTGTCTCGTTCTTGCATGTCAAGTACTCCTAACAATTGCAGTACAAGTCGACGTCTGTCGTTCAAGAAGTTCCTTTTTGTACAGAATCAGCAGCGCAAGTCGGACGAGGGAAACAAAATGAAACCAATCGCCTGAGTCGGCAGGCAAAACTTAAGATTGAAACGATTAACTTAGGAACCTTCCGAGGCACGCATTGTCCGGCACGATTATCAAACGGTCCTCGTTCGTTCATTCATAGGAGCAATCGTTCGCATTCTCTCTGCTTCTCTGGAGAAACCAAACAGAAACCAGATGCCTAACAGGACTTCTAAGACTAGCAGCTCGTTCACCTAGGTACGAGCAAAACCCCTTCCCCAAAAATCGTCTCAAAAAGTCAAGTCGTCGGTCCAAATCGTCGTAGGTCGCTGCGAGACTGAAAGGGATTGGAGACGTCCGACGATCCTTCAGAGGTCTTGTTGCTGAGGTACCCTTCGTCCCTTTCCTCTTGGGGGGAGGTGCAGCCGACCGGCAGGAACTTCTTCCAGCCCGAATCTCCGCCTCGGAATATCTTCCCGCGACCCGAGTTCTTGGTGCCGGAAGACCTCGTCGCGGTCCGACCGTCGCAGGAGGACGACTCGCTCTCGGAAGCCGGGTTTCCGTTCGCTTCCGTGCCGGACTCGGCCGAGAACGCCGCATCCGGATGGACGGACGCGCCCTCGCCACACGAGCAGTTGGCGAACGGATCCGAGGGCGACGCCCCGACGAAGACGTCGCGTCTTCTCGACGTGGAATTGTTCCTCGACCTTCCCCCGGGGTTCGTAGCAAGGGGCCCCTTCCTTTCGTTTCCATCTTCGCCGTCCGTGCTGCCGTTCGTGCTTCCGGCCGCAGAGTCGAGGATCTCGTTGAGGGACAACGAAGATCGGCAGCCGTCCTCCTCTTCCTCTTCCTCCTGCTCCTCCTCTTCTTCCTCGTCGTCCTTCGTCTCTGCCGGGGTCGGTCCGCAGGCGGCCTTGACGTTCGGGAACGTCGGATCCGGTCGGAAGAACGTGCCCTGCGAGCGGAATTCCACTGAGGCACTGCGATCGTCCATCGAAGAGATAAAAGGCGCTCGGAAGTTTGTGTCAGACTGCAATGATGCAAAGGCGATGATAACGAGACCGTCGCGAACGATTTAGGGGAAAAAAAGCGATAAAAATTGCCGATAAAATTTTTCAACTCTCGGCTTTTCCCTCGCTCGAGCTAGGAACCAGAAGCCTAACAGGAGTCTAACAAGACTAGCAGTTCGTTCACCTAGGTAACGAGTCCTACCTGCGATTTCTTGAGCGAAAGATTCTCCGCCTCCAGCTGAGCAACCCTTTCCTTCAGGTGGGAACACTCCTCCTTCAGCGTCTGCATGATGGAAATGCATATTGGTCATATATTCAGAGGATTCGACTATTACCGTGTGATTGATTTAAAATTCTCTACTCAACTCCCTCGCTTATGCAAGTTGGATTTGGAAAAGAAAAAAAAACTCAAAAAAAAATTTGAAATTATGGCCAATTAAGATCAGAGCAGCAAATCCAAAGTTCAAAACAAAACCAACACTTACACCACAACTGCAAAACAACAACAACAACAACAACAGCAGCAAAACTACAGCAACAGCAACAACAACAGCACCTTCTGAACTAGTAGAGCATCGAGTATCTGATTGGTGACATCCTCGAGACACTTCTCGTAGTGCCTGAACTGCGCCTCATTTTCCAGGACCAGCGACGACTTTTCCGCCTCCAAGTTCTTCAGTCTTTCCAGGAGAACCTTGGTTTTGTCGGAGTCGCTGGAGGTCTCCAACCGGGGCGTTCCGTCCTGAAGTTTGCGAGTTTTGATGATGATTATTTATCATGCATGTCAGAGTATAAGTCGGAGGTTGTTTTTTTTTAGCATTCGAAGGGTAAAATATAGGATTGGTTTATAATTGTACGGCCCAATGATTATACGATGAATGAATGAATGAATACGTAGTGAATGAACGAATAGTGAATAGATAACGAATGAACAAATCCCAGTTTTCAAATTCCGAATCAAGAGGTCAAATTATATCCTAGATCGACTTAAAGTCAGGCACAAATTATCCATCATCCATGCTTTTATCGGCGTCCACTCAACTACAAATCAATCATCGTCTCCACAATCCAAAGTCTCCAAACCCGCCAACCAACGAGTTGACCAATCCCACCTCTAACCCCACGACGGAACGTACCAATCGAATTTGTCCCACGAGCTGGGCCCTGCATCCCTGGCAGTTCTTGATGATGGATTCCAACTTCCGCAGTTCCATGTTCGTCAGGGAATTGTCCTGATCCAAGCTTTCCAGCTTGCTCCTCAGCCGATGGAGTTCGGCCTGTTCAAGGATGACGACGACGACGATGATGATGATGGTGTTGACGATGATTAAAATGATAAATTATGAATTACAATATTTTGTCAGTTATAATCGTTAATTAATTAATTACATCAATTAATCGGGTGACGTCAGATGATTATCAGCTGGAGGAGCAGGTGTTACAACTGATGGGAGGTGGTGAAGGAAAATGAAAATCTGGTGGCTGAGCATTGATCAGTGTTTGCAATGGGATGAATATCGTTGATGATGATGGTGGTGGTGATGATGATGATGATGATGATGATGATGAGGAGGAGGAAGAGGAAGAAGAGATGGATGGATACCTCAAGAAGGGCTGCAGAACTGGCATTGGACTGTTTCAGTCTTTCAACTTTACTCTTGTAAGGCAATAGATCCTGAAGCACTTCATTGAGCCTGTTGAATATGCAGGATCTCAATTATGACATCAATTAAGGTGGTCTCATCATTTGTCGTTACAAAAACAATTACTAAACAATTACTAAATAATTAATAAACAATTAATAAATAATTAATAAAGCAGTCGATCGGGTAAGTTTACCAAGTAATCGTTTACCAATGAATCATCAACAACAGCAACAACAACAACAGCATCGGTAACAACAACAACAACCAAGCCATCACTGAGTCTTTTGCCTTCAGCAAGCAAGGCAAAATGGCACCATCAAGTTGCGAGATTAAAATAATAATAATAATAATAATAATAATAATAATAATAATAATAATAATAATAATAATAGCAATAATAATAATAATAATAATAATAATAACAGCATTAATAATACTGATGAACTAGCAATTGATTTCATGGTAATTGCTGATGTAATAAATATTGGTTTAGGAGACAATATTATAATTAAATTTTTACCATTTAATCATTTGTTTACAACAACTGTTATTATTTTACAATAATAATAACAATAATATTAATAATAATAATAACAATAATGATAACAATAATAATAGTTAATGTTTAACAACAACTGATATACTACATACCTGTTCTGGCACTTAAAGCATCCTAATTAATAATTATAATAATTAATTAATTATGCAATGCAACCTTCAGCAGGGATCAAGCGACCCCAAATCTCAATAAAGATTACAAAAAAGGCATTAAATGCATTCTTATTATCATTCATTTATTTTTCAATCAATCAATCAATCAATTAACTTGTTTGTCATATAATCTATTTATATATTTATTTGTTTATTTATTTATTTAATTATTTATTTAT